>ML675632.1:5212556-5337988 GCA_007922155.1 Mesoclemmys tuberculata | reverse complement strand
TAAATAATATGTAGTAATATTTTCTATCAGCTGGACACCACTGATAGGATTTATAAATGTGGCATAGCAAGGATGAGATTTTTTTCCCTACAGCTAAACTTCCTTGGCCTAGTCACACTCTATCATCTACATCCAGCTGCAGCGAGACTGTCGACAAACTAATGCAGAAGAAAGGAACTGATGCAATACACAAGAGTCCTCTAAAATCCCTGTTGTGTTGGTCCTGGATATCAGGTCCAGAGCATGCTCCAGCGATGGCCGTTGGTGCCTGGTGTGTTAGAGACCAGCCTGTTTGACTCTCATCCAATATTTGGGCTTTCCACCAGGTTCTGCAGAATTTTCAATAGCTTTCCATTTTAAATTTGCAAGCAGCAGCCCATGCAGCTGTGACGCCTGGGCCAAAAATTTTTCCACTCCAGTCCTGTCCACACAATGAAGCCGATGTAAATGTGACCAGGCCGATTCTCCCATAGACTGTGTCATCTTTACATGATGCTGGAAGTGTAACGTGGGTATAAATTACATTTGTACACAGCAGCATCAAGGGCCCTTAGTCTACATGAGAGCGGGGCTCGAAGAGTTTAGCATTGCTTCTCGTTACAGTCTGGGGGTGGAGTCAGCCGCCCCCCCCTCCGGGGGGGGCACCATTCTTCATCTCTTTTCCCTTCCTCATACAATTGTTCCATGAATCTGAGTGCGCTAGGGGGGCAGAAAATACACAACCTTCCTCCTCTAGCCCTGCGGAGCTTACCTGGAACCCCCCCGTGACATGGGTGGCCATGTTATCCTTCCTGCAGAACCGTGCTGTGGTGGTGATCTGCTGGGTGTCCATGCCGTCACATCGCCGGGGTACGGGGGGGCGCCACAAAATGTTTCCAGCCTAGATCCCTAGGAATCCCCAAGAGATCTGGGCAGGCCTGTGAGTTTATTGGGGGTGGGGGGAAGCTTGGATCCCACCACATGGAATGACGTGAGGAAATTCTCTCCCCCGTAAACCCTCCCCCTGGGTTTTACCATAGGGTGTGATGCAAGCCAAGGGTAGCATGTGACGTTCGTGGAGCTGATCTCAGCTGAAGTGGAGGCATTACTCTGGTATAACTGAGACCAAAATTTGTCCCAGTCTTAGCAAAGGAGATGCCTCTGTGGCTTATCTACAGAGGGAAAATCAGTACCTATTTTCCAGCTCAGCGCAGTTTTTCACAAGACCATGATAGTGCCTGAACTTTGTGTATACCCATGCCTAAGCCATTGGTAGCCACAGTGCCGCTTCGCTGTTGCTGACGTAGCATACACTAATTTTCCTAGCCTGTCTGCCCCCTTTGGGCATTAAGCTGTGGCACTAGGCATTTCTTTGATGCTCTTTGGACACACTTGCTGACCAGGGTGCATCAGTGCCAACAGGCATGTCATTTAAGTCATGACATCTGAGAAACATGGCTCAGTGGACGTGTTTGATCATCTGGGTACTAGTAATGAAGGCGAATCTCTGGCCCTCATCCAGGGATGGAAGTCTGCTATGGTGGAAAATCCGGCCTGTTTAAAAGTCTCTAAAATAGTGGGATAAACAAAGGAGACTTAAGCCTGCCTTTGATAAACAAATGTTACATTGGCACTGGATGAAAGATTCTCCTTTATTTAAAAACCTCTGTAAAATCAGAGCTGTGGGTCACTCCAGCATTTGGCCAATTTAATTTGCTATTTCAGAGTAATCATGGTAATGTGCCAAGTCAGCAAAGATGTCATTGGGGTTCTTGCAACTCAGGTTGCAAAAGCAGGCATTGATCCACATGATTTTCCAGGAAAATCCAGTTCCATCCGGGCACTCAAACCTCACTTCAATGGTCTTCGACTTGTACGGGGTGCAACACCTGTTGTCTGTGCAAACGCCACAATATTTTGGCCTATAGGTGCTCTTGCTCACGCAGCCTGATATGGTGTAGTTCATTGGTTCATCTGCCCTATACACGGCCAAGCATTTCTTCCCAGGCTAGAGTGGGAGAGAGGACAGAAAGAGAGACAAAGGTGAATTTTCATTTCTTGGTATTCCCAGATCCTGCTTTGCCCCACACAGGTAGAACTTCCCTGAAGGTGGCAGGAAAGATGACCAAAAATGGAAAGCAATGTGTGAAAAACGTTGACATTTCCAAATGGTTTCCACTTCACAGGCTCCAAAACAAGTTTGCAGGTAGAAGTCTAGCTTTTTTTCAAAATATATTTTCAAAAAAATTCTCATTTTTAAAATTTCTTTCTCCCTCTCGGCCCCCCAAAATGAAGAACGGCATGGGTTCACGTTTTTTCCCATTTCCCCACCACCCCCCTTCCTTTTTCGAGTCAAATTTTTCAAAAGTTCTCCAACTTGGGAAAAGTGACTGAATTTTGTTTTTTTGTTTGTTTCTTGGCCTCTTTTCAAAAGTTGGAGAAGTTCTGAAAAATCAGAGTAGGAAACAGAAGACATGAAGTGTCAAAAAAAGAAAACCAATGCCTCAGCACGCCTCATTTTGAAAAACGTTCAGCTTTTAAAAAGCAAAGTTTGAGTCAAAACTAAAGAAACATTTGTTTCGTTTCTAATTTGCCCACAGAAAAATTGAGTCAAATGATCTTTTCCCATGAAAAAACTAGCTTGTGATAAAATGCAATGGGAAAATGTGTCTATTGATAAATTTCAACCAAGTCTAATTAGCAGTCCTTGCCTGCCATGGTAGGTTAGCATAGCTACACTGAATGGCGCCCCTGTCAGAAAGCCAGCACCCTTTATAGGTCTGCATAAGCCCTCATTTCAAAACACGAACACAGGCACTTGACAACGTTTGAGTTGCAGGGTCGATTGAAGAGAGAAATTGAGCCGGGTGGAGTGATAAGAAGTTATTCGGTCACAGCTTCTAATCCACTCGTTCCCTTTGCTACATGTCCAACAAGGGGAGCCCCGAGTTCACTACTCTACAATTTATATCTAAAATAATATGTAAATACACACACTTCTACAACGCCCCAGAAAATCCCGATTTGGTGATATAAATGGCTATAAAATGAATATTAATGGCTATGGGAGGCATATAATTATACCCGCCCCTGTTTGTTATTTACCACTTAACCTGTGTGGCATATGCATTTTCACTGTGGATTTGGCTATCTTGACAGCAGGAATGACGATAAATTTCCTTAACGAACTGACTATAAGGGAAGAACCAGGGGGAGAGATCTCGAGCTTTCCCGAAGAGGCATGCTGTCTGGGAAAGAACGGAGAACACTCTTCTTACCACATTCTTTGTCCAGGTGGTGAGGGGAGGACTAGCAGGGGGGACATAGCCTGCCTGTATCATAACCTTGTTACCATGGTACCTATCGGTCAGGTCATTTTGCCCTGCTCCAGACTTTTCCCCCTCCCTAACTCCAAGGCCAAGAGGCTGCTTAGATCAGCGTATGATTATTGCTTATGTAGTACATGGCCCTTTTAGCCCAAGCCAGGGGTGCCGTGGAGGACAATTTGTGTCCAAAGCCTGGGCCCAACTCCCAGCCCCCTAAGAATGTGGCCCAGCGCTGACATCCTTTGTCCCTGCGCCCACAGGTTGCATGTTTTTTTGTTTCTTAAGGGAAGAAAATACATATCTTGCTTCAAGCCATTTTAAAACCCAGAAATCTAGATGCTCGGTATTTCCCCTTGGAGCATAAAAATCTTTCCACGTGTTATTGCAAAGACAAAATCAAAATGAAAGGCTTTAGTGATGAAATGTTGACGGTTTTCTGCTGAAAACTAGGCCCATCGCTCCGAGTGTGGAAAAAAATAGTCATTGCTCATTTTGATTTCACAACACCAAGCCACTTCCACAAAAATCAACGTAAAAGACAAAATCCCCTCTAATTTCAAGGACTTTTAACTTCACCGCCCCCGCATAGTCTCACAGAATATTGCACACAGCCTGTCTCTTGCAGGGCCTGCAGATTTACATGCATGGCCTTACAAACTCACGCTGGGTGCTTCTGAGTGACGCAGTTTACACCTACAGAGCGCACCACTTTCGTGGTGGCCTTTCTGCTAGCTGAGTCACGAGCACATCTGAATGAGCATGCTGCTGTCACCTGTAGGGAGCTGCCAGCAGAAATTAAAGCAGTGGCCCGGGAAGAGAAATTACATCTATCTGCAGCCAGAGTGTGTCTAGGCCACAGGCTGCAATTGATAGTCAGCACATCGGTGTCCCCTTATTCCCCATCCCATGCCTTTTCAGAAGATCCACCTTTTTACAGTCTCCGGCAGGGAGCTTTCAGTGTCCAAGCAGGGAGAGGAGGTCAATTGGTGAACTAAAAGGCGAGCTGTGAAATAGGCCCACCTTAATGTGTTTGGTGATATCCACCTCACAGGGCCGCATGTTACAGAGGCGACGCTCTTTCACGAGCTGGCACTGCGCGTTGTCATTGGAAATTCTCGTCGCTATCCCCAGCCCGCAGGTTTTCGAGCAGAGGCTCCAGGGTGAGGTGTGAATGATGCAGTTGTGGTGCCAGGATTCCATCTTTCCTTCGTAAGCTGCAGACCAAGTTCAGATGACATCATTTTAGGGGGCAGCGTCCCACACAAACATCCTTTCTAAAGCTCATTCTAACAGCCAGGCTGATATAGGGACTGATAACAGCATCAAATGGAAATGGCTCCGGTTTTCTGCTCAGTGCTCTTCATTTTGTTATCTCGTCATTCCATGGCATTTGTCTCTCATCTATTTTTGGTAGCCTCTCTGACACCTAGACTGCAAGCTCTTTGGAGCAGCAGCTGTCTCCTTTATTTGCCCATATAGCACCCGGTACTGCCCTAGAGCCCTGGCCCTAGACTGGGACTCCCACATGCTACCATAATACAAATAATTAATAATGGAAACACGTCAGTGTAGGAGTGAGATGAGATATGACGGTTCACTTCTGTACCGATTCAGCTGACTCATTTTCATAGCTCATGGTTCATGGTCTCTGGGGAGAGCTGTGGGCAGGGTTTGGAGGAGCTCAGAGACTTTCATTTGCAGATAGGGCTGAGGGACTAGTCCACAGAGAATTTAGGAGGCAATCATATTCAGGGTGGGCTCAGGTTTAAAGGCATTCACAACCCTTAGCTCACGTTTCCACGCAGTTGGCAGAACCCGGGCTGTTCTTATCTGTAATAGAGGACAGTCTACAGAGAAAGCAGCCCCGTTGTGCGAGGTGCTGTACAAACACAGAGTAAGAGTCAGGCCCTGCCCTGATGAATGTCTATTCCAAAGAGACAAGACAGACAAAGGATGTATTAGGAGAACTAAGTGAGTTGCCCAAGGTCACACGAGGAGTTGGACAGAGCCAGGATTTGAACCCACAGCTGAAGCTCCAGCCAGGACCCAAGCCACACTTTTTTGGGGTTCAAGATTGTTTGATGTTGAGGAAGGACAGTGGTTAGGCACTAGTCTAGGCCATAGCAAACCTAGAATCAAATTCTTGCTCCACCACAGACTTCCTGTGTGACCTTGAGCAAGTCCCTTAGCCTCTCCATGCCTCACTTTTCCATCTGTACAATGGGGATAATATCCCTGCCTTACCTCTCCGGGTGTTATGAGGCTAAATACACTGAATACTGTGAGGCAGCCATAAAGACCATGGCAATGAGAGTGATGTCAGTACCCAAGGCTGCTTTGTGCAGTCACCGCTCGGCCTGTTCTCTCAGCTAACATGCTTTAGCTGGGGCTGTTACAATTCAACCTTTTATGGTGGGGTACACTGCACCACGGAGAGCAGGTGATCCAGAAAGGCTGGTGTTGCGGTGCAATGGGCGTGCGGCACAGCTCCACTGCTGCACGCATCGGCAGCAGAACGCAGAACCAGAAGGATTAATTGGAGCAGGGCCCAAGTTTGGACTCAAGCTGAACCAAAATCTGGGGGCAGTGCTCAGACTGCAGGGTGTACGTCTGGCCACTGTCCTGCCAGGCACCAATCTCAGCCCAGGCTGTGTCAGAACACAGGACTGCGTGGCTGGGACCGGGGCTGTTTCTGGGCATGTCTACACTGGAGTGGGAGGTGTCGTTTCTGACCAAGCCAATGTGCTGAGAACTGAAGGGTGCTCCCCGGCAGTGGGAGCAGCGGGAGGGGGCGATGATTGTGTCCGAGACCCAAGGCCCCGGGAAAGGACACCTCCAGCCCCAGTGCTGACACGCTCGCTCTTGGGTTCAGAGGCCTACGCCTGAATTGGCAAGGGCAGAATGACACGAGGAAGGGGTTCATTGCACTTCCCCCATGCTAGAAGCTATAAGCTGCGGGGCGGGCTCCCCCTCCCCCTCTTTGTGTGGTTAATGCAACTGTCAGGAGCACAAGGGCATCTTGCATAAACCTGACCCACAGCTGTGCCACAGGGCTGGAACACTGCACTGGCCTGCACGTAGCCCGCTCTGCGGTGTGAGTTACACAGCCGCCCTTCTGGCTGATCCACGGAGGCTCAGAGTCCGCTGCAGCCGCCAAAGGAGGGGAACTTCATTTTTCAGTGCAAGCTGCAGAAGCCGACACTGTAGCTCTGGCGGACCCAGGTTCACTTCCCCATGATGGCCAAGGCGATGCTCATTACATACATATGCACTGTACCTGCGGAGGCGATGTGTCGTGGGGACGTCTTCCGGATCTTCTTTGAGTCATCACAGATCCACTGCTCGCAGCACCTGCCGGTGATCTTAATTTGCTTTGGGTGTGGGCACCAGACGAGGGGGGGGCGTGAGTTGGTGCACAGTGGCACACAGCCCACAGCCCCATTAACGCATGTGCAATTGTATTTGCAATTGGGCTGGAAGGTCTCCCCGTTCTTATATCGGATTCCATTAAGGACACAGCCCACGCCCACAATTTCTAAACGGGTGAGAGAGAGAGAGAGAACACTATGAAAATCATGAACCGTGTTAAGAATAACAAGTTTCTTTAACAGGGAACTCCCTTAGACTAACAGGGCCAAAATTTAAGTGCCAGCCCCATTCTGCGGCAAAACAAAGCAGATACATATAATTTTAGACCTTATTATCCCTAACTGGGTAGAGACCCACCCCACCCATGAAGCACAAATATGGTAGTTTCCTTCTCAGAGGGCTGAACAAAATATTTTTTTCCTTGGTGGTTCTGGATTCACATATGTATCCACTGAGTTTCCTTTGAGTTTCAAGCTCCCCTTGCAAACCAGCAAACAAGCAAATGCACATCAAAGGACTGCAGTAATGATCCAGAAAACTGCAACTTACAACCGTGCTACTGCAAAGTTTGGGGCTATGTCTGTTGAGGGCGCTATTATTTTTCAAGGCTAGAACAAATTCCCAAACGGAGAGCTGGGAACAATAGAATCTACTGAGTTTTACATGGCCTCATGAATGCGTCTCCCAATTCTTATGCAAACCTTAACACAGGTGCTCTCAAAAACAGGGCTTGGCAGCCTTTCAGGCAAAGTTCTGAGTTTGCAATGACCAGCGGAGTGACGTGAGTTGTGGGAGCTCTGTCATTCTGTAATGAATGCGTTGCAAGGCTCTGAACTGAATCAATTGGCAATCAGGGCTTGTAATAGCCATTGTAATAAAGCAGCAATTTCATAATTAGTTACAGGGAGACAGTCCCCCTTCTATGTGCTTCATTTTAGGGAAGATATTTTTGCATTGTCCTATCTCAAAGGTTTCATGTTTGTTAAAACGGGCCTGAATGGCACCTCACTTCAACTATTGGCGGTTCTTTGCAATATTAGGTTCACATTTTTGTGACAGCCTCTTATCTTTAGAATGAGTTGAATGAAAACCCCAAATCCAAAGCCCTTCCCCCAGTTCAAGGTGTTTGAAATCCAAATGAAGATTCAAGAGGCCATGGCCTGGTCCCACCTACAGTTCTGAGGATGGTGTTTCAGCGTGAGAGCATAGAGACAAAACTCAGCCGGAGAATTCCAGGGATACACGGCAACCTTTGCATACACATGTTGGGGCGCAAGTTGGTGGTTTCAATTTGCTAGGGGATTTGTTGTAAACCTTTTCCTCCATGATTTAGGCAGGCTCACACTGCACTGTCCCAGCTTCACTGGGGGGAGACCCCGAAGCTCAAACAGAAAAACTCATCCAAAACCTCGGAATCTTGAGGTTTTGACTGGAAACCACGTGCATTCGTTGCGTTTTCAGCCCAAACCTCAAACCCTTCCTAGCACCTTCCCTCCGGTGTTATATTATTATCAGATTATTCTATATGCATTGGATGGAAATTCCTAAGCAGATGCATGATGCTCTCTAGGAGCAGGGACAGGAGCAAGGAGCTCTATTTGGCCTTCCTGTAGAAGGGTCAAATCCTGGAACGTACTGAGCGTGTTCAGTCCCGTGGGCCCTCAGTACAAGGCAAGCTCGATCCCCAAGTGTGTTTGCTGAAATGCACGGAGAGTGGGCAGACAACCTCAAACAAGGAAGCATGTGCTTTGAGAGCAGGGATGGCGCCTGAAAGGCATGTGAAGGCCGTAAGGGAACTGTCACGTGAGCAATAGCTGTGTCCGAATTGCCCTGATGAGCAGGAGATCCCACCCCAACGCTCAGCCTCCCTCTGCCTGGCCAGACAGGGTTTGCAGGGTCCCAGGCAAGTCTTGAACTGGGACCTCAAGCTACTGAGGGTGAGGAATCAGGCCAAGAGCTGACTCCCGCTCTGGTCCTTTTGGAAGGCCAGCAGGCTGCATTCTCCTTCCGGTTCCGCTGGCAGGGATGAGCAGCAGGTCTCCTGAATGGCCCAGGGTCCAAAGTGTGCGCCGCTATTGCTTTGGTTTGAAGCCAGCCACGTGCACCCACTAGCCAGCCAAGACAGCTTCCCTGCATCCTCAACATGCTGGAGCACCACCTACTACTCCAGGGAACGCAGGTGTATCTGACTACAAATGGGAGAGCAGGACTGGGCCTCCAAATGCTGTTTCCGTCTTATTCCTGGCCACAGCCAACTCAAAGAGCAAGATCCCTATGGTCACCTCGCAATTGGCCAAGAGGCTGGTGAACCAGCAGATGTTTTTGGGGGGAAGAGGGGATGAGGGAGGCAGTTGGGATGGGACTGGAGGGTTTACAGTCAATCTTGACTTTAATAAGGCTTTTGATACTATCTCACATGACCTGCTCATTAATAAACTAGCGAAATACAGCCTAGATGGAGCCACTAGAAGGTGGGTGCATAACTGGCTGGAAAACCATTCCCACAGAGTAGTTATCAATGGTTCACAGTCAAGCGGTAAGGGTATGTCAAATGGGGTCCCGTAGGGATCGGTCCCAGGTCCGGTTCTGTTCAATATCTTCATCAATGATTTAGATAACGGCATAGAGAGTACACTTCTAAAGTGGGCAGGTGATGCCAAGCTGGGAGGGGTTGCAAGTGCTTTGGAGGATAGGATTACAATTCAAAATGATCTGGGCAAACTGGAGAAATGGTCTGAAGTCAATAGGATGAAATTCAATGAGGACAAATACAAATAACTCCACTTAGGAAGAAACAATCAATTGCACACATAAAAATGGGAAATGACTGCCTGGGAAGGAGCACTGCGGAAAGTGAGCTGTGGCTCATAGTGGGTCACAAGCTAAATATGAGTCAGTAGTGTAACAGTGTTGCAAAAAAAGCAATCATTCTGGGAGGTATTAGCAGGAGTGTTGGAAGCAAGACACGAGAAGTAATTCTTCCCCTCTACTCTACGTTGATAAGGCCTCAACGGGAATATTATATCTGGTCCTGGGTGCCACATTTCAGGAATGATGTAGACAAATAGGACGAAGTCCAGAATAGAGTGACAAAAATGATTAGAGGCCTAGAAAACCTGGCCTATGAGGGAAGATTTGAAAAATTGAGTTTGTTTAATCTGGAGGAGAAGACTCAGGGGGGACATGGTAACCATTTTAAAGTACATAAAATGTTGTTAGAAGGAGGAGGGAGAAAAATTGGTCTCATTAACCTCTGAGGCTAGGACAAGAACCAATGAGCTTAAACTGCAGCAAGGGAGGTTTAGGTTGAACATTAGGAAAAGCTTCTTAACTGTCCCAGAGTTACAAATTGGGACAAATTGCCTAGGGAGGCTGTGGAATCTTTGACATTGGAGGTTTTTAAGAACAGGTGAGACAAACCCCTATCAGGGATGGTCTAGTTATTACACAGTCCTGCCTTGAGTGCAGGGGACTAGACTAGATGACCTACTGAGATCCCTTCCAGTCCTACACTTCTGTGATTCTATGTTAATAGACAAATCTTGGGTACATTCCGAGCAATGGGAGCGACCAATGCTGTGTAGCTAAGCCAAAAATATATGTACATCACTTACGTGCACATACTCCTATTTCGTACCTAGGTCTGTCTCCGCTGTAATCACAGTATAAGCCCCTGTGGAAGTCACAGGTGTCGGCCTCCGTGCAGTTCTCTCCAATCTGCTTCGCGCACGTCTTGCAGCACTCGCAGCCGTCGGTGATCAGGCTGACCCCTGCTGGGCACCGAGGGGGCGACTTCGGACACTCGCATGGCCACTTACAGTACTGAGTCCGTGTGTAGCCCTCAGTCGCAGCGGTGAGAGCAGGGGGCATGGTGGTGGAGTCCTGGGACATGGCCTACAAATGAACAAACAAGGCTCATGGTCCTTTCAGGAAGGGCTTTGAAATGTTTATCCACTCATTAACCCAGTTCAAGTTCAAAGTGACCAAGGAGGAATGAAGGGATCACACCAAAGAGCTAAGGAAGTGGACCTCCTCTGAAGAGCATCCACCTCCATTTTATTGCATGGGCTCCATCACCCGCCTTGGGCAGAGTCAGCAGTCTAGCTAAACACCTGGCTTGGATGGTGTTATCAGAATAATGCTCGCTCAGCCTTTTCCATCCTGAGACCCTTCTCCTACCCAGCTGGGGTGTCTCCCCATCTAGCAATCAGGGGAGGGCAAAAAGGTGAGCCCATGACTCCTGTTCATGATCTGAAGGTCAAGAAGCCCTGGCTTATCTGCATTATCTGAAACTCCTGAGCCTGTCCCACGGAGCGAGGGCTCCCGTGAGGACAGACTGGCCTCCTGAGTTCCCTGCCATTTCTCATTTACAGTGAGGCTACAAATACTGTAAAAATGGCCTCTTGTACAGTATTTCAAGACTTCGGCCTCCAATTCTGACCGGCCATGGGAAGAGTGCCGGCTAGCGAGACAGAAAGACATGTTCGTTCATTCTCAGGTATCCAAACATTTGGTTCTTGTTTTACCAAGCTGGCTCACCCATCTCAGTCCATGAATTCTTAGCTCCTCCCACATCCCCATTGTAAAACAAGTCACAGACCGTCAAATTCCTTGGCAGAGTCCCACATCTATGCAGTTTTGATTGGCTCTCGCTGTAACATTTACTCTAAGCAGTCTGGGTGGGATCTACAAAGATACTTAGGCACTTAAGACCCATTTATAGGCACAACAGTGATCCACAAAACTCTGCTTGAGCTGCCATGGGGTGCCTATGTTTTTACCTCTGGGCATGCCTGGGTGCCTAACTCCTGCCTGGTCATGCACACTGCTGCCTCTCTCTAGGCATCCAGACCTAGCTCCCATCTGAGCCCCAAAGCTATTCACAAGCCAGGAAAGACAGGCCACTGGCCAGTTAAGTCATATTCAGGGGCCAGCTTAGTAAGCATCCAACCATTCATCCTTCTCAGGGTGACAAATACCATATCTGTATTGCAAACTTCTCTGACTAGCTGGGATTCACAGTGAAGTCAGGTTGCTCTCACCACTGCATATTCCTCTTCGATGGGCCCTTGACTGCCCCTGATGTTGCCTCGTTTTCTCTTTTTTTCCTCCAAGGCTCCACAAACAACTATTGGGATGTTAAAGCAGTGAGCTTCATCCCTGCCTCTTGGCACAGGGGGCCAATGCCCTGCATATGCTTCTTCTGCAAGCGACACGCATCACTGATGGGAGAGCACCCCAAGTTACTGGGTCTACACAGACCTCCTGGAATGGGCTGAGGAGACAGATCTTCCAGGTACGAGCTGAACCAATATCCTGCCAAGTGTATGAAACCAAGAGTCTTTAATTCTTCCCGCAGCCAAGATGAGGAAGGAGACATAATTTCCTCAAGCAGGAGAGAGGACGGGGTACGGAAGGGAGGGATGTAAATCTTGACACTGCTCTGATATATGCTGATGTCTCATTGCAATAATGTATTAATCTAACATCACATTGCAATGCAATATCTGATCGTCCAGAATAGTGGCTCTCAACCTTTCCAGACGACTGTACCCCTTTCAGGAGGCTGATTTGTCTCCAAGTTTCTCCTCACTTAATAACAACTTTATTACAAAATCAGACAACAAAATACAAATGTGTCACAGCACACTATTGCTGAAGAATTGCTTACTTTCTCGTTTTCACCCTATATAATTATAAAATAAATCAATTGGAATATAAATATCCTACTTTCCTTTCAGTGCATAGTATATAGAGCAGTATAAATAAGTCATTGTATGAAATTTTACTTTGTACTGACTTCGCTAGTGCTTTCTTACGTAGTCTGTTGTAAAACTAGGCAAATATCTAGAGGAGTTGATGTACCCCCTGGAAAACTTCTGCGTACCCCAAGGGTTGAGAACCTGGTTGAGAACCACTGGTCCAGCTGTTACGAAGTGGAAGATCACTGCGCTAAGGTACCCAAGGCGGAATCAGAACAGGAGACAGACAATGAGGCGCATATGACAAAATATGTGTGTGCTGGAAAGTTAAGCCTTGAGAGGCTGCCACATGGTGCAGCGAGGACCACTATCCTATAGAACTTTATTGACAAGTAGATGGTATCTAATATATCCCAAGCCCCTGTACTGTCCATTTGAAAGGACGTGTTACAGTCGTGACAACAGTGGCAGTTACAGGATTTCCAAATCCCAGACATCCCTTTGGGTGAGGAAATGCTGCATGATTGCCTGTGGGCTGCAGATCACTCTCTCCCTCGCTCTAGGACTTACTGATCCGCCTGCCCAGTTCTCTTCAGTTTCATCCCGCCATGGGGCGGCCTTGTAAAACGTCTCCCATCGATCAGAGATGAACAAGCTCCCTTGGCCCCAGCTGTCAGTGGCCTCCAGCCCCAGCCTCCAGTTGTGCATATAGAATTCTGCAAGCCTTGCCACGCAGCTTGACATGCAAGTGCGGAGCTGCAAAAGGGCATGCACGTGCACAGGATGGCATTAGAACAAGGGAAAGGCTCATCGAGCCCAGGCCCTTGTCCACGCAGGATTGTTCCCTGCATATATTCTCTGGTGCTTTATCCCATCCAGTGTCAAATGTCTCAGGTACAACTGATTGAAAAACAGGTTTGTCCAAAAAAAAAAAAAATCCCCAGAAAATGCTGATTTGTCCAAACTGAATCTTGTTGCGGAAAAAGTTTTGATGCATTTCTTGACTCAAAATTTTTGGAGAAAAGTTCAGAACTCATGGAAAGAAAAAACTTCCATTTGTCAGGTTCAGAATGACTTTTTGGTTAGAAATTTAACTAAACCATAGGAGCTTTTTAAATGAAACAAAAAACTTTTCAATTGACCAGAACTACTTTTCTTTTTCTTCTTTTTACCCTTCAGATTTTCAGTTGACAGAAGTTTTTTTGACTTTTCATCCCAATTTGGGATGGGAAAATTTTCAAAAGCTCAAAAATTTTCATAGGAGGGAAAAACTATTTCCCACCCAGCACTAGTTTTAAACAATGGATCTTCCACTACTCTAGAGAGAAAATCCCACAGCTCATTGCACCTCGCTTTTAGGAGCATTTCCTTGAGAGTCACACCAAACTCTCTCTTGCATTTCATCACTGCACATTATGGACTTTGGTCCACACTAAATAATTCCTTTCTCTCTTTGTGGCTATTGTTTGCAAGAGTAGGCTATTCATGATCCCAGGATTCATTAAACACACTTATAAATCTATTGTAGATACATGTGAATATACATTAGTACCTTTGAAGTTAGTTACAATTTATTTAGAGGCCAAAACAGTTAATGCATCACTAATCACTGTCAATATATGTAATTTTTTGGGGGGGTCCAATTTCCATTTCTACTAAGATCCTTTTACACTGCTCTGGTCCTAAATTTGGTATAAATTACATTTAAACCCATGAAAATAAAATATAAGTATGCCAGAGTGGCATAAAAGCAAAAATGAAAAAACAAAACAGACTTTGTTTTAGCATTGCCCATTCCAACTTAAATAGTTCCAATATGTGCAGCAATCTATCACCTAATGAGAAAAAATCCTTTCATACTAGATAAGTCTATTTTCATTGTTGTTAATCATTAGAACTGTTTAATGATAAAATCCAGATAGAAAAAGAAATTATACAGCAATATAATGAGTCCATTATCATGATCCAACCCTATAAGCAAATACACAAGCTATTGCTGGTTTAGACAAGAGCGCGCAAATAGATTGGCTGAGGAAGGTTTCATCCTGTGCAGATATGAAATTACAGATGTATCAACCTAAGTTGCAAAGGGGAAAACCAACAAAAAAGCCCAAACCATAGTTCTTCTGATTTTAATTCATAGCAGACAATTTTTATTTTATAATTTGTGTGCACACACACACACATCCTCTCTTTGTCCCCCACAGCTGGGCATTAAAAATGTCTACCTCTGTGAGTAGATACCACACACTAAGGTATCATAGTTTCCCACCATCCTTATCATAGGAAATAACTGGGTTGACGCCTGGCATCAGGTGTGGATCTGAAGCATATTCAGTTGTTTGCTCAGATGCCGTCAGTAAAATCCAGATTATTCTGGAATTCTTTCAAAGCTCTGAGAACTTCTTGTTGCTTGAATGTGCTGGAGAAGAGGCATTCGTAGTGGGTCTGAGCACAGGCTCCAGTTCCCGGGCTCTGGAGAGGCTATGCCAGAGTCAGGAGAATGTATCCATACGCTGGGTAGATAGCATTGCAGTAGCACAGCAGAACGCCAGAAAAAAGCAGTGTTGCAACACACTTCCAGTGAGCGAGAGTGCCGGATGTACCAGAAAGCCAGTCTGGCGCCTCAGAAAAGTGTCAGAGCAGTGCTGTGGAGCGTTCCATGACAGCTTGAGCCCTGTATCAGAGTGTAGCCTACCCCACACTAACACAGTGTAGTTCTGTCCCCTCGAGTGGCTAGCCCACACAGTGAGGTTTAAAAGCCTGCTACGGGCTTCAAGCTACTGGACCTTTAACTTAAGCCGTATAAGCTCATGCTGTCACAGCGTGAGTCCTGTAAACAACCTGATGTGGGTGAAATTCTGTGGCCTGTGTTACACAGCTGGTCAGATTAGATGACCCCGTGGTTCCCTCCGGCCTTAAACTCTAGGTATCTATGACCTGACCAGGGGAGTTGTGTCTTACATGGAGAACTGAATTGCTGTGGATCTCTGTCACTTGGAAACATTAGCAGACTCAACGCTCTACCTGTGGTCTAGCCGGAGCCACCTGGTGTTAGCATGGGTTCCATCAGCCCCCACATACATTAACGAATTTATCTTCACAATGCCCTTGAGAGGTACTGGAGCCTTAACATCCCCGCCATACAGAGAGGGAGCCAAGGCAGCGAGAGTAAAGTGATTTGCTCAAGCTCAGGCAGAAAGCTTGCAGCATCTCCTTCCTCCCAGTCCAGTGCCTCCACCACACGATCATCTTTGGAGATGGATGTACTTAACTCAACTTGTATTTAGCTGTGACACTGAGTACCTTTCCCAAACCTGAAGAGCTCTGTGTAGCTCAAAAGCTTGTCTTTCTTACCAACAGAAGTTGGTCCAATAAAAG
Source organism: Mesoclemmys tuberculata (assembly GCA_007922155.1). Classification (NCBI taxonomy): domain Eukaryota; kingdom Metazoa; phylum Chordata; order Testudines; family Chelidae; genus Mesoclemmys; species Mesoclemmys tuberculata. The sequence continues at coordinate 5,322,231 of ML675632.1, read as the reverse complement.
ATATTACCTCACGCACCTTGTCTCTCAAGACTGATGTCAAACCACAGAACAAGCATCACCAATGCCACTTCCTCACACCGCCCCCAAACATGCCTTAACCTTACTGGGGAGGATCAGAGAGGAATTCAGCCTCCAGCGCATTCAGTCAACTGCCGCAGCACATTATCTATTCATCCATTTAAGCATTTATTCATATACCCTATCCCTGTAGCATCTGAGAACTTGAAAGATGCCATTAATTCCCTACAGTAGCGGCATGTTTTGTCGTGCAGACAGAGACCCACTAATAACTGCGGTGGCTAGAGACTGTGGTTAGTGACACTGTAGAAACACCTCGACAGACAGAACTCATTTCAGATATGCCACTCAACAGGCACCATGGTGGTTCCGACTTTCATGCATAGCCATGTTTTGATTTAAAAAACAACAAACAAAACACAATTTCAGGTGCTAGTTGAGTTTTTAGAAATCCCTTCGTTAGAACAGCAACATATCCTGTGTCCATAAATTTGCGTTACAGAGAGATTGAAAAATCTAGGCTAGGGGATGAGGTTTATTCCAAGTCCCTAAGGGCAATGTTCTTTGTCAAGCATATCCTGGAACCCACAGAATGCCAAAAGCAATTTCTGTTTTGGAACCATTTTTCAGCTTTCAGTAATTATTTTTCATGACTACTCTCTAATCCTGTAGTCTGGGAATATGCCATCTTGGATGCACAAGAGGAAATATTTCAACACTAGTTATTAATGATGACTTTTGATTTTATTTCTTCCACGTTACCAGCCTGTTCCCATGTAAGGAAAACTCTGTCACCCTGTCCTGACATGATAACTCAGTCATGGGTTCGGGGTTGTTATAAATGTGTATGGGTAGGGTTTTGTGGCCTGCCTTGTGCGGGAGGTCAGACTAGATGATCATATTGGTCCCTTCTGACCTATGAGTCTATGAGTCTAAGTCTCTGTTAAGGTCTCGTGACTTCTATTTGGCAGGTTTCAAAACGAACTGCCCTTTGCACCTGCAAAGAGCAATACTTTTCCAGCCAACAACAGCCAGATATTTTCTATGTATTAGTTCTGGGAGGGAAGAAAGAGAAGCTGATAAATGACAGCATAACATGGTCACAACCTCAGTGTTTATAATGCCCATGCATTTTTATGTACAAGTCTTACTCAAAAGAATCAAGTGGATAGCAAAAGTTCAGTGGTATGTTTTACATACTGGCATTGCTTTTTACTAGTTGCCTGGGAAGCATTATTATTGTAAGTTAGTTTTATTTTTGAAACCTTGACGGTCTGGATTATTGTACTGAAACTACCGTATAGCTTGGCTTTCAAGCCAGATACAGCAATAATACGTGGCTTTTACACCAAGCATAAAGGAATCTCCAGCCTTCTTTCTTCAGTAGCAAAGTCCCACGTTTACTGCAATACAATCATTTTGCTTTCAGTTGTTATAGCCTTTTAAAACAAGGTTATTCACTCAATTCCCCAGTGTCACAAGATCTCACTCTTAAACCTCCTTCTTTCAAGTTGTTTTTTCTAGAGATAAGCCTAAACCAAACCCTGAGCCATGTGGGAGAGCCATGAGATATAACAATCTGAAGTGTCCTTAGATATCGTTAATAAGGAAGGGCTGTTTACCTAAAGTGTTTACTGTGCCTTTACTGGGCGAAATCCTCAGCTAGTGTAAAGTGGAGGAACTCCAAAGTTCTGACCCTATATATATATGTATGTATGTATATGTAATATAGCCCCTTTCATGGGAAGTTCTCTAAACACTTTACATACATTAATACAGCCTTGTAATACCACCGTGGTGAGGAAGGCAGGTCTTTTTACGTCCATTTTACTGATGGGAAAATGGAGGCAGGGAAAGGTTAGCGTGACTTACCCTAGATGATATTCACCATTACCAGTGACAGAGCAGAGAACAGAGCAGTGCCCTGCTCAGATCATATCATCATACCCCACTCCTGTTTTGCGCCTCGAGATGTAAGTATTAATAGCATCCAGAAATTACTGACACTCCCTTCGAGGAGCAGTTTGCCAGAGCTGCCAGTTTTGTAAATACTAGATCAGAGGTTCCCAAACTGCGGCCTGTGGATTGGGTGACCAGATGGCCTGATTTTTTAAGGATAGTCCTGAAATTCAGGGATTTGTCTCAGATATGCACCTATTACCCCCCACCCTTTGTCCTGACTTTTCACACTTGCCATCTGGTTGTTGGATCTGTGGAGCACTTGCTGGTAGCCACACGGAAAGCTGGCTATCCATGTGGAACAGGTTCTCCTCATTTCCAGCTGTAGCCATGTAATATTTATAGTAGGAATGGAAGACAAAGGGGTAAGGAATCAATAGCAGGAAACTAAGCGACCTACATACAGGCGTGACCAAAGTGTGGCTCATAAGCTGGATGCGGCTCTTTTATAGTTAAAGTGCAGCACACGGAGCCCCCTCTCCCACCATCATTCTCCACCTATCAGACTGGGGTGGGGAGCTCGGAGCTTCTGCCCTGTGGCAGGGTGGTGGAGCTAGAGGGTTCTGCCCAGCGGGGCGGGGGAGTCTCAGAGGGTCAGTAAGTTTGGTCACCACAGCTATATAAAAACAGCTTAAGCAGTTAGCATAAGGCCTTATAGCCTAGGTAGGAGTAGCTGCTCAATAAGTTAGCATAAGTAAGTAAACCTTTAATCACAAGATGGCATAAGAGTTTGTTTATTGTTTTGTAATAATCACAAATGTTGCAAACTGCTGAGGGGTAACTGAAAGAAGGCAGTTTGTCCCAGTTTAGAATATTTTTGGAGGGGAATATCAGCAGATGCTCAACCACAGGCAACCATGGCAATCGAATTGACATCTATGTTAATAAGCATAACCTAATTAATATACTAATGTATAGCATTATAGGGGTGAGGAAGTTAAGATATGGTGAGAGCGATGCATACATGTGCATAGAATCACAGAAGAATCATACAAGATTAGGGTTGGAAGGGACCTCAGGAGGTCATTTAGTCCAACCCCCTGCTCAAAGCAGGACAAACCCCAACTAAATCATCCCAGCCAGGGCTTTGTCAAGTTGCACCTCAAAAACCTCTAAGGATGGAGATTCCACCACTTCCGTAGGTAACCCATTCCAGTGCTTCACCACCCTCCTAGTGACAAAGTTTTTCCTAATATCCAACCTAGACCTCCCCCACTGCAACTGGAGATCATTGCTCCTAGTTCTTCCAGCTACTACCACTGAGAACAGCCTAGCTCCATCCTCCCTGGATGAGGGACATAAGGCTAATAAAACCTCTGGTCTCAGGTACAACCATTGGAATTCTTCACTTCACATGCCAGAGTCAGGCTAGGATCTGTCTCAACCTTTAGAGCTCTCCCAAAGGATAGACTGAGTATAGACATGTAATGGTGCTGGTTGCTCTTACAGTGTTATATTATCTCACTTTACTTGTTTGGATTAATTGGATTGGATTAATCATTGTAATAATAAAGCTTCTACTGATACAATTGGTCTGCTGTGAGTGTGAGATGTTCTCATTGCCATGCCCCTCGGGGCTCCCAAAGCAATAACTCTGATAATACTGGGCCTGATCTTGCTACAAGAGCCTGTCAAATTACAGAGTGCTAATTGGGCCAACTAAATCAATAACTTAATCAATAAGCAATCAACAGATCAGGTAACTCAGCTCATAAAACACACGACGTTTCTATTATTCTTTTTGCATGTAAACAGGTGCTATAATTGATAGATGGCTGCTATGCGATCATGAATGGGAGAGGAGGTGGCCTAGGCAATCATAAGTAGAAGTGGTAAATAGTGGGATCTCTAATAAAATGTGATTCCCACCATAAGGGGGTTTGAGACCCTCTGGCAGAGACTATTCATTCAATTGGACTAATCTGGAGTGTAATGGGAGAAGCATGTGCCAAGGACTTGCAGAATCAAGCCTGTTACTGATTAAGAAATTACTCTGTATTCCTTTACATTTGCTGTGCTAAGTAATTATGAAGCAAAGAAGCATGGGATTTCAAACCATTCAGGACAGTAAGGCAAGTGAAACCTCAAAAAAGGTCTGTGTTTTCATGCTCTATATCCACTAGTCACCACATATCTCTTTTCCAGTGGTTCCACCTAGTGGCATGAAACATCATAAAATATATGTGCAGAAGTAGAACCAGTTGTAACATGACCCAGCAGCCGCATGCAAGGTCTTCAGTGATTCTGGGTTGGTGAAAAAAAAGCACCACATCCCTTCTGAACTATTGGAATTGCAAGTTGCTTAAAGCTGTCCTGATTTGACTCCTCTGGAACAGGGCTGCTCCTTGGATTATTAAAATAGACAGACAGACTTGCATGATCTAAACCCAGAATTGAAACCATGCACTGACAAAAATAAAAATAAACACTTCAGAGAAGCAATGGGACTTCTCGATTACTTAGCCAGCATGATTGGTCTCAAAATACAAATGTCGCAGCGTCAGCCCAGAACAGGAAAAAAAGCCTGGTAGCACATAACCCAGAGTCCTTTCCTTTCCTACTAACATTTAAAATTAAAGATCCAGATTTCCACTTTCAATCTATATTTGCAAACATATTTGTGTCATAATCAAAAAGAGGGAAAATTACAGATGTTATAGAAAAAAAGAACACAGTCAGAATCTAGTCACTTTTTAAAATATTTGCACTCTTATATGGCACTAACTGATCCTATTTTTTGCACATTTGTATTGGTTTGGTTGAAACTTCATGGAAGTCTGTGCTAGGTAGGAAAAATATTTTAGTATAAGTGTATTGCTATCTAAGGGTCTCTCGGTTCGTATAGTGGGGACTCAGACATTGTCATCTTATTTTACTTCTAGACTAGCAACATTTGCTCCCAAAACCACAGTCAAGGAGCAGAAACAATACCAGGTGCTTAGCTGACCAATAACACAGCATGAATAATGAATTACAAATAGTGACGTTAATCAGTAATCATAGCAACTCGATTGCAAACCAGGAGAACCTGAAATATGTTTGCATAAATGTAAGAATCGAAAATAATGAATACATTTGGAAAAATCAAAATCTGACCATGGACAATTTGAATACAGAAAATGGAGTTGAATGTGTCAAAAAACAATCAATCCCCAACCCAGGTTGTTAACTAGGAAGAACTCATCCAGCTTCCCCAGTGACCAAAGGGTGACACTGGAGGCATGAATATAACACACTCACAGTTGACCTGCTGCATCAGTATTTACAGCAAACTGAAAGAGATCGTTTCTCCACGTGGTGATGATCTGACACTGAATAGTGTTCCATGAATCAAGTATCATATGGCCAGTTTAGATCAACGATGCATAAATCTTGGCGCTCACTTCACATTCCCTTCAGAATGGCTCAGGGAATCTTGGTGGCTTCAAAAGAGTGAAAGAGAAAATGACACAGCATTGTAGGATGCTCCCACTTGAAGAAGCCCTTCCTAAAGCCTGGTGTAGGGGGAGGACCACCAAGGAAGGCAGTGTTTGGGCCACGCTTTATTGCCAGTCTTATACAAGGCTGGTTCCTTTTAGTTACACCTTTGAAGAACCGACTGTCAGGTCATGGTGTGTCCCTAACCCTGCAGCCATGTGGGGTTCTCTTACTCTGACAGCAATACAAGGGCAAACCACTCAGGACCAGATCCTCCAAAGGTATTTAGACAACTAATTCCCAGTGATGTCAATGGCAGCTAAGCACCCAACTAAATACTGTGGAGGATCTGGGCCTCACTGGCTGAAATCCATGCTGAAGTCCATGGTGATTTTATTATGGAGATTTAACCCTTAATGCTCCCCAGTTTCCAGGCAAATGACTCTGGGTGCTTTCAGAGGGCTGGGAACATATTCAGAAGGGTTGGGAACATGTCTGGATTCTGCAATTATATACAGGTAATTGGGTGTCCAAGTAGGTCTGGAAAAGGAACATTTCTGTGGTTAGCAAGATTTTTTGTAGTGGGCAAGATAGACCCTGTGACTGAGCAGTGAGATGGGTTGACCTGTATTTCAGAGGGGAAGCAGGATGGATGCTGAAGCTGGGAGAAAAGGCATGTCAGCATGTTTCTGTGGATGTGACAGAAGGGGTTCCGGTACGGGGTAGTCAAGGTGGGTTGCTAAGGATTTCTAGGTCTGTAATGGGAGCTTTACTATTGACCTCAAAGGAAGCAGCACCTGGCCCACTTCAGTGGGCTTTGGATCTGGCTCTGAATGCACAATGTTGTCTGCTGACCTGGCTCCAGTTTGGACCCGTGACCTAGAGCTGAATATCATTTATTATTTGTATCATGTAGGAGCCCCAGTCATGGACCAGGACTCTATCGTGCTAGGTGCTGTACGAACACAGAACAAAAAGACAGGCCCTGCCCCAAAGAGCTTACAGTCTATGTATAAGAGACAACAGATGGCTATAGACAGACAGACCGGGGAGTGCAAGGAAAGAATGAGGCAATATTAGTCAACATGACAAATAATGGTATCAGCACACCAGCCACCTAGCTGTCGTTAGCCGCAGGAACAGTGCAAATTACCAACCCCCCGAGCTATTCGGCACTATTAAATGGCATGCGACGCTGAATGCAAGACATCTTGCTTGCTGCTCATGCCGAAGAATCAGAAAGAACAAACTGTGAAGAGACCTAGATCAGATACAAAGACTATAGAAGTGTAAAAGGCAAATATCGACATAGGCATTTCATTCTCTGCTAGGCACATGTCCCACCAATCTGAGGACGTTATAAACCGAGATCCAGACATAAAACTCCAGATTCTCAACAGTCTGTAACTTGGCAGATTCGAAAGCAAGTCACCCAGTACCTAGAGGACAATCATACAGAGTTATCTGACTTCAGATTGCCACAGGATTTGTTCTAGCTGTGTACTGTACACTGTGCTAAGCGGGGGTTGCGGGGAAAACAGTGTCTGTCTTTATTGAAATAAAATGCTCGGTAGGCGGAGAAAATAAAATCACTGTCTCAACCCAGTCATAAATATTTCCATGGATTTGCTAGCAATGCACAGTTAATTTCTGATAGCATGATCTGGGAAAGATATGGGTGTGAAGAATGTAAGCAAATGTTGGGAAGTACTTATCCCTACTGAAACTTATCTGTTTAAAAAGTAAGGATTGCATATGTTTAACTCTTTGCCAAAAATATTGCTTATACTGGCACAAGCTGTGTGGCCTCAGAATTCTTTCACATTTTCCCAGAAAAGTATCATTGTATATTTTTCTAATTGTTTAGACAGAAAGAACTTGGCCGTTTAAAAGGAGAATAGATGCCTCCTTATAGGTTTTCCCAATGAAGAACAGCATTTACTTAGACGAGGGTCACATAACATTCTGTGGCCTCATTGGCAAGTTGACAGCCATGCTAAGGACATGATCAGTGCGCATCTGAGGTGGAATATTTATGTGCTATAAGAACATGTAAGTTTCTATCTCTGCATTTGTTCAGTTTGTGAGCACATCTGGCAAAACCAACAGCGACGATAAACTATTTGCTTTGCACAGTTTATTAGCCGGGTGATTTATACAGATACAAGTCAATTGGAAAAGTCTGAGAAGCAGCAAAGAAAAGTCTCCAGGATGGGTGAATCCCATGTTAAATGTGGAGAGCAGCACAAATGTTGGTGCCATTTGGCAAGCCAAGTATTATGAATAGGTTACAAATGCCCACCTTAAGCCGAGCCAGAAGACGAGGTTGATGAATGAGTCAGTGGCAGGTGCTGGGTTTCGCTCCTAATTCCAGCTCCAGAACTAAACCACACTGCTAGTCCATTGGTGCACTGGCGTCTTTTGCACAGTATCTGTGTGCTGCATTTACTTCTCCCTTTGTATTTCAATCATTGCCCCTCTTCAGTTTCAACAAGCCAGGGGTTATCCCTTCATATCACCCTCTGAGGCGATAAATCATATAGGCACCATCTAGCAGGAACTTGAATCTCTCTCCACATTTCCACCACTATTCAGTTTATTTCAGCTTTGGTTTCCTGACTTTCCCCCCAGTGTTGCTTGGCTGCTGTCCAGATGGCACAGAGCTGGGAGCTTGTTCTCATTTTGCAAGTGTCTTAATAATCCAGGCACTGATGGGCACAACCACAGATAGTCCTTCCATCCTCAGTCTTTGAATAGACAATCGAGTTACAGACTGCAAAAACTCAGCCATAATGAGGCAGGTTGAGGAAGCATATGGCGTGTGTCCATCGCTGTGATGTCTAGCCCAAAGCAACCAACAAAATATCAACAGGCATTTGGCCTTGAATGATATCATCTCCAAGGTGGGTATTGCAGGGACCAGTAAAGCAATCCTTTCTGTAAAATTGTGCAATAGACTTAACTGATAAGATAAGACAAAGAGCAGCCTTGGCGTTAGGTCTTTCTTGAGCGAGCTGACATTCCAAGAAGAAGAACCGACGTGTAAAAGCAAAGGATTTTTGAAAGGGCATTCTTTAATGCAGAGAGAGAAACACATCTCTTGCCTCCCCATCTCCCCATCATGCAATACACCCTATAAAGCTGTCCAGTAACTGACTATCATCTTATTCAATAGCAGAAAAACTACCTGAAGGATGGTCTTGTGGCTAAAACACGTGACCAGGAGTCAGGAGATCTAGTTTTCATTTGAATCTTTGCCATAGACTGGTTATGTGACCTCAGGCAAGTCATTTAACCTTTGTTTTTCCATCTGTAAAATGGAAATAATGCAGGTCGGTCTTCCAGGGTTGGATCTTACATCTGGTCTGGCTACATCTTTCATTTGTTCTGAGATCCTTAATGGAATGCGATACTATAATAGTGCAAACATTTACTATTGTTCAGCTACCCAGGAACTGAACTAAGAGCAGAGGAGGAAAAAGGGAGAAAAGATGATCTTGTTGTTAAGACACTGTCCTGGGACTCAGGAGATGTGGGCTGACCTCTGTCATAGTCTTCCTGTCGGACGTTGGACAAATCACTGGATCTCTCTGTGTGCTTCAGTTCCCCAGGTGTAAAATGGAGAGAGTACGCCTCCATTCCGTAGAGGTGCAGGCTAAATCAACGTACGCTTGTGAGGTGCTCAGATATTACGGTGACAGGGCCCATCTAAGAACCCATCTCGACAGACATTTCTGGGATCCTGACTGACTTAGGACATTACACATTATCCTGGAAAGAATCTGGCATAAGCTTCTCCCCAGTTCTGTAGATGGCATGTAGTATGTCCACACTGCGTTTTAAAACCACGGCAATGGATCTCAGAGCTAGGGTGACCAGATAGCAAGCATGAAAAATCAGGCCAGGAGATGGGAGGGTAATAGGTACCTAGACAAGAAAAAGCCCTGAATACCAGGCCTGTCCTATAAAATTGGGACATCAGGTCACCCTACTCAGAGCCTGGATCTCCAGATTCAGGCTCGCATTTTGGTGCTAAAAACAGATGTGTAGTTATTTGGGTTCGGCCTGGTGCTCTCCACATGCTTCAGAGCCCAAGCTTCAGGCCGAGCCACCCTGTCTACACAGCTGTTTTTAGCGACATAGCATGAGCGCTGCAAGTCTATGACCCCAGCTCTGAGACTCACGGCCACAGGTTTTAAAATGCAGTGTGGACAAACCCATTGCAGAACTAGGCCCATGCTTGAACATGATGCCAGTGCATGCATGCACCAATGCTCCACAGTGGGACTGCCAGGTCCTTGGGGCCAGGACAGTGTTTATGTTCTGTGTATGTAGCACAATGGGCTCCGGGTCCATGACTGGGGCTCTCAGGCTGTACGATAATACAAATAATAAATAATTTCCTATTAACTCTTCAAGAGAGATGCATAAAGAGGAATGTCTGCCTGGCACAGGCTTTCCACAGATTCTGCCTGACTTCAACTGGGAAGAGGCTCCCATTTGGTTTCCTGAGAACAGCTGCGGTCTTTGGGTCACTGATAGCCTAGTTCAAATTCTGGCTGAGGCAGTACTCAGAAGACAGGAACGTCAGCCACCCGCTGATGAAAACCTGCTGTCTGGTTAAATCTGCTCCTCTGCGTATGGGCGAACACAAGAAATTGGGCAAGTCTGTCCTCAGGTTTTTATTTTTTTAAGCTTGAAGACGTGGAATAAGCTGGCTCCTGGAATTTGAACTTGTTTTTTTTTTTAAGGGTCTGGAGAGATGCTTAATTTTATTATAACTTTATTATCCTCGACAGTTTACATAAGATAAATGTACTCTCCCCCACTTGGCACTCAGAGTTAGTTGCAAACCTCTGGAATGCCTTACTGAGGTTATCATTCCTAGGCAGAATGGGAGATACAGCAATTGGCCAAAGACATACTTACTAAAAGGGCCCTGAAATTCTCTGCTTTAAACAAACAGCAGGAAAGCAGGAAGTGAAAAACATGCCTGGAAAAACAGCAGTGGCAACTTTTGTAAGTCAGACAGTAATGGAAAAGAACACAACAAGCCTACCGGGATAAGAAAGCAAAACCAAAACCATTTCAGTGTTCAGCTATTACTAATTGTAGGTTCCCTTTGGAATGTGGGGCATGTGTGCGTTCTTCCATAAAGCACAACTGAATTTAATAAAACACCTGCCTTATCCCTGTGCCAAAGACATCTCCAAGCTCTGTGGGAAAAGATGCACAGCGAGTAGAAACCAAAAGGAGTCTTGCAGTTTCTGGCTGAAAAGCAGCAGCATCTCTGGGCTGGGAGTTGCAGAGGGAAACCTACTCAGTGTGACAGATATGACAACATACTGGACAAACCTTATGGAATTACATTAAGACTTATTGGATTAAATATTTTAGGAGTCCATTGTATTCAAAATGCAGTTGTTTGTGTGTTACTGTGGAATTTGTCAAGCTCTCTGGAGTGGCTCACGACCACGATTGCCAGCCACAGGACAGTCTGTTAAGAAGTAGGGCACAAACCCCACATTGGGTGTGTGTTCTATAATTAGAGTTCACCAGCCAAGTATCAAATGTGAACTCCTCAACCACTGTAACAGCCTTAACATGGAGTCACAGACAGTCCCTCCGGTCTATCATGCCACCTAGGCAAGCCTGTCTTTGTGATAGATGGTCCCTTACACCGAAAGTCATGTCTATATTCAGGTTATTCCCAGTGCCAAAGGACCAGTCACTTACCCTAGATCAAGTGTACCCCTAGATCTCTCGCCAAAGTCAACGCTTGTAGCCAATCCCATAATAAGCTAACTAAAGATTTATTAACTAGGAAAAATAAATGAGAGTTATTTACAAGGTTAAGGCAGGTAAACAAATGTACTCAAATGACTTATACACTTAGGTTTCAAAAAGAAATAGAAGTGCTGTAATAGGAAAGCTCTATATGTGCTTTAGGGCTAACCCAAGCTAAACAGCCAGGGATTCTTGGCTTATGCTTAGAAGTCTTGCCCTCTCCCTGAAGTCCATGCAACATTGGGCTAACAATTTCTTCTTGACAGGGATTTTTATTCCCTTCCCCCACCTTCCAGCTGTGATGGGGCGAGTGTTTCTGCACATCTCCTTTTCATGAGTATGGGGGAAATCAATCAACAAAATCCACTGATGCTCCACATTGGTTTGTCTGGCATCTCTAGGCCTTCTTTTGTTGGACAGGAGATGACACCTCTTGTGGTAATCTAGTATTTCAAACTTGGTAATGCTTCTCCTCTGCCTGGGGGGTTTACAGTTTTAGAGCAAACACTTTTATAGTTACAGAGCAAACACTTAAATATCACCCTATAACATGGGATAAGTCAGATTAATATAAGCAGCATCCTACAAGCATTTAATAAAATCTAAAAACTAACCACATTCTTGTAACACTAATGTCTATTTTAACAATACTAGCGCACAGGTGAGCCAGTCTGGTTTCCAGCCATGCATGTGTCAGTGTCCAGTGAGGCCTGAGCATCACAGATCTGAATGGAACTTCTCGAGGAGATGTGATTAATGCAATCTCTGGGAAATGTGAATGCATTTCCTTCCCAGGCGATACTTGGGGTGAAGGGAATGCAAATGACTGAAAACCCCTTTGAAGCTTCGTCTTGAGCAGAAAGCAATTGTCTGGCTGCTTATCTATTCCTGGCATCTCCAAAGGCCCACACGAGATAAACGAGTGACTCAGAGTCATGAGTGTGCTTGTTTCAGAGCTGAAGCTGTGATGAACTTGTGACCCCAGGAAAACTCCCTGTGTGGGAGTTTTGAAAGAGTCATCACCCAGAGCCCATGGTGGAGTTGGGGTGATCACTATTAAGTTTATTAGCATGTGTAGGTTCTTGTTTTGTTTCTTAATATTTTTTCTGTATTGCTTTTACCTTCAGAATAAAATGTGCTTGCTTAGAAACAACTGTGTAGCTTAACTATGACAATTACACTGCATACCACCTCTGAACAGAAGGCAAAACATCCAGTCTTTTGCTGGGCTATCACAGTTTAGTCAGAGGTTGTGCAGCGTGGAAATACTGTGGTCAGAAGGGAGAGCAATGTGTGTCTGTACCCAAGAGAAGCTACAACTGGGGAGCCAGGAGCTGAGAATGGGAGCCGTTGCTTGACCGCAGAAAGCGAACACAGGTGCAATTGCCCTGAACTGTGACATTCAATTCCATTAAATGTGGCATGTTTTCCTACCTGTAACTCAAGCATCAGTCAAGCTCAGGTAATATTTTATAGCTGGAGGAAGTGGGGAGGAGGATGAAAGTGACATGCAGGTCAGCAAATATTTGGAACCAAGCTAAGATTCCAAATTATTTTGTACCTCCAGCGGCCCTGGAACTAACCCAGAATCTGACCCAGCAAGACCCAGCTTGAAGTTACATGGCTCATTCCGTCTTGCCCCAGGCAGAATTGTGGCAGCAGTCTCTCAGAGCAGCTGGGTGCAGAGAGATCAGTGAGACAGCACTAACATGTCTGAAATCAGACAAACCACAGGCATCCACATGGACAGCTACGCTAGCTCAAACATCTGACCTGGATGGAGGCTGGCCATATTCCTGAGATGAAAGCAGTTTTCATCACAGAAACATGGAAGACAAACGTTAAACCAGCATCCAGCTAGCACCTAAGGATACTTAGAAAGCGGCATCAGGGATTCAATGAAACAGAGGAGATGAGTGATTGCAGATTGTGTCTAGTGCCCATAAAAGGGTTAGGCAGGCAAATGTCCAGAGACCATGGGCCTGATTCTCCATTGTCTTGCACATTCTGTAGCCATTTATACCTGTGCAAAGACACTGTAACATGCTCTCAAATCCAAAATTGTTCACTGTGCCAAGGTAGAAGTGACAATACGAGGTGGGCAGCGGAGAGGCAAGCCTGTGTTCTTGCAGTCACTATTGATAATATATTACACGTGGTCAGCCTGAATGTTATTGCAAAGATGTAAGGCCTGATTCTCATTTATACTGCTCTGGCAATGTAAAGGGCTCTCAAATTGTATGTGAATGGGGAACAGGGGTCTTACTGGAAATTCAAATCAGGCCCAATGATGAGCAGGAAGGAGTTCAGTGAAAACCAGGCAAAGCAATTGATTGGCTGGGAGGGATACATTGATGGGGAAGATTAAAAGTTATGTATATAGTATGCATCGCTTGGCTCAGCAATGACTATACAGCCCAGCCTACAGATACTTGGAAGGAGAAACCTCAGGGAGGGAGAGGACGTATTGTTAAAAGGCTATGAAGGGATTACATTAGGCAAAGGAAGAAGGTAGGTTGAAAATCATGAAATACTTCCAGGCATTGACTATTAGGCTGTGGATTAGTCTCCCAAGGGAAGCAGTAGAAGCTGCAATGCGTGGGAACACCTAGACCTAGACTAATATAAGATACTAAAGTATGTGGGAAGGGAATGGACTAGATTACCAAATTAGAAGTTTCAAGAAGGAAAATATGAATGTCATTAAAAATCCCTTCACAAATACATATACTTGGTAACAGTAGAATAAAAGATTCTTCTCGTGGACCTTTGGGGTTTGCATCAGGTCCAAAGGCACAAAATGACTGTGTTGCTATGGGCTGAATGATCACTCTGGACTAAGAGGGAAGTATGTTTATGTGTTGGGACAGAAGAAAGGGTGCAGCCTACACCAACTGCTGAGCATCTACTGTACTTTCTACTCAGATTTTTATACTGCACCTGTACCACATGGACAATATGTTACATAAGACTCCATGTCCTAAATTCCTTCTGACTGCACATATTTCTAACTTAGCTCCACAGGTAACTTTTCTCCACAGCTTTCAGAACCTTGCTGAGTATTTCTATCCCATTTCCCAATTGCTGTAAATCCCTGTGCACATGCTATATTAGAAGAACCCGCTGAAGAATTGGTGATCTGTAAAGCAGTACAGACAAAATACAGTACAGACATGACATGGATGCTGTTTTAATCACTTCCTTGAAAACATGCATTGTTTGATTCCCTGGAGACATATCTTCCCAGTTTGCTGCGCTGCTAGATCTTGTAAGAAGCCTTCCGTTGTACTACAAGGACACTGATGTCCAACAACTGCCTCTTAAAACCTCTGCTGCTGGATTTAATTAAATGTTTGTCATCATGTTTTAGCACATGCCAAAATAAAGAGTTAAAAGGAAATAAGAAGCCCCATGTGACACCAATCTTTGCTATCAGTGGGGAATAGCAAGTTGCAGAATGTGAAGCGTAAGCCGACTGAATTCTTTGTCTTGAGACTCATCAGAACATAAGAGTACAAGTCCATGGAATTTGGAATAGATTTTCTGATTTAAGGTTCAACAGAAAATGTTGGTGTGAGTACAGGGTGAGGTAGGATAAATCTCCTGCCCCTATCTTTTTGCTCTAGTGCTTATTCCTTCCACAGTGCAGCTATAGAATTAGTGCATTTTAATGCCTGGTGTCCCAGACATTATTCAAACCATGATTGTACCAGATTCTGCTCTCACTTACATCAGGTCCATTGGAAATCAACCCAGCCTAAATATTCCTCCTACCCCACACTGGCCAGAGAACTATGGAAACACTGAATCATTGCTAGAAGAAGTTAGAGATTAAAATGAGATCCAAACATATCTGATTTTCAAACTAACCCTAAAGCACTTGAATGGGCTTGTCATGACTAACCGGAAACCACCTCCCTCATGATTCTACATCCCTCCACAGAGATTATCTGTTCCTAGTTTTTAAAACTAAAAAGGCCTTACCAAGAAAGGCTGTTATCTAAGTGTGCCAGGATTTATCCGCTACCTCTTTCTTGACGTCTAATTGTCTACTAACCAGGATAAATGGGGGGGAGAGGCTTGAACTCTTTGGGATCTCTTCTTGGACACAGCTTTTGGGTCGTCTAATGACAGCTGGAAGATCAGGACAATCGGAAAGCTGTCGGTATTTCCATTTGAAAGCCGCCCCAGACTTCAGTAATTGTTGAGGGTTGGGGTGTTTTACTAACCTCTTGTGGATGTGTATAAGTGCTTGAGCCTAAATAAAGTATAGCTTTGTAGTAGGAGCACATTTGTGTTATACTGTTTCTACCAGTCCATCTATTGGCTGTGTCTCCATTTCGCTTATTTTCTGACATCACCTCGCACAACTTAAAGTTACCACGAACTTTGGGTTGGCAGAAACCCAGGTAACACTTAGAGGCCAACCAAACTCAGCGGCCCATTGTGCTAGGCATTGTGTGAACCCACAGCGAGACAGGTCCTGGCCCAAAGAGTTTACAGTCTAATAGACAATACAGACAATGTGTGGGAGAGGGAAGAGTTATCCTTGTACAAGTGGGGAAACAGGCAGAGAGACACTAACTACCCATAGCGACAGGGGTAAATCCAGCTTCTATTGAGGGAACGTAGTGGAAATGTGCTACTACGTAATCAATGTTAGAACTAGGCTCTTTATCCAGACCTCTCAAATACCAGAGTAATGTTTAACCATAAAAGCCTCCTGACATAAGAGCATAGGACTGGAATGAACCTGCTGGGTCAAGTCTAGCCTCCAGCTATCACAAGCAACCATGCAGTAAAATCCTGTCCTTAAACAGATCAAGCTCCCTTTTAAAACCAGTTCGCTTTCTTGCCGTCACTACTCCTATTGGAAGGCTGCTTCAAAACCGAGCCCTCATTAAAACCTCCGACTTGTCTGGGTAGTGAGAGCCTGTAAGAAACCTGTTCCTATTTCTAGGCCCTGTGGGGCCATCATTTTAAAAAAATGAAACACAGAGAGAACAGCTGTCCAGACAAAGCTCTGATATCTGAGATAGACCATTGAGATCCATTTTCTCTATGAAACTTTTGAATGTCATTATTAGCTGTCTCTCAGTTAAAGGGAAATCTCCTCCAAATTTCAGTTGGGAAGGGCACTTGGTTATGAGGGGAGCATCTGGAAGGGCAAAGTCTTGGATCACACAACATTCTGCTATGCAGTTTGTTTCAGCACTGGGATGAGAAAATAACTTCCCGCTTCCCATTATGCAAGATGTAGGCTATCCAGTCCTCACAGTACTGGAATGACATCTGATCCTCTCTTTGAAATCTCCCCCAGTTTATAATTCAGTGACGCTGCAAGATCTGGGAGAATAAAAAAAAAACATCTTATGAAAGTTAATGGGGTTTCTTACCCCTTAGCACAACGGGGGCTTTGATTATGACTGCAGCGTCTGGGTGCTACTGCAATAGCATATACATGCAATAAGAATAGCAAGGTGAGGCAATGCAAATAACTCCGTCCTGCAGCTTACTAGCACAACCAACCAATTAATGAGGTTTGATTTTAACGAAGACCACACAGACACACTGTTGTTTTATATGGGCTGTGTCTTCTATCCTTCCCACACTCGTTGCAAGGAATACAACAGGATTTAGTTAATACAGGCATAAATACCATCCTGGTACAGTAACAGCACATTTAAAATATAGCATATCAAATACTAGTGGTAATAAAAATCTGCCAGTTTATAGGGTGAAATAAATCCTGATCTGGCCAGCAAAGAAATACTGCAACATGACAGACACACAATAGCCATGACTATCTCCCATGCAAAATCTTGACTCAGTTTCCTGTGTTCCACAAAAGGTCGTAATTTCTACTGCACACATACATGGTGCTTGCCAGGCGTCCGCTGGAGTCGATGTGATTTTCTGTGCTAACTAGACTACATAGAAAGGGCTCAACTATTCTCAGATACACACCACTGCAATGCGCTTTCTGGCTGGTGAAAGTTTAATGGTTGAACTTGTACCCATGCGGTGCTCTCGATTGCCAGAGGCACTGCAACACGTGACAGACCCAAGAGTAGGGGTAGCCCAGATTCATAAGCTGGGACTCTTTGGGGATCAGACATCTCCCTTTCCAGTACCTCTGCCTGTGTGCAGGTAAACTCCATGGTGTGGCTAGAGGGAGTGTCAGAAGAGCCCTGCATCTAAGGGCATGTCCTCATTGCAGAGGTAACCTAGGTGATCAGCATCCGGGTGAGCCTAGCTCAGGTGTGAGCATCCCCACTGCAAAGCTGCACTGGCGTTGCTGTCTCCAGGCTGGTAGTGCTGAACTCAGCTGTGTGTGTCGCTGCGACTTCTGGGGGCACATCCCTTGGTTCTTTGTGCTGCAGTAAGCTGAGACACACTGTGATTCTTTCCCAGTGAGTTGTGAGAACGTGGAGGGAGGAGAGGAGATATTGTGGGAAGGCACAGGAGATCCATCAGCACTCCAAATCACCCTGCGTCCACGTGCAAAAGAAGTAGGTGACGAGTCCAAGTCTAAGTAGCACTGAGACTCTAGCCTGTAGCCCTAGGTGGGCCAGCTATCTTGGATTGAAAGCACCACCAAACTTGGGAGAGAGGCTTTTACATACAGCTGAAAACTGGGTTGAGAACTACATCAGAGCACCAGGGTTAATTCTGCAGTGAAGACAAGGCCTAACTCCTGCAGGTGCAGCGGGGAACAGAACCTGCGAAGAACTCAGCAGCACTCAAAACAGAGTTTACTGAAGCAATTTAAAGATGGGAAGGGACCATTAGGATCATCTAATCTGACCTGCTGCATAGCAGAGGCTGAAGAGCTTCACCAAGGGATCCCCTACACCAAGTCCATAGTTTCTGTTTGAGCTACTGCATATCTTTTAGAAAGACATCAAGACTTGATTTTAGGACAGCAGGCACCACCACATCCCTCGGTACGTCATGCCAGTGCAAACTACTCGCACTGTTAAAAACCTACACCTTGCCTCTCATCTGAATTTGTCTTGCTTCAGCTTCCGACCGTTGGCTGTCTTTATGCCTTTTCCTGCTAATTAAAGAGCCATTTGCTATCAGAAATCTCTTCCCCATATAGGTACTTTCAGAATCTGAGCAAGTCACCTCTTAACTTTCTCTTTGGTAAACTAAATAGGCAGGTTTTCCAGACTGCGAATCAGTCTTGTTCCTTTCTGAACCCATTCCAATTTTTTAACATCCTTTTGGAAACATGGGCACCAGACTTGCACACAGCATTCCAATAATAGTTTCACCAAAAGAGCTGGGTGAATTTTTTTTTTTGATGAATAGTAAATTTCGCTGAAAAATAAATGCACTTTTCAAAACTTCTGAAAAATTGGGGTCAAATTTCAGGACTGATTTCAGCCAAAAAAAGAACTGATTTTTTTTTGGTGTGGCTATGTCAAAGTGTTTCATGGCAACATTTCTGAAAGCAACCATTTCCACATTTAATTTTGAATTGACATTTTTATTTTGAAAATGTCCATTCAGAAGTAACATTTGATTCAAATGAAGACTGGTTGGTTTTTCATTTTGTTGAGAAAACCTGAACAAAAATTCAGTTTTGCTTAAAAACTAACTGTTTTTTTGGGGGCGCAGGGGAGGTAGGTGGGATTAGCCACTAACTTGAAAAAAGCCAGTTATTCCCCTCAGCTCTACTAACTAATGTTGTGCATAGAGGTAATGCCACTGGTCTACTTCTACCTGAGAGTCCCGTTCATACATCCTAAGATCACATTTGCCCGCTTAGCTGAGTGTTGCGCTACACGTGCAAGTTCAGATGTCAGCGGTGTTCACTAGAAGGACAGGGCAGAACAGAAGTACAAGTGGACAGAGGTACCGGCAGCCTGGTGCTGTTGATGAAGAGCCATGCTGGCGAAGAGACTTCCCACGCGTGGTTCTAGTCCCACCACCAGCAACTGTCTCCCTTTCCCGACCAGTGTAGTGCTCAGCAGGTTTCCTTCATTTCCCCCTTCACACAGGCAAGCCAATGGGAGCCTCTGCTGCTCCTTATCAGAAAGAACGAGGAAGATATTTCCCTTCCTGTCTGCTCTGGTGAATCCTGCCCATGACTTTGCCCCCACTCCTGTCTTCACAGAGGCTGGAAAAGGGAATCCACAAGCTCAAATGGAAGAGTTTTAAAGAGCCACCCACACAACCGGGGCTCATTATGCAGCCTCTAATCTGTACAGCTGTGTGGGGTGCACCTGTGCTATGTATCCTTTCCCATGGCTTTAAATAACCATACAGGGCTATTAGTGACACAGACACAGGAGTTTTGGTCATCTTAAACATTATTCATGTCAGTCCTGACCCTTTAATTAGAAAGCGAGCGTATGCCGTAAGAATAAATACACAACTAGGGAACAGAAGCAACACAACAAAACTAACCATCCATGGTTTGGAAGACGAAGGATACCAACATGCTGGCCGGTGAGCCGTCAGTGGCAATAAAGAAGCTAAAACTTCATCATATAAATACTCTTTTCATGCTCCTTTTCTATCTCAGGCAGAGACATACAGGAGTTAGCCCAGGATTCAGGAAACCCAGGTTCAAGTCCAGGCTTGACTTGTGTGACCCTGAGCAGATCAGTCTCTCTATGACTCAGTGCCCCAGGTGTACAACAGACAGAATAGCTCTGCCTTCCTTCCTCCAGGAGTTGGGAGAACAAATTCTGTGAGGTGCTTAGATATAATGGTGATGGGGGTCCATTAATACTTCGGTAGACAGATGGCCACAGGAGCACTATGCAATCACCAGGGTGAGTAGAGACGACTCTCACTGCTGTGAATAGGAGGAGAAGTGCCTACAACACCCCTATTAATATCGATAATATCTAGCTGTTATATGGTACTTTTCATGGGTAGCTCTGAAAGTCAGACTATGAAAAAAGGAGAATCCCTGAGCCATTTAAAACAGCTTCATATGTGTAGCTATGTTGGCCATTTGCCAAGTAAGTAACCCCCTCTCCCTCAGCTTAGACCGGACACCACTATTAGACCCAGCATTCAGTTTTGGGCAAGGTCACCCCTGCCGGGTGTGATTTTCAAAGGTGCTCAGTTGGCTTGAACAGAAGCAGTCAGACCAACAGCAAACACTTTGGAGACCTTCAGCTCTAGGTGAAAGACAGGTCTCCCATTTCCCATGCAGCATTCAAAGATTTAGGGTAGTAGCAACACTCATCCAGTGAAGGGAACATGAAGTTCCCCCTTGGCCACCGCTGCCACTCAGAACTCCACAGCCAGAGTGTGACTGGTAGGTTCTAGTAAGATGCTCAAGATGGTGTGAGGGTCGTACGTACGGTCGTATGGTACGTCTGCTCACAAAATGGCTGTGGATACCGTGATGGCAGCAGGAACATCCATGGAACCAGGAACAGCCATACATAGGTCTGCTTGCGCCTAATTTTTAGGCCGGAACCAGACCCAAACCCTCCAGCCCAGGCCTTCCCTCCCAAACTGGAGTCAGCATGGCCACCACCTCCTGCTCACAGAGTTGGCATCACAGTGGACATGTGCCCTGCTTCTGCCAGCGTGTGCCCTGCACGTGCTGCCGAGCGAGAGGCTCTATGACACACTCGCCCCACAGCATACACAATGCAGCGATGTGGGGGTGGCCAGCAGCCACTGTTACACTGACCCCACAGGCAGAAGGAGGAGAGCCGACTTTACCTGAGCCAAGAGGGTCTGGTTCTTTTCCCACCCAACCCATACCCAGCAGCTGTAGTTGGGTCCCAGGGCTCTACAGCCATAATTAAGTTCATTTTGCTATGATGAAGGGCTATGATGTATCCAGCTTCCCAGAGCCCTCTGTTGTATGAAACCCACTCCTTGCTAAAGTCAGCATAAGACCTATGCACCACTTAAGCCCTCAAAATATGGCTTAAGCCCCCATAAAACATGGTTTAAGCCCTCACATGGCTTCAGATCAATTTAAATGGCTCATAGGTCTCTTGACGGCCTCCCACCCCACCAGGAGTGAATTCTTTAAAGAACAAATGGGATTTAATTTAATTACATGTTTCCTCCAGGAACAGGACACCAGAGAATGAGAGTTGGAGTTATTTTCACCAAAGACTGAAGCATTTTCATTGACTGAAAAAGGAACTCCTGTAATTTTGATCAGGTTTTAACCAAACTGAGCTGCAGCATGACGTAACAGGCTTGGGGTGGTGCAAGAAGGATGTGGCGGGCAGTGGCAGGGGGAATGGAAGAGGGACAGAGAGAGAAGAAATCACTATAATGAGAGTCCCACAATAGTAAAGTAGCAAAAACAGAGGAATTAAGGGCTAAAGTCCCTTTCTCTGATCTGTTGTAAGTCTGCTAAGATATTCAATGGGACACATACAGCTGTATCAACAGGAACGTGGATTCTGGAGTCAAAACCACATTTTTTAAATTGTCCTTTTCTTTCCCCCTTTAAAAAAAATGTAACAATTGAGATTTAAAGCAGAGATATTCAACAGGAAACACAGCAGCAATTCTAGCTGTGCCGAAGCTGCACCGAGGGGGTGGAGGCCAAGGTTCAGAGTTGTGGCTTTTGGACTATGTTCACCAGCACAGGATTCTGTTTTCTAGATCTTAACTTAAGAAAGAAATCTTTGTAACACGCAGGCAAACCCGCTATGGGAATTTACTGGCCCGGGGACTGTCACCCGATACCGGGGGCGGACTGGCCCAGAACTAGCAGAGGCAGTAGACTAGCACGTCTCTTTTGGCTCTCCATCAAATTCTGTGGGGTGCCATTTGACCGGTTCCCTGGAAGGAGACGGGAAAAGGTCTTTCAGATCCTTCCAGAATGAATGCTGTTTTGGTGCGATGTGGAAGATTCGGGTTAGTATCAGACGTGCCACTACAGAGTTTTTCAAGCCTCAGCATCATTGATCAGAACAGACACGCAATGAAAAGTAGGTTAAAACCAAGTTAGATGACATTGTGTCCTGCCCACACCACAGAGTAAACCATCAACGACCCACTCTGCGAGGACTCTCAGGGGACATCTGCATGACAGCTGGGAGTAAATCTCCCAGCACCGGCAGACAGATATATGGGGTTTGAGCTAGTGCATTGCAAATAGCAGGGTAGGTGGCTCAGGCAACTCCCCGAGTCTGGCTCAAGTGGTTAGCCCAAGCCACTATGTCCACACAGCTATTTTCAGTGCACTAGCTCAAGCCCCCCTAGCATGAGCCTGTCTGCTCCGGCTCGAACGCTTGCACCCAGCTGCAGTGCAAACGTACCCTTAGTGCATCACTGCTCACCAGCTCTGCTAACGATGCCAGCTTCAACGTCCCATTAGTCCATTTCTTTCACAGCCACCTCTGGAGACCTTCCCCACAAAGCCTGGCGTTCCCTTACTGAAGTGACCTGCCAAGACACTACCTTCCTCTCATTAAGATCTGCTTTCCCCCCTAGGACTCCTGCAATACACGAGTCAAACAAGACTTTTATTCAGCATTAAAATTATCTATAGTGCGTGTGCACACATGTGAAGCACTGGGCAGTTGGATTTATCATGAAGGCAGTATCGGCTATGGATTTCTCACTCAGTTGCGTGGCACTGTGAATCTATTTCCCACCCAGCTTCCCCAGGAGAAGAAATGTTTTTACAAAGGGATCAATATTAAAATGAGGTTAATCTTAACATGTTAAAAATATTACTATGCCTTTCTCTCTTGTTCACAGTTCATGAATTCTAAGTAGTTACAAATCCCACCGTTGTCAAGGGGAGCTTTTCATTTGACTTCAAGGGGAAAAGGATTAGACCCCACATTAGCAGAGCGCGCCATCACTGTGCATGAGAACGGAAAACAACAGATCTTGGTACCTGAATGAGGAGAGACAAGAAGACAGATCTCCTGGACCCTACTCCCACTCTGCTGTGCGTCCTTGGACAAAGCAACCTCTCCTTACTTCAGTTTATGCATCATTAAGACAGATTTCGGGCCGTATCCTATTTGTCTTACACAGGCACGTACTGCAGGGTTGCCAGTTTTGATTGGATGTATTCCTGGAGGTTTCATCACATAATCTTTAATGAAAGATTAATCTTTAATTCCTGGTAACTCCTGGACAATCCTGGAGCGCTGGCAACCCTAGCAAGAAGCCCCACTGAATCTAATTCACTGAGTAAGACAAGCTGGATTTGGCCCCTAATAAAACCTACTTTCTGTGTTTGCCATTAAGCTTAAATAATGTTTGTTAAGATCCTACGTAAGCACAGGGTATTATTACCCTGCTAGCAAAGAGCAGGGACACAATTGCTTTCCCAGTAAGCACTTGTGCTGTTTAAAAGTCCCCTATCACTGCTGGGACAGAATCGAAGTCTCCAAGGCCAGGCCAATCAGTTCTACAATGTATAATAACGTGTCATTCATACAGCGCTCTCAAAATGCCCAATGGAAGTGTTACAAATGACACTGTTCCCCCTGCACCTTAGAGCTGGACAGACAAGGTTTTATGGTAAACACCATTGTGGGGCAACAACCATCTGTTTGGTGGCTGCAGACAGCATGGAGTTGTGTAATTAAAACAAAAAGTAGGTGAAGAGTCAACGGGGAGACAGAACAGACTGTTCCTGGCTTACTGGCACAGAAATAGCAAAGGAGCACAATCAGGCACTGAAGGAAGAGGGGAAGAAGAGGCCAGATTAGGCTGTCAAGCCATCCTTCACTTTCAAATCCAAAGATTCAAGACAAATGCTAATCCAGAGTCGTTTTGAACTTGGATCCTTTTTCCCTGTGCAATAGAGAGAGCAAATATGTATATATAATAAACCATCCAAACAAATGAAAGTTGACACGTTGGGAAAACTGTAACTGTAAATTAGCCTTTGGCTTGTATGAGGCTTCTGGCACAAAACTGTTGCCTTCCAATTAAATACAATGGAAACCAGCAGGAAACTAGAATAGCACCTGGAATGAATTCATGAAAAAGGAGCAAAGTTGGAAAGTAACAAACAGGAGTGGAGATGCCAGATGTCAGGCAGCGTGAAATAAAAGGTGATAGCATCAAAATAAAGTTCAGGCTGGACAAAGAGGTGCAGCTCCCTTCCAGAGCGGTCTGTGCATGAATTATCTGAAAGGGCAACTAATGAAGCCTCATAGCTTCATGCTTTTATTAATGCCTCTCACTGGAGGAATTCAGATCGCTTCATGAATATTTTCCAGGTGTGTCACTCTTAACTTTGAGGCAAGAAGAATTCAACATCCCTGTTGTATGGCTGGGGAAACTGAGGCCAAGAGAAGTCAGACAAGATGTCTGTGGCAGAGCCTAGGTTTTGCACTTTCACACCTTAGCCACAATACCAGCCTCCCTCCCACACGTATTTAATATATTAAATTGCTGAGTTCTACTAGTTGTAGATCCGCTCAGTTGATTCTTACGCTCAGAAAAATAAGGAAATTGCTTTATTGTTGCATCTTGTAAACAAACAGCATGGGAGGGTTTGACTGGTGGAGGGATTAGAGCCTTTCACCACCACAACACTGCTACATATCCAACACAAACTGGCAATGAACAAAAGTTTACACCCAGATGGCTGTGTGAAATGGGGTAGGGTTCATTAGTTCACTTCCCGTTAAATACACGTCCATCATAATCTGCAGAGGTCAGTAATGTCAGCTGGGGCTAAGGGTTAAATGGACCTGAAGACGAATTCCCCTCCCAGCATGAGAGGCTTTCTGGTGCCGGGGTTACAAGCATGGCATAAAAACCAAGGGCCACTTCCTCAAGTGAGTTCCACTGGCTCCAAAGAAACTATGTTAATTTATACCACCCAAGGACCTACCTTCCAGGGGTAAGTGGTCCCTCCAGGTCAGTAAAGAACCTCCAGATTAGTAAAGAAAACTTCTCAATCACATGAGCATTGAGATTTTTTCTCTTTTAACATGGAATTTTATTGTATAATTGGCTTTTGCTGGCTGTCAATAGCCCACAGCATTTCATGTTTCAGCCACAATTATAAACCAAGAGCCTATGCACTGATATGCTTGGTTGTGCCAATACAGTGGATGTTTTTTGATCCCACAGCACCTAAACACAAGGGGGCAGTATTGAGATAGGCATGACAGAATGCTGAATTGTTTCTTCCCAGATAATCATAGACTAAGGCCTGGTCTACCCACAAAAATTGCACAACTATAACTCTGTTGGTTAGGGGTGTGATTGTCTATTGAAGTATTTATACCAGCACAACCCCTATGGAGGATGCGGTTATGCCTGCATATCTTATTGTCCTTCCCACATGGGAATAAGAAATACCAACATAACAAACATTTTTCTAGTATAACTGAGTCCATGCTACGGGTGAGGGGTTGAATTGCTTTAACTATACCAGTACAGATTAAGTGGTACAACTTTCTAGCATAGCCAAGGTTTTAGAGAAAAACGAACGAGATTTTAGCTGTGCAGCACGCATGTTCCTTTCGTTCATCTAATTAAATGCTGCAGCTTCACTCACTCAATCAGGAGCACAGGTCTGTGCGTGTCAGAACGGCATCATGGGAAGGAGTTTAATCTACCTCAAAACACACAGAACCAAAATAAGTCTTGGACAGTGACTTTGCTGAAAAGCTATTGGCTATATTTTAGGTTTACACAGGAGGCCTTTTAAATATATATCTGCGCCTTAGCTATCTCACCTGTGAGAAGCAGAAACTTTCATTGCTGAATTTGAAACCAGATGTGTGTCACATACACATTACAAACTCAGAAGTCAGTCTAGATTCAGTGAATTCCTTAAATTTAGAGACGGGAAAAAATTCAACAGCCTACTGGTTCACACTGGAACTTTCCTTCTAAGGGGATCCCAGACTTCGGTGTTCATGTTTTGTTCGGGTGAGGCATGGAGAGACATGCACCCCCCTCATATCCTGGACACCAATTTTTTATGTCCCCAGATCCATAGAGAGCCTTCCTTTATCAAAAAAGCCCTATAGAATTTAATAGGGATTAAACATACCAGGTGTTACTCTAAAAGCCAATGAAAGCTAAGAGAATGAGCTTCTTAAATCCTCCTATAGCTTTGAACAGCAGCGATATCATAGAATCATAGAATATTAGAGTTGGAAGAGACCTCAGGAGGTCATCTAGTCCAACCCCCTGCTCAAAGCAGGACTATCCTCAGCTAAATCATCCCGGTGAGGGTTTTGTCAAGCCGCAGCTTAAAAACTTCTAAAGATGAAGATGCCACCACCTCCCTAGGTAACCCATTCCAATGCTTCACCACTCTCCTAGTGAAAAACTTTGTCCTAATGTCCAACCTAGACCTCCCCCACTGCAACTTGAGACCATTGCTCCTTGTTCTGTCATCTGCCATAATATCATTCTATATTAAATTACATGGGACTTTTCCTTAGGGTTTCTTCAGGTTTCAAGAGTGATGACGGAGAAGACAATGATACAAAAAAGGCTGAACCTGCCTCGCCTTTCCACATGCTCAGGCTCCATCCATGCCATGCCCAGGGGCTGAAGGTACGAGCTGGCCTTGGGCCACTATCCAAACCCTCAGTAACAAGTTAATCCATTTCCAGAGGTTTGGTGGAAATGCCTATAACTCACTTGTTAACGGCCAAATTCTGATTAATAGAATAGAGATATTTTCCTAGTTGATTTTCCACCACTTAACACATAAAAGTGTAACCCAATAGGTTTATAGTGTAATATGATTGAAGACTCTAGGCACTGTAGTATTGGTTGAAGTTTTGTGCTATACTCCTTCCTTGAAGCAGCTAAAATGCCACAGCTGTTACTCTGTCAAACCTGGACATCTTTTTTTCCCCACAGCCAGCCAAGCACATGAACCAGCTTTCTTGGACAGCACTTAATTTTTCCCATATGATTTCCCATTCAGATTTCTCTGTCTGCTTATCAAACCAGAAATTCAGAACTAGCGAGTGGAGAAAACTCCCTAGTGCTGTGGCAGATCTGCCTTTGCCAATTACAATACAAACTCAAGATAAAAATTAATTAGTTACGATTTACATCCAGCAAGATTTTGGAGGATTTAAAAACCCTGTGGCAGTACAGACAGCCTCAGAACAAGCATTTACCATCTCACTCAAAATAACAAGTCCCTATTCGAATAAATATCATGGTTGTAATAATCCTGAATGCAAAGATCTCTTGGACCATTATGGTAACATTGGTATTAGAATTCTGAGCCTTCTGCTATAAATGTAGACGACTCCTCCTCCATTTAAGTTGAAGGAGACTCTCTCTTTGCAGTTAGCTGTATAGGACCATGATATACAGTTGAGCAGTTCTGACTTGAGACAGTGGTACACAAACAGTAGCCAGCTTGTTACAGTATAATTTTAGTGTAAAGCAAAGAGGAATTTTGTTCAACGAGTTAAATGTGAAAGGTATTGTATTTTCCCTTTTCCCATGTCGGCATAGAGCTGGTCAATTTTTTTCAGATGTTGAAGAAATTGTGATCAGTCCCTCCTCTCCCCCTAGCTCTACACAGGCTTTTACTCAAAAAGAAGTTTCTGTGTGAAAATATGAAATAACTAGGAGTATTCATATTCTAAAAAAATGGTACAGTATATAAAGGAATCAAGGCTTTAAGCAAAGCAGAAAATAGAGTTTGACTGAGCGGTGCAATTGCTGGAGAGGGGAGAAGTGTTGTCTCACGCCCACAGCTCATTAAAAAGTTGCTACATTTTAACCTAGAATCATCCCTCCCTGAGTCATTCAGTGCAGTTTGTGTCAAAACTGTTTAGTCTCTTTAGACTGTAACAGTCCTAGTAGCCAGGAACATATGTTCTGAGGGGTTTTGTACAGAACTAAGCACAGTGTTTATTAAATTCATCAAATACTGCACATCTAAATGTAACTGCATGTTTGGGTAGATTCAGTCAGATTATTATCTTTCTGGGTGATGGGGACTCGGGAGGGGGGGAAGGGAATAAAGTCAATACTTCACGTCCAAACTGGTTTCTAAGTCTGGGATGACTGGACCATAAACCAAGAAAATAAAAACAAACCTCACCTAAAATCTTTGTTATCTTACAATAAAGAACAGGAACAGAAGTTTGTCTCAAGTCTAAGGCATACATACAGTCCATTCAAAGCATTATAAGTGCTGTAAACTTTGTCCACTTGACTATAAATTGCACCAGATTAGTCTGCCACACTGAATGTGTGCAAGTCATTGTCTCTTATGAGCGATAAGCTCTTAGATTCCAGACCAGGCGGACCCCTGGGCATGCATGGAGGAGCACAGTGCAGAACGGGAGACATCGTGTGCTGAACTGACTCAATCCCTGATGCACTCAAGATCCTGCAGAGTTTTTTTGCACAAACCCTAGAGTCTGTCTTTGGCCTTGCCACAAGAGATCCCGTAGGATGTAAACCACAGGCTTCCTCCCCACTCGTCTCCCATTTCCATTTTCCTGCTAGGCGAAGTATAATGACAGACCCAGATTATCAGAACAGAAGTCTTCTTGTAGAACAATGTGGGGAGCAACTGAGAAAGGGGAAACTGAGGTACAGATAGCCGCACCAGCTGGAATGTGCTAGCAACCCACGTACTAGATATTCATTATTCAGCTTTTGTTGCAAAGCTTATCTTTAATGTCACTTTTCTTCTGCAGCTGTTCCAGCCTGAGAGCTCCCCTCTCCTTTCCTCCTCATGTGGATAGTTAACACACAGAGGCCTTTTCTCCCTCCCGCACTCCTGGGATGGAAGTGAGGCTCAGAATCAGTAATAGCCCAATATGGGGCTATTAAAAATAATGCAGGGCACTAGGGGCTCAGAGACACCTGGAAATCTTGCCCCCACACCAGGAATAAGCAGCACCTAGCACATTTGGGGTTCCAAAGAGGATGGAGCTAG
Organism: Mesoclemmys tuberculata; assembly: GCA_007922155.1. Classification (NCBI taxonomy): domain Eukaryota; kingdom Metazoa; phylum Chordata; order Testudines; family Chelidae; genus Mesoclemmys; species Mesoclemmys tuberculata. Next base: position 5,293,187 of record ML675632.1, on the reverse strand, counting down.
GCTGTTCTCAGTGGTGGCAGACGACAGGATAAGGAGCAATGGTCTCAAGTTGCAGAGCGGGAGGTCTAGGTTGGATATCAGGAAAAACTTTTTCACTAGGAGGGCGGTGAAGCACTGGAATGGGTTACCTAGGGAGGTGGTGGCATCTCCATCCTTAGAGGTTTATAAAACCCAGCTTGACAAAGCCCCTGCTGAGATGGTTTAGCTGGGGTTGGCCCTGCTTTGAGCAGGGGGTTGGACTAGATGACCTCCCGAGGTCCCTTCCAACCCTCATCTTCTATGATTCTATGACATCTAAGAGGGAGACCCCTGGGTCTTCTAGATAGGAACAGGAGGAGGAGGAGGTGGCAGCAGTGGAGAGAAGGCAGAGGTTCTTCAACAGCTTTGGGGCTAGGAGGGTAGGTAAGAATCAGGGCTTCCAACCCAGACCTATCATGGAGATCGATCACCCCTTGTTGTTGCAACAATGTCTCATAAATCCCACCCTAGAAGGGTGTCTTTATCACTCAACCCATTCTGGGCTTCTATTGCCTCAGATCTTCCATTTTTGCCTTTAAGTTACATACCTGGAGAGTGAGGGTCCAGAAGACAGCCCTAGTCTCAGGAAGAAGGGAGTCTGTCTCAGGAAACTTGTGTTTTATTCCAAGCCCCACCCTTACCTCACTGCGTGACCTGGGGCAAACCACTTACAGACACTTAAAAAAAAATCCCTGATTTTGGTGCCGAGCACAAGCTACCCAGAGTGCCTGATTCTCAGATGTGCGCAGCATCCCTTGTCTTTCACCGAAGCTGTGAGTGCTCAGCTTTTCTGGAAAAAAAAGTTTAGGCTCCTCGGTACCAATTTTTGCAAAGAAGTACAACTCCTTTTCAGGCATCTGAGCGAGGGCCAGACAGACATAAGCGTGTTCAATACCCAGCAGTTCCCATTGGGCTACTTAGAGCCAGAGTCTTCCAAAGGATCAGCATTCAAAGTGCTGAGTTCTTTTGAAAATCTGACCATTTATTCTGGGCCCTAAATGGAAGCCAGTGTTCTTTTGAAAAAAAACAAAAATCAGACCCCAACTATGGCTGCTGCATCCTTTGGAAAACTCTGTCCCATGTCTTCCAATTGGGTTCCCAAAAACGGAGACTCCCAAAACCAGGAGCCATTTTTAGTGGTGTTGTCCTTAATCTCTGTGCACCCAAGTTACCCCACACTTAAAATGGAAATAATAGCTAGGAAAACATCATTGGGATCTTTCCACGAACAGGCTATGTAAGTGAAAGCAGGATTATTAAAACCAAGCACTAGCACAGGGTGCCTTTCATCAGAGACTCTCAAGACCCATGGGAGAGGTTGCCCAAAGTGGCACAAATAACCAGGGGCAGAGCTGGGAAGAGAACCCAAGAATCCTGGCTCCCAGGCCTACCTCACACTCTCGCACTGTAACCGTCACACTCTTTGCAGCTATTACAGAATGAAGCCGAAGGCAATCAACACACCTCCCCAGTTTAGAAATGGATGACAGAAATCATGAAAAGTACAAAGCAGCCCTGGTATGGTGAAGACTGGTGAAGACAGTGGGGGTTTTGTGAGTGGTTTCAGTAGGAACAGGATCGGGTCCTAACTGAACTTCAAGGAACCCTTTTATTTGCTTGCTCATGTATGTGGTCAAGAGGGGAGTTTATACGTCAAAAGCTATTTAACTGAAAGCAATAAACATGATGCAGTTGGTAGGTGCACTTCAGGGATGCCATTTATCAGGTTTCCACTACAGCAAATACATTTTCAAAGCAGCTGAATAAGTTAGGCTGGGTCCTCGGCTGGTGTATATCGGGGTAGCTCCCACTGGCTCTTTGTTCATTTCTACCAGCTGAGGAGCAGGGCCATTGTCAAGAAGAGAAGCATAACTAATGCACATGCCTGGGGAGCAGTCACTACTGAATATGATTATTTGCATTGCAGCAATGCCTAGGAGTCCCTTGTGCTAGGTGCTGTGCAAACCCAGAAGAAAAGGATGGCTCCCGAAAGAACATCAGTGGCAGCCGATATGCTCTGGGGTGAATGTGGCAAGGCGAACTGTCCTCACTTTGAACACTCATTGCAGAAGATTATCCATGTGCCAGGACCCATCAGGCTGTAAACTCAAATACAGAATTATTGGTGACCAAATGTGAGCTCACCTTCTCCTAAGTTCCGTGTGCTGCCAGGTCCCTGGAACCCATGAAATGATTAAACACCAGACAAGCTGCCAGTGAAAAAATAAAATAAAATCCATGCTGTTTTTTTGGTTCAAGATTGGTCAAAATGTGGTTTCCTTTAGAGAAGGAGTCCAAGAAATCACAATCAGTTTTTCCTGCCACCAGTTCCAAATATTTTACAAATGAAAACTTCTTGGACCCAAACCCATGCCAGTAAATCATACAGCAAGGAGAAGGAAAAGCCACACATCTTAAACCATCCCACCCACCGTAGGGTCTAGGGCAGCCCATAGCTCACATCAGTGTCAATGATTCTGAAGATCTAGAAATGTAAAGGGAAGTTGTTCAGAACTACACTGGCACATACGTCCCTGTGCCTCACAAACAAAACACACAGAGCTCATGTTTGGTTGGTGCTGTTTCTGCTGTCCACCTCAGATATAAGTGATGGTGCTCCAAAATATACTATAATCTTTCCTGCTTGCATCACTGCCAGCTTGTTTATGGGGGCAATAGCACCATTTACTCTCTGCTATGGGACCTGTTTACCAATGTGATTTGAGAAAAAAGTCTCACACACCTCCAGGGTGGTGATATCCATACAATCAGCTGCGCTGCTCACATGCCATTGCACACCTTACCTGCTTTCTGACCACCGACCAGCTCCAACAAGACCACTTTTGACATTCCAAACCTCTGAGCAGCGTCAAAGAGCTTCCTTCCGCTGCCCCTAAATTTTGATTGCTTTATTTCTCTTTAAGCAAGGAATTTCCCCTCCCCAAAATCACTCTGCTCTGAGGCCCAAGCCTGGAAACATTCGGTCCTGTAGAAAGGACATGATTCAAATCTCATGACCCATCAGGTCTAGAATCGGGAGAAAGAAGGATGCTTGGTCTCCCAGTGAGATGCAGAGAACTGGCTTTCAGCCCTGAAAGGGGTCATGTTCTCAAACTTCAAAGTCCTGCCATTATACGTCCTGTTCTCAAAAGTGACAGAAACATAGAAGTTTCACTGAAAGTCTATGGGAAGCTAAGGAGCGAAGGTGCTTCTTAAAATACTACCCTATGTTTAGAAGAATCTATTTTAGCAAGTGTTTAGAAGATTTAAAGACAGTGGATTTGCTCTTTTTCTCCATACAGTGGCACTCTGCATACTGGGAGAGCCTGGTCTTAGAAGTGGAAGGGGAAGAGATAATCCCAATAAAATATTTCAGAATTCACTGAAACTTTGATACAATGGCATAGAAAGAGAGGGATTTACAAAATACATCCAAGGTGCTTTGTTGCCAGCCCCTCTTAAAAACACTTCTCCACATTGCTCACAGCAAGCACATTTATTCGAGTTAGGAGGAGTAAAAGCAGAAAGTCACGTCCATTTTTGGATTTTCCCCGTGCATGCTGCTCTTTCTTCTTTAGGCCAGTGGTGTGCAAACCAGGGGGGTGAAGCCCACCGGGGGGGACACAAGAGGTTTCAGTGGGGGGCCAACAAACTGGGTTCCCATGGATCCTGCAGGACCCGTTGCCATAATAGTGGGAGCGGGATAAAAATAGAGTGGGTATTGAGTGGCAGGATGGGAGTCGGATTAAAAAAAGAGTCCTTCTGCACCACAAACCACATGTACATCCCAGCCAGAAGCCACTGCTCGCCGGCTGCCCAATCTGACGGCAGTACCACCACCAGCAGCGACTCAGAAGTGAGGGGGCAATGCCTTTAGAGCTGGGCAGCAGCTGCTAGCTGGGGTGTTTGTGGTGCTTGTGACATGGGAGGCTATTTTTTTTAATCCCACCCTGCAATAACCACTCCCACTGCCACCCACTGCCACCCTGTTTGTTGAGTTTTTACCCCAGTCCCTCTATTATGGCAGTGGGATCCCGGTCCCGCTGCAGAATAGAGCCCTTGAAAAAAAATAACTCTTCCCCCAAAACCAGCTATTTCAGGTGACAAGTACTGCGTGGAGGGGGTGTGACAAGTTCCATGAAAGGTAAAGTGGGGGGGAGACGACTGGAAGAGTTTGCACATCATCACTTTAGGCCACAATCCTGCAAGTGAGAAGTGTGGCCAGTCTGTGGCACTTGGGCACAGTCCCAGTGAAATCAATGGGGTCTGCAGGTGGATGCAGCTGTCCCCCCTGTAGGCCCAGGAATTCACACTGCAGGTGCCTTCGGATCTGGACTTACTTTCTTTGTGGGCTTCGACAGTCGCCGCTCCAAACAGACTAAGGTCTGTGGTGGGGTGGTGGAAGGGTTTCATTAGCACTTGTTTGGGATGGCCTTTCTGGCTCACTTGAGGCTGCACTTATGTGTGGTGCAGTCATCCCAAACCCATGCCAGTAAGGACTTTATTGCAACCCCCCATCACCCTGGGCTGTCTCATATGTTTACGTACCACTGATATCCACATCACGCCCACCCCCATCTCCAGTCTGCCCAGTTGTCAGAATGACTTGATCTGACCATGTCCCACCCCTCTCTGAGTACCTCCATGGCTCTCCCTTTAAACACTGCGTCGAGCGTAATACGCCTTCAGAACCTGCTAGTTCGCAGTAGGTTGCCTCTCTCCTTTCCTGAGTCCTCTCAGTGATGGAGCCTTGGTGTCCCACTACGCCCCCCTGCATTTTACCATGCTGCCCTCTATGCCTGGAAAAGCCTTCCTGTTGCAGTCCGCCACCCCACCTTCCTTTTTTATTCAAGACCCTCCCTATAGAGGAGGGCCACAAAGTAAATTCGTTTTGAAAACAGTAATTATGAAAAGGAAGTCCTCTCCACCGGATTTCCATATAGAGCCCATCTTCGATGGGTCTTTTAGGGCCCAATCCTGAAATCAGATCCAAACAATCTGACTCACATAGAGCCCCAAAGATATCAGGGGGACTCCCCACAGGCACTGGGGTCCCCTGCCTGGATTTGATTGAAGGCTCAGGGCCTTGAACTGGAAGATCTCCTGGCCAGGGCTGGCTTTACTTTTGTGGGCTAATTAGCTCCAAATGCATTGCCAGCAGTAAACAAATAACATTCACACATTCACCATCCCTCTGCCCCCCAGACACATGTTGTGCTGGGTTTTTAAATACAGAGCCTTTCAAAAGCAAGAAAGTGGATTGGAACAGGTATAAAACCTACAGTCCTCACCCACACCTAGCGTGAGAATGGGGAGGCAGAGAGGGGAAATATCCACTCATGCTATTTTCCTTACCCATCAGAACAAGTTACTTGCCTTAGATGAACAGGCAAGTAGAATTTTTTTCTAGGATGGACATCGTATCTGTCTGTCTATTGATCTAACACTCAGCTTATCACCTTGGTATCCAGACCCACACCGGCACATTTGACATCCGAGGGCCATGATACTCAGATCTCAGTGGTTCAGGAGACAAATTGGCGATCAGCATTATCCAAAAGAGCCACAGCAGTGTGAATTCATTGTTTCATTTACTATAGTGCTATTTATATGTAAGCAATGTGACAGGAAATATTTAGTGCATATATTATTCTCGCAACAAATCAGTTAATAACTGAGTGCAAGATGGTAACTGAATTGGTTAACAACATGGTTAAAGCATCCTGACTCGTTAATAACGTTAATATCATGTGCTGCAAAGAGCTGCAGAAGACACATTAAAGAGCCACTTGTGACTTACTCGAAATTGCATTGCTTTTCTCCCTCCAGCCCCACATTAGGACACTGGAAGATGGAATCCAATTATAAATGCACAAGGGGGATAGTTAGTCTCCCAGAGAAGAAAGACCCTATATCTGGATTGGCTGTTTTTCTGAGTGCTGTATCATCAGCATTTCTGTGACAGCTTCATACAGATGTTACTCAGCCAGTAACATTTCCCAAGCGCTTCATTCCCTGTCCCTTTGGGCCATTCTTTTCACAGCTCCTCCACAGATTCCCTGCAAACAACGCCCCCATTCCAGGTCCTGCTCTTCTGGGCAATGGAAAGGCAGAGACATGATGATGGTTGTGGCATTAACATGCTTAAATGCCGGTCACTCCCAAGAGACGGGCACGTACTGAACCCATTAACGCTGTGCCTAGGAGCCTTAATTTCTAACCACAATTGCTCCTGACCATCAGTTCTCTTGCTCAGGGATTACACATCAGCAACCCCATCGTTTTCAGAGGAAAAACACAAATACCTACAGAAATGCATAGTTTTCATTTTTTCCAGCAGGAGGGGAGGGAAGCGCCTGTCTGTGCTGATTGGCCTCACTCTGCCAGTTATGGAGATAGGTTTAAAAAACTACCCAACACCTGGAGGGATCAGAGCCAGAAATACAAAAAGCGGCTGATCGAAGCGCCTTCCCCGCACACCTGGAAATAAGAGATTCCTGCAGAGCAAAGGCAGGCCTGCTCTCTCCCCCTGCAAGCCTGGGTGCTTGTGCATGATGCACACAGGCAGGAGCCTGTGCCTTTAAACACATTGCACTGCTCTGCAAACCCGTTTGATCTCCGCTAGCCACTCGCCTTTCCTCCAGCAGGGCTTGCAGTCTGCGCCTGCCTCCCTTGATCAGTATCTCTTTGCTCTGTTGTACGCTGAGAGCTGCTGCCACGTGTGGAGTGTTCTGACCAGTTGATGTACTCAGCAGGCTGTTCCTGAACCACCACCTCCTTACATGCTGGGTGCTGGACCTCTCCTAAAACACACACATTTTGCTCGATTCCCTCAGACCCACTTTCAGTGCTACTCTCAGTTCACAACTTCCAAATGATCCAGTTCCCATAATGATGTTACACTGGCACATTTAAGCTGGCAAATGGGAATTTAGTCACTGTGCAAAAGGATTGAGCAGCTAGCATTTGCTGCTGCTTTTCTGTCCTCAAAAACTGGTCCCAATTCTGGGGGTGGTGAAAGATTAGGGTCAAAGAAGCAGCTCTGTTCTTCTCTAGATATTTCCCTACCTGCCTCACCTCCCCTTTACCCCTGACAGACTTGGAACCCATCAACCCAATCCTTCTCAGGTGGCTTTTGCATTTTCTAGCATACCCTAATTTATGAACACAAAAGTCCTAAATATAATAGTTTTCAGAAGACACGTCTCTCCTCCAATTTGCCAACTCACCTGCAAAATGCTGCTTGTTGCTAGAAGCCAGGGCAGAAGCCACCTCATCACTGGAAGCCAGGATTAAATACATTGATTGAACCCAGATTTAGCGTTGTTTTGAACAAAAACACCACGTTGGGAACACAGAGCAATCCTTAACTGGCAGCCTAGCTCAGGCAGATCTGCCTTTTTCTCTTGGCTCTTTTTATTAAAGACAGATCTGACGTCAGGGTGAAGGACAAGCCCCGCATTTTTCCTCTGAAGAAACTTTCCCTTTCTTTTTTTTTTTTGTCCCCACCTCCTGCATTTCACTATATTGCCTTTAGCCAGAGGATTCTTAAAGGGAAAGTTACAATGCAGTTATGTGTTAAGCTATAATTTTAACACGAGGGTTTAAATGCTCAGAGTTTACTCATCATTATGTTTGTGGCTTTCACAGGCTTTCAGGCTAGGTGGCAAAGACATAAGACTGTGCGCTACAGTATTGGTGATTACAGTAATTTAACCCTCCACCCTCAATTTAAAATGCTCTTTTTAAAATTCTGGTTATTTTTTATTTGAGAGACAGTTTGGGCGAGGTTCTGGCCTTCCATCCTGTAGGCACGCATGGGAGGAGATAGGCTAAATTCAGCAGGACTATTCGCCGACACAGCTACTTACATGTGAATGCATAGGAAGGGTCAAGGCCTGCTCTCCACACCGCTGGTGTAGCTTCGCTGATTTCAATGCGATAACAAAGTAGGGATTTGTGCCGTTTTATACCTGTCATTTTATTGCCCCTCTGTTTCAATTCAGTGAGATTTTCTCAGCGTGGCAAGCTATAGAAGAGGTTGCCAAAGTAGCTGTGAGAGAGGCAGACCCTTGGAATCTTCACGGGGTACAAACCTTCCCAGATAGGCCTCAGCACCATGGGTTTGGTCCCCTGGACCATTTGTCATTCCTGTCTGCTCCTGGCCTGCACTGCCACGCCTGTTGTCTTTCTCTCTCTTTTCCCCAGGCAAAGGTGTCATTTCAGTCTTCAGGAAACACAGCAACACTCAGGCCCAGTCCCTGTGGATTACAAGATCAGGGATGTGTGGAGAAGAACCATGTTTGTGAACGTGATCAGTGGGTTAGGACAGGCCCCAGAAATTGGGCCATCGGTTTTCCAGGGCATTTGGTCGTTCTATTCATCTCTGACTGTTTATCCTGAGTGTTTCATTCTCCATTCATTTGCATCTTTGCTCAAGCTGCCAATGGTGATGGCAGCTTTTGTGATGTGGACACCTTTCTACTGGGAAATGAACAGCTCAGCACACACAGGCCAGTGGATGGTCATCAGGGGGTAACCATAGTTTGGCTAGGATTAGAGTTAGCGAGTGGGGCTGTAGCCCCATTACAAATCCCCTGGGGCATCCAGCCCCATTACCAATAGTTTCAATGTGTGTGTGTGGATGCTTTAATTAACATAAGCAATAACCATTAAAACAGACCCCGACTAGGAAATTCAGGTTCTCATTTAATACAAATGCAGCAGTTCATAGTTCGTCATCTGCTGCCGAGAGCTGTTAAGACTTTTCATAGATCTTCAGGCCGGAAGGGACCATTATGATCATCTCATCTGACTTAACACAGACCATAGCATTTCACCCAGTGATTCCTGCCTTGAGCCCAATCACTGAAGGTTAAACTAGAGCTAGAGTTTTTAGAAAAACATTTCATTTTGATTTAAAGACTTCAAGTGATGGAGAATTCACCACATGGCTAGGTAAAGTGTTTCCCCCCCCACTTTCCTTTGAAGGTTTGAAAACAGGCCAGAGAGGAGACATAAGCTGAGGTGGACCAGTGCTCTGAGCTGGTCCAGAAAATCCTCTTTTTAGGTGCTTGGCTGGTGTGTCTTATTAAAAGGCTCAGGGTCGTAATGATCACCAGATTTGAGGTTAGGAAGGAATTTTCCTCCATGGCAGGTTAGCAGAGAGCCCAGGGTGGGTGTGGGAGTTGCTTTCCTCTGCAGCATGGAACATGGGTCAGCTGATGTGGTTATCAGGGCATATCCCCCTCATCAACTTCCTGCCATTACAGGAGCCTTGGGCACTGATGGCACCTTCTCGGCCTGAGGTGCACAACCCTTTATTCTCCTGAAGACGGAAATGTTTTAAGCTTACCCAAGCTATTGAGCTTAACACAGCATGTAACTGGGTGAAATTTAATGGCCTGTGAAAGATATACAGGAGGTCAAACTAGAAGACCTAATGGTCCCTTCTGGCCTTAAACTTTATGAAATCTAAGATGTTCCAATTGTTAGTTATCTTTGCTGTAAAAAATTTGCACCTCATTTCCACTCTGAGTTTGTTTTGCTCCAACTTCCAGACATTGGGTCTTGTGAGGTCAATACCTGCTAGTTTAAAGAGCATCAGATACCTTTGCCCTGTGCATGTACTTGCTAGGCTTGATCAAGTCACCTGTTAATGTTTTCTTTGATAAAATCAGTGCACTGAGCTCCTTAACTCTTGCTGTTAGGAATGTTTTCCAGCCCTAGAACCAATCTTGTAGTTTAAAGAATTCCTCTCCTCACCTCTCCCCCTCCATGAGCAGTACAACTTTGAACTCAGGTAGCCAGTATTCTAGATGGGTCTCACAACAAAATGGAACAAGGTGGTTAGCAAGCAGTAAATCACAACACACCTCAGATTCTCTTTAGGCTTCTAAGCACTGATATTAAAACCCCGCTCTTCCTTATGTATGGTCCCGAATTCTGCTGGACACAAAGCAGATATGTTTTTCTTAATTTTTAACCCATTTTACGCTGTTGTCTTGGTTTCCTAACTAGGTAGGAAAGTAGGTAAAGCTCCACTGATTGATCAACCTGCTTTGGATTCTGCTGCATTGCTGGTAAAAGAAAAATAGGATCCATTAACAACAGAGCTGGAGCACATCGACGCCAGATTCTGATCTTAGTACTTCTGGAATCAGAGAAGTGTAGGTCTGGAAGGTTCCTCATTAGGTCATCTAGTCCAGTCCCCTGCACTCAAGACAGGACTATATACTAACTAGACCATTCCTGCCAGGTGTTTATCTAACCTGTTCTTAGAAACCTCCAATGATGGAGATTCCACAACCTTCCTAGGCAATTTGTTCCAGTGTTCAACTCCCCTGACAGTTAAGAAGTTTTTCCTAATGTCCAACTTAAACCTCCCTTGCTGCAATTTAAACCCATTGCATCTTGTCCTCTCCTCAGAGTTTAAAGAGAACAATTTTTCACCCTCTTCTTTCTACCAACCTTTTATGTACTTGAAAACTGTTATCTCATTCCCCCTCCCTCTTCTCTTCTCCAGACTAAACAAACTCATTTTTTTCAATCTTCCCTCATAGGTTATGTTTTCCAGACCTTTAATCATTTTTGTTGGTCTTCTCTGGACTTACTCCAATTGGTCCACATCTTTCCTGAAATGTGGCACCCAAAACTGGACACAATACTCCATTTGAGGCCTTATCAGTGCGGAGTAGAGTGGAAGAATTCTTGTGTTTTGTTTACTTCTTGTGTCTTGTGTCCTGCTAATCCATCCCAGAATGATCTTTGCTTTTTTTGCAACAGTTACACTGTTGACTCATTTAGCTTTTGATCCACTATGACCCACACATCTCTTTCTGCAGGACTGCTTCTCAGGCAGTCAGTTCCTTCCTGAGGAATTGTTCCTTCCTAAATGGAGTGCTATGCATTTGTCCTTATTGAATTTCATCCTATTTACTTCAGACCATTTCTCCAGTTTGTCCAGATCTTTTAAAATTTTAATCCTATCCTCTAAAGCATTTGCAACCTTTCCCTGCTTGATATCATCTGCAAACTTTATAAGTGTTCTCTCTCTGCCATTATCTAAATCATTGGTGAAGATATTGAGCAGAACCAGCCCCAGAACTGACTCCTGTGGGACCCTACTTGATATGACCTTCCAGCTTGACTGTGAACCACTGATAAGTACTCTCTGGGAACAGTTTTTCAATCAATTATGTACTCACCAGTTATAATAGCTCCATATTGACTGCATTTCACTAGCTTGTCTAGGAGAAGGTTATGTGACACTGTATCAAAAGCTTTACTGAAGTCAAGATATACCACATCTAGTGCTTTCCCCCTGTCCACTAGGCTTGTTATCCTGTCAAAGAAAGCTGTTAGGTTGGTTTGACATGATTTGTTCTTGACAAATCCAGACGGACTGTTACATGTCACTTTGGCTGGATCTACGCTGAGGGTGGCAAATTCACCGCCGTGACATCGATTGCTCTGGATCGACTGAACGGTCTGTATAGATGCGCTCAGTTGATCCAGGAAACGACGCAGGAAAACCACCCCGATAAGTGGCGTAGCGCTGCATCGAAGGGAGCACTGTTCCCTTCAATGCAGCGCAGTATGGACGCCGCGCGGAGGAAACGCTGCAAAGTCGACAGGAGATACGCAAGTGATTTATATCACTTGCGTATCTCCCATCGACTGCCGCCGAATCGCAAAGGTAAGTGTAGACCGGGTCTTTCTTATCTTCTAGGTGTTTTCAGGTTGATTTATGATTATTTGCTCCACTATCTTTCCGGGTACTGAAGTTAAGATGTCTGGTCTGTAATTCCCCAGGTTGTCCTTATTCCTCCTTTTTTGTAGACTGACACTATGTTTGCCCTTTTCCAGTCCTCTGGAATCAGTCCCATCTTCAACAAGTTTTCAAAGATAATTGCTAATGGCTCAGATTTTTCCTCAGTCAGCTCCTTAAGTATTCTGTGGTGTACTTCATCAGGTCCTGGCAACTTGAAAGCAGCTAACTTGTCTAAGTAATTTTTAACTTGTTTTTTCCCTGTTTTAGCCTCAGATCTGGCCTCATTTTTTACTGGCGTTCGCTATGTTAGATGTCCAATCACTACTAACCGTTTTGGTGAAAACAACAAAAAAATTCATTCAGCACTGTGACCCGTCCATGCCTAGGGTAGCCACCTGATAATGCCAAGGTCAGGGCAGGCTATAAAAGGCGAGCAGATTCTCCCAGCACTGGTGGGTGACACTGAAGTCAGACTTCCCAGCCAGCCACAAACAGTGCTTCTGATTCCCCACACTGATTATTAAGATGCCAGTATACAAATACACACAGCCCCCTTTACTGCATTTCAGTCTTTGGCTCCCAAACTGCCACTAGGTCCAGTAAAGAGACCAGTTATTTAAACTCTGTGCTCTTTACCAAAAAGTTTCTCCTGACCCCAAAGGACCAGCCCCAGCACCAGATCAATATAAGTTTAGATCTTACCCAAAATACCACGCTGTCAGCCAATCCTTTAGCAACTAAAATAAAGAATAGTTATAAAAAGAAACAAACAACAAGAGAAATGTTAAAGGATTAAAGCAATCACATACACACAATTGATTTGAAAGCCTATCTACATCAAGTTTCTAGTAGAATTGTGGAGTTTGCAGGCTTGTTTAGTCCCTCTGGTGTACATCCAGTACCTGGATGGGTCTCAGTCCTTTGTTTCACAGTTTCAGTTCAGTAGTAGATGAGTTGATCCAGAGGTAGGCTGGAGACTAAAGACTGAAAGACAAAATGGATCTCAGGCAGCTGCCTTTTATGTCCTTTGGTCTGTGCCATGCCGCTTGTGGCATTTTACAGGAACAAGATGGAGTCCTGAGTCACACGAGTAAGTCCTGGTGACTCATCAGGTGTACCGCTGGTTCTCCCCCTGGGCCCCTCGTACCTGTGAATTTCCTTAACGGGCCATTAAGCAGGCTAGCGCTGCATCCATCCTGTCTGGGGTGTGGCCCAGACACAGCACTATTTGAAATACAGATATAGCAACCATAGCCATAACTTCCATTACACATAACACATGGACATAAACATGATCCTCTTACTGAGCACATAAGATCCTTTCTAATAGTACCTGACATGGCATATCTCACATTAATTACTATGATTTTGACATATTGATGTTAAACAACATAATAAATGCCCCCCCCATCCAGCCAGCGTGACAAGCACTTCTGGTATTTCCACATTTTCTGTTACTGTCTTCCCCCCCTCGCTGCGTAACGGGCCCACTCTATCCTTGATCTTCCTCGTGGCTCATTGCCTTTAGTGGAGTTACTTTGTACTTACACCAGTGTAACTGAAATCAGAATGTGGCTTTGTACATCTGGGGAAAAGAGACCGTCTCAGTTTATTGTCTTGTAGAAAGGAAAGGCTGAGAGCCATCGCTCTGGCTTTTTAAAAAGCCAGATAGGTAACAGTGCTTCTCTTTCAGCTCCTCCAGCTGTTGTTGTCTTTTTGCTGCAGCCTGTCTGAGGGAGGAGGCTTCCTTCATATTTAGTGTTTGGCTGCTTAATAGAGGGAACAGTGTAGTGCTCGCAACTGGCACTATGTGCTGGGGCCACTCCTATGGTTCCAGTTCCAGTGAGCACAGAACTGAATGGAGAGGGGGGGAATTAAACCATTAATAAAAATACCAGGTAACGGCAAACAGGGTAACAGGAGTCCTGGCCCTTAGAGATACCAAAGGGGCCTAACAGACAAGAGTGTGAAAAAACGACATAGCCCTTCCCCACCCCTCCCACCCAGATAATATCAAGCCTGTAAGGACGCAGTCAGCTCTGCTCTAGCACACGTCCATGTTTCATTTCAGCCCTCAGGGACTGTAGTTCTCTGTGGATAAGAATGTGGCCCAGAGAAGGCAAGGAACTGACATATAGCAGGAGGGCTCTCTCCTCCGCCTTTAAGGAAAAAAAGGTGTCAAAATGGCTATATGAGCTGGTAGCCACGAACTCCTGCATTCCAATCCAGGCTGTCACGGGAGTTCTCTCATGAGCCTGGGCCACGTTACTTAAAAGCTGAACTTTAAAGCAACATATATGTTGAAATCCTCAGCCTATTGAAGTCAATGGGAGTTTTGCTAAAGGCTTCCATGAGACCAGGATGTCACCCATTGCCCTTTACTGCTTTGTTATGTCTAAAGATGGCCTCAAAGCTCGTTTTTATTTATAAAATGCCTCTACTTGTTTTCTCCCCATCAAATTCTCACTTCGCTTCCGTTTCTGGCAAGGCCCTGTGGCCGACCTGAACAGTGCTGTCACAAGAGGCTGTCATCTCAGCTGCTACCCACTCTCCGCACAAGTACAGGCTGAAAGGACATGCAGCCTTAGCATCAGTGATCCTTCCCAGTCAGGACCTGATTGTCTTCTCACAGATGCTGCTGAGAATCAGGAGTAACTCCAGTGAAGTCGTGAGAGATGCACATGTAGGAATCTAGAAACTTGGGCCCTCAGTATTTAGTTCATGCAGGCAAAAATTGGCATATACCAATTAAATTGCCAAATATTCACTAACCAAAAATTGGGACTAGATTAATAGCAAATATTAAGTCAGATCACGAGCTGCTGTAAAGTGGTGTAGGCCGACTCAAGTCAATGGAGCTTCATTGATTTACACTACCTACCGATCTGGCTCATTATTCATCACAGAGATCAACCAAGAAGGCAGGCACGTGGGAGGTGTGGGAAGGGAATGAAACTTTGGGTTTGTCTCCTGTGAAGTTGTTTCTCTTTTCATACGAAAGGGTAGGAAAAAATGTTGACTAATGCAGTGTGTTCAGCTGGAAGTCTACAGAATTAACCCGCACAGACAGACGTTCCCAAAGTGGGGACAGTTCACTCCACAGTGATGCTCTCCCACTGCAGAATCATGCTATCCTTAAGAAAGAATTTCTAAGCTGGTCGGGTGGCTGAGGTCATATTTTGGAATGTGAAACACACATACCCTGGTATTAGTCATTTTATAGAGTGGCAATCACAGAATCTATTCGTTCATCTGGTATTTTTCCCATCCTTTAATGCAGGAAAGTCCTTTAGGTTTTGGGCTGGATTCTGGTCTACATTACCGCGATCTCATCCACTCTGGCAGAACTCCATAAGCTTCAGTGCATTTGCTCCTGGCTTATGCCAGATGAGACCAGAGTCAGGCACTGTTTGGAAAGCTTCACAGTGTTACATGCTGAGATGGTCACAGATGCAGCAGTGAGCAAATGAGAGTTCCCCGCAGTGTAGGTATGTCAGCATAGCTGCAAGGTAATTGTATATCCCGCTTAGTTTTATTCAAGAAATACCTTCAAAATAGCATAAAGAGTATGTGGAGGGGTCCTCTCACTGCGGGGGGATCTTGTGTTTGGGTCTGGGAATTAGCTCTCACCCCACCTAGTGCCAGCTTCCATCAGTTGCTCATGCTGTTGTCCCTCTCTCTTTCTGTGAATCGGGGTTCTCCCTCATCACAACTCAGCCCTCCCCAGTTCACCCCCCCCTTCTGGGGTAAAAGTGTCCCACCAGAGAAGCTGTTCAGATGCCACCTCAGATGCTCTTCCAGTCCACATCTCCAGGTCCTGTGCCCGTTCCCAGTGACTGGTAGGGGATTCGGGCCCACCCGATACTCTGGGTTCCACCCCAGGGACCCTGTGACTAGCATTCCAGGTCTGCTCGTCTCAGTCTTTGTCGCTGCTTCTGAGGGCTCTTTCCTACCTTACCTCTATCTCCTTGTTTGTCTCTGGGTTTACCACTGGAGAGTCCTCTGCTGCCAGTGGCTAATGCACACCTCAAGGCCGTGTGTAAAACCCTCCAGTCCAGTCTAGGGCAGGGCAGGGCCAAGTTCAATGTGATACTGGCTGGATTATCTGCAGTCCCTTCCTGTTCTCATTTCCTGGTTTATACTCCAAGTCCAGTTCCTCCACCATGTGTGTTTCATGAGTCATTAGGCCCTATCAAGCCCTGGCTTCCCTCCAGGTGCAGCACATAAGGTTAATTGACCCCTCCTGGCACACATTAATCCACTCAGGGCTTGTGTGGGGTGAACATCCCTTCGCAGAGTAGAACTGGGGCTGGAAGAAATAGCAAAAGCCATCTTTGATCTCACGGAGAGGCAATGTGGCCTAGTGGATTGATCCCTGAATTGGTACTCAGTGTCCATCGGTGACCTTGTACAAAGCATGTTGCAGCTCCATGCCTCAGTTTCCCTATAGGGAAAATGGGGATAATGATATTTTGTGGTCTACCGAGGAAAAGCACTATAGAAGAGCTAGGGATTATTATTACTAGTGTTATGGTTTTCCATTCAAGGAGCACCCATGTTCTGTCATCTAAAATGACTTGTTTTGTTACGTATATTATTATTTTAAGGAAGATAAGCAAGAAATGCAAAATCTGCAGAAGAGAGAGTGCAGTGTGTATGTTTTCTCGGAAAGGTTGCGGCAGCTCTGGGAAGAACAAAATGGTTGCTTTCAGCAAATTAAGGGAGTGCTTAGAAATGTAAAGGAACAATACACAGAAAATAAAGTTTTGTAGCCGCACACCCTCAAAGGCACATAACACAGTGAAATGTAAGCAGCGTTGTAGCCTCCTAATGGGATGGTTCATTGGAACTGGAAACAGAACCCAGAGATATTCAGCCTCAGTCTTAAATGTGACTATTCAATTACGCCTTCTTTTCCCGACCTATACATCCCCCCAAAACGTGCTGCAATTCACCATTCCCAGCTCTACCTTCTAACTCTGTCAACTGCTTACTCAGGGCTCCACTCAGTGATTTTTTAGTAAGTGTCTCTGCTCCCAGTGCAGCTATTTTCCTTTGTGCCTGCCACATCAAAACATCCTCTAATCCTCATCGTTGTTCTTTAATGGCACTTTAATAGCCTCCTCCCAGCCCCATCAATATTTTTGTTGAACTTAGTCATGACTGTAGAAGCAAATAAAGCAAAAACCAAGGCCTCCATTTTCATGCAGTGACTTTGAGAAGAAAAAGCAAAAAGGACACAAATGCAAACAGCTCTGCTTGTTGAACATGGCGTTAGTCAGCAGGGTAAAGCCAGCACCTTATTCCCGGAGCACTTTTCAGAATGCAAGGATAAAAGACGCCTACCAGTGGACATGCGTCGGTTTTGCCGTGGGTGCCGCAGAAAGGCAAATTCATGTAACCCACACAAGCGATATTATTAGTTACTTGTATTGCAGTAGCCCCAAGAGGCCTCACCTGAACGAAGGGACCCATTGTTGCTGTGCACGTGCATACTAAGACATTCCCCGGCCACAAAGAGAAAACAATCTGAGCAGACAGGACAGAAACAGGGTACAAAAAAGGGCATGATGGGGAGCAAAAGCACAGCGATTATGGTCCCAGTCCACAAAGGTATTTAGAAACCTAACTTAGAGAAGTCAATAGGAGTTGGGCACCTCAACGTACTTTTGGATCTGGGCCTAAGCGACATGCCCAAGGTCACAGAGGAAGTCTGCGGTAGCAGAGGGAATTGAATCCAGATCTGAGGCCTAGCCTAGGGCCTCAACCACAAGGCCAACCTTCCAGTCCAAGGACCGTGTTTTGGGAGCTGGCATCAGAAAAGTTGCCCTATGCTCTGAAATCTAATCTCTTGTTATTGGCCATGATTACACTGGTTAAATGGTACAAAACATCACCCTGAGCAGAAGGGAGTCAGGGCACTTTCTAAATCCATTTGTTAACAGTTAAGTCTCTATTTTTCTTTAATAAGATGATAGCTAAGAAGGGACTATTCTGTGCCCAGCTCAGGGCCCAGCACAAGGCTTTTTAGGATGAATGGTTTGCCTTGCAGTAGCACCTTGGTGTCCTGTTTCATTTTGGGGCTTCGTTGTGCTAGGCACTGTACAAATACAAAGGAAGAGACAATCCACGGGTGAGGGAAGAAAGCAGAGGTATAGAGGGGTGAAGTGACATGCCCATGGCCTCACATCAGGTCATTGGCAGCACAAGGGGGCAGACTCCAAAAATCACCTGAATGCAAGTGGAGTGCCCTGGCCACTAAGCCGTGCTGCCTCTCACGTAGGTGTGTGTGGTGGAAGAAAGAGGGCTTGAGAGAGCAACAGCTGAATGTCTCCCTGGCTAGAGTGATTGGAATCAAAGGTTGGCTGGCTGTTCTCCAGCCCTAACTCCTCCAGGCCTAACAACCTCCTCCTCAAGCTGTGGAGCCTGTCCCTGCAAGAATTTCTTTCCACAGTCTCTCAGGGAATGAGGGATGCCAGCTGAGGAAGCACCACATTTCCTGTTGGGAGTATTTTTCCTTCCTTTTCCTCCATCAGCACTTTGAAGCAGAAAGTGAAAGGAGGCCCTTGCAATTATTTTCAATCTTCTGTTAATTTGGATCATTTCACTGTTTACCTGGTCCTCCTCCCATTTCTTTTATCCACTTATTGCTCTCATGTCATATGTGACGATGATAAGATTTTTGGGCCAGGAACTGTTATTTGTTTGTACAGCACCTAGCACAATGGGACCCCAGTTCTTTATAAGAACGGCCATACTAGGTCAAACCAATGGTCCATCTAGCCCAGTATCCTGTCTTCCAACAGTGGCTAATGCCAGGTGCTTCTCAGGGAATTAATAGAACAGGTAATCATCAAGTGATCCATCCTGTCGGCCATTCCCAGATAATTCTCATTATCAGGGCCTTTAGCCACTACTGTAACAGAAGTAACAGCTGTGCTGAAACTAACCACTCTGTTTACTTAGATTCCCTTGGGCTCGTTTCTCTTCTTTACTTCCATGCACTCATTCACTGTATTCTGTTCAGTCAAAAATGTGCTGCTTGTATAGCCAGCTGTCAGTCAGGGGATCCATGAGTATGCCAGTCAGATCCAACTGCACGCACTCGAAATTTACAGGAGGAAACTGGAATTGTTCACTCAGGTTAGTGCACGTGAAAGCTGCCGCATTTCGCTCCCCAGGACTCTCAGCCTTCTATCCTTGCAGTGCTAGTATTCCCACACTGCACCATCCATGGGTCTTAAAGCTGCCCTGGACCACCTTGATGGCGACAGCGACCCTGCAGCTGGAGGTGTAATTTCCAGCTCGGGCAGACATACCTGCGCTAACTTTGATCTAGCTAGTGCGCTAAAAATAGCAGTGTAGCTGTAGCTGCACCGGCAGCAGGACACACTAGCTGCCCCACCGAGGTGCTTATCATTTCAGATGGGATTGCACTTGGAGCAGCCGGCCTGTGCTGCTGCCCACACTGTCTCAGCTCCACTGTTCTTTTTAGCATGTTAGTTTGATCAAAGCTCGTGCCTGCATGTCTATGCGAGCTGGTAATAATAGCTCCTGCTGCAGTGTAGACATACCCTATGAGAACAGAACAGTCTCCAAGGCCATTCAGTCCTTAGCCTTGCAGCCGAGACTACCAACAAAGTGGCCAGCCATACTGGATCCTTCTCCATCAGCAATCGAATAGAAGCCAGTTGCCCATTTCTCATAGCCCAACACAGGACTGTCAGACAGGAAAAGCTTCCAGCCATTATCAACCCAAACTGGGTTTTCACCTCTAGCTTGTAGGTTCAAAGGTCTCTGACCCATTACCAATCCCTCCTCCCCGTAACAAGGCTTCTGAGAAGAAAATACTGCAAGGCCCCTGCTTCTCCAAGTAATTGACAGGGCAAAATGCAATGCACAGTGGTGTGCTGGGATGTGAAGGAGGTGCACTGGCCAAGTAGTTGTGTTGTTACGCCAGCAGATGGCATCAGCTATCAGTCACGCTGCACCGCATGACTCATGCTCTGAAGTCACCCAATCTCCCCATATAATCAAATGCTCATGCCAAATTCCAGCCACAGGCATTCTGAGGCAGAATGGGACATTTGGTGATCTCAGCTGCATACCAGCATCAAGCATGCTTTCCCGGCTCACAGCTGCTTCACAGAAGTGCTGGCATCTCAGTGCTACAGCTAATCAAAATGGTAGCACACGGTTCACCCATGTGGCCAAAGTCTGCACTTCTGCTGCACTTGCACAAATCCCATCAGTGGTCATGGGCTATTATGGGGCATTACAGGGAAAGTCAATTCCAGTATATTTTCCTGCTCTAAGAGCAGCAAGGGTTGGGCCTGAGTATGTTACCTCTTATGATAAAGGAGGTAAAAGATGTTTTGCTTGCATGAACTTTTCATGATCCTGAGCTTTGGGCTGGCCACAAAATGTGAGATCCAAATACCAGATGGAACAAGAAGCTGTAATGGTCATATAGGCCTGGAACCTAGCCCTAATGACAATTTATTCCAAGACTTAGTCCTTAAACTACACATATGCTAGTCTCTGCATGTCCCACAATGTTTCTTTACCCATCTTTAGTCAAAAACGAGACATTTGGCTAATTGTTTGGAAATTTTACAAGTCAAATATAAATTCCTGCAGGGCTGACTCATTCCATGGCCATCAAGAGCCACATTTTCAAAACATGAAGGTATTGGAGTATTGGTGTATGTTCAATTGTTAGTGTCCACGATTCACGGCTGGTAGCATTCACACTCACAAAATCCATCTGTGAGCATTTTGGGCATGCAAGCCCATAGCCACCTGTATGTATCAGCTACACTGCCTTGCTCAGATGACACAGAGAAGTTGTAGCCCTAGTTCAAGTGGCCAGTTAAGATGGACTTGCATTGGCTGTTTGTGGTCAGGGCAGCACCAAGTAGCTAGAGTACCCTTATGAATCTGGCCAGTAAATACTATTTTTGCATAAAATACATAAAGAAAGTGTGCAATCGCTTTGCACCAGCAGAGAGGTCTGGGCACATGTGGCACCAGAGCTGCGGTTCTTGGAAATTGCATATAGCAGAATTGCTGCGTGTAATTACATGTACAAATTAGAGCCTGATTGTAGCATCATTTAAAACGGGTGGGAAAAATTCCTTGTAACAATAATGAATTGGGACTAGATTCTTCTTTCAACAGTTCTGCCTAGAGAAGATGGTGTCCCAAGTCTCATCCTTCTAGTGTTCATTGAAGAGAGTGTCCTGTCACCTCTTTAATGGGCTGGAAAATATGCAACTGAAGAGGTATGGACTGGAGCGGACCAGGTGCGATATACAGCAGCAGCAACATTCACTCTACAGGCTCACTGTGGAACTTGCACATTGATCTGCAGGAGTCATACAACAGAGGACGCATTGGCCCGCATCCCTGCACAGTGCCTGCCAGGGCAGGATTTGGCCAGTAATGTTTTTAAAGTCATTGGCACATCTCTTTTGGTTTTGGCAACTACCTTTGTCTGTGCAAGTCTTGTTTTTAAAATGCTTGGGCTTTGTCCTGATGCCATGTTGGACCTCGTCCTATCAGCATGTTGCACTGCATCATGGGGGAGGAAGGAGCCTGCGGGCTGGAAAGAATATTCACTGAAATTTCTCTACGCCCTGAAATAGGGAAAAGCTAAAGTTTTATAAGCTAGAAAGCTGAAATACATAATTCCTAGCTCTTGTAAAGTGTTTTATCCCCCATAGATCTCAAAGCCCTTTGCAAAGGAGGGAAGTATCATTATTTCCATTTTACGGATGAGGACAGTGAAGCAAGGAGCAGTCAAGTGACTTGCCCAAGGCTACCCCACAGAGAAGTGGCAGAAGAGAACCCGTGAAAGGTACGAAGGCGTGAACATTCTCCACTTGTAGGGGCTCAATTCTGTTCTAAGTGACACCAGTGTAACTCCATTAATTTACAACATCAATGAGACCAGAATTGCAGCCTCAAGTCTTAATCAAACAAGATATGTACCGAATACAGATGTAATTGTGACTAAAGAAGCAAACATTGTTTCGCAGTATAATTTCTGTTTATCTCTGCCCTTACATTGTCACTCAATATATTTTTGCAGGTATGCAAGTTAAGTTAATGACTATTAAGTAATAAAAATCATTCATTTCAGGACATGAGATGCAAAAGGCTAAAGAAGGAATTTTCTTTCATTAATATTCATTTTCTTCATTGTACAATTGACCTGATCTCCTAGGGGAAGGTTGATCTTCTGCTGGAGTATCAGATATTAGCCACAGTCCGAGGTAGGCAACCACACTAAACAAACATGATCTGATCTAGTAGGGCAAATCCTACACTTGAGTGGCAATTAGAAATCCACTTCTAGATCTGCTTTGCATTCAGTTTGTTTGCCACATTCCCTCGCTTGAACAGGATGAATGGTTTGGTATTAGTGACCATAAACCCTAAAAATTCCCTGCAGCGTTTCCTCTAGTGTAGCCTAGTAATCATGAGGTTAGAGAAACAATGCTTTAAAGATGGAGTGAGAACTTGGACCTCAGCACAAACAGTAAAACACTTGGGGCCTAGGAAGGATTCATATACAGTCATCCTACAAAAACGGCATCATTGCATAGCATATGCATGAGCACATTAGAACCACAGAAAAGAAATTGTGCTACATCATCACATTGTCATGCTATTGGTAAGAACCTTGGGTGTCATCCCCTCTGCTAAACAGACATCCAGATGAAAAGAGGCGTGGGAAAGAAGTAGCTGACATACAGTGATCCACTTCACTGAAAGTCGCTCTTAACTTTTCATCTGAAAACAAAGGGGACATCATGGAAACTTTGTAAGATGCAAGGCCCCCCTTCAGCATGTGCTTGTGTCTTCAGTGGGACTTAGGCATGTGCTCAAATGATTTGCTGAACTGCAGCCTAAACGTGCACGGGATTTCGTGTTCATATGCAGGCGTATGAAATAATGGCTACTGAAACATTCTCTATGGCAACGTTCTCTCTATGGCCCTGGCTACTCCGAGCTGTGCTCTCATTAATGCCCTGACCAGCAGTCTGAGGGAAGAGCCCTTTGACACACAGAATATCATCATCTTCCACGGGGCTCCACATGGGTGCAGGCACCTGTCTACAAAACCCAGTATAGAATCTGAGAACTGGTCCACACTGGTGAAATTCAGTGATATAGAGTAGCTTGCATATCTCCTGTCAACTTCCTAACTTCTGATTACCACATCATCCCCATTACGCTGCGCCGACGGGAACTGCCCTCCAGTTGACGCAGCATTACTCTTTGTGCAAGGTTGAATTATCGCAGTCGACTTCCTGATTGATTGAGCAGGTCTCCACTTCTGCTCAATCAATCCCGCTGAATTGATCCAGTGGCACCAACCATGCTGCCGTAAATCTAGACATACCCTCTGGCTATGGCCACATCTAAATTGGATTTTTCTGATAGCCAAAGTGGGAAATTTTATCACTGGATCAACTTCAGCTGTGGTAATGCTAGTGTGGACAGGGATCAAGGTGGCTGCTGCCATTTTCTGTGCCAGGGTCAAAGTAAGGGAGAGTGGGAAAGGAAAACAGGAAGGGACAGCAGAGAGACAGCTCCCCTTTCTCTTTGGCTGGTGCGTTGAGAACTGCCCCTCCTGTCTCAAACTTTATTAACCACTGTATGTCATCTAATTGCTTGGAGTAAGATGACATTCTTAGATATTAAGGTCATGAGGGGCCATTATATCATCTAGTTTGACCTCCTGTATAACTTGTGGCTGGCTAAAGAAGATCTTGCAGAAAACCATCCAAGAGATGGCGAATCCGCCTCTTCCGTTGGTCATTTGTTCCAATGGTTAATCACTCTCACTGTTAAAAATGTGCGCCTTATTTCTAATTTGAATATCTGGTTTTAACTTCCAGCTATTGATTTTGTTATACTTTTCCTCACTAGTTAAGGAGCCTTTAGTACAGGGTATTTCTTCCATAAAGGTACTTTTATACTGTAATTTCTACTAATCTAAACAGATTTTGCTCATTAAGTCTCTCACTGTAAGGATTTTTTTTTCCACTCCTTGAATCATATTTGGGGCTCTTCTTTGCACTCTCTCCAGTTTTTCAGTAACCTTTTTAAATTGTTGTCACCGGGTCAGTATTCCAGTGTCCATCTCACCAATGCATTATATAGAGGTTAAAAAAAAATCACTGCCCTATTCCTGCTCACTACTCACCTCTTTATACATTCAAGTGTTGCTCTAGCCCTTTTTGCCACACTATTATCCTGGGAGCTCACGTTCAGTTCTTTATCCACCAGGACCCCTAAATCCTTTTCTAAGTCACTGCTTTCCAGGTTACAGTCCCATATTCTGTAGGGATGGCCTGATATTCTTTGAACCTAGATGTATGACCATGCATCTGACTTATTAAAATGCATTTTGTTTGAATGGGTTTAGCAAGTGACCTGCCCTCACTATTTTTTAACTCTGACAATTTTGATGTCATCCTCAAATTTTGATACGCAATGACTTTATATTTACCTCCAAATCATGGATGAAAATGTTGAACAGAGTGGGCCTATTATCTGCCTCTAGAACTTCACTAGAAGCACCCCACATTTGATTATGACAACTGCTTTCTGAGATCTGTCATGTAGCCAGTTTTTAATCTATTTAATGTGTGCTTTATTGATAGTGTATAGAGCTAAATTTTTAATTAATTTAATTTAATTTTAGTCCTGTGGTACTAGTCAAATAATGTATTATATCTATGAAGTAACCTTTATTAACCAAATCTTTTATCACATCAAGAAAAGAAACCAGGTTTGTTTGACAAGATCTATTTTCCACATAACCATGTTGTCTGGCAATTATATTCCCATTCTTTAGTGATTAAATCCCATATCAGCTTTTCCATTATTTTACCCTGGATTGATGTTAAGCTAACAGGCCTGGTCATCTTGCTTGCCCTTTTGATTACTTTGAATAATATTAACACTCTTTCAGTCTTCTGAAATATCCTCAGTATTTCCAAGATATATTCAAAATTAACATTAGTAGGCCAATGATCTCCTCAACCAGCTCTTTTAGGACTCTGGATTCAAGTTATCCGGGCCCACTGATTTAAAAATGATATTTAACATCCTCTTTAGTTACAAACAGACTGGACAGTAGTTCATCATCCTTGTGAATGTCCTGTGATACCCATAAACCATCCCGTTTCTTTCCAAATACAGAAAAGAAATAGTTCTTCTGCCTTTTTGCATCACTATTAATAATTTCATCATCATTAATAATGTTACCATCTTTTCTGCCTATAACATTGCTAGGATTTCTTTTCTTCCTAATAGAGGTAAAAAACTCCTTCTTATTGTCCTTGAGTCTCCCAGCCAGGGTCTTTTCCCTGATGTCTAGCTTCCCTTACCAATTTTCTACACCTCATAACTTCTAATTTATATTGTTTGCTATTTACGTCTCCTTTTGTGTTTTTATAGATATATATGCATGGGCTTTTAACCAAAGTGGTTCTATTTCAGAATTGTGGCTTTTTGGCCATCTAATAAAACTCTTCTTAAACAATTCTAAGTTTACGTTCACATTTTTCTGTCTCCATTTTTTGTGACCTAGTGTTTCCTATGCACGTGGCAGCTGGCAGCCTGCTTGCATTTACACTAGCACCATTTCTACCACTGATGGAGCTAAGCTGGTGGCAGCAACACTGAGAAACTTAAGCAAGAGCTTCTTAGTTTTGAGAAGACCTATCAGAGCAGGGGCCAACGTCAATTCCATTAATTTATCTGTGCAATTTCCAAAGGAGGTGGCGAGGGGAAAAGCAGCCACTGAAAAGACTCAGGGGCTACACAGGCCAGTGTATAGAGCCATAAACTGGTGGTCAGGAGACCCAAGTTATGTTCACACTGATTTGCAGTGTGACATTCATCAAGTCACTTCACTTCTGTTTTCCTGCCCACCTTTACCTCTTTCTGTTCACAGCTTTGTGTAGCAAGCACTGCCTCTCACTAAGTCTATGCAGTGCCAACTATAATGGGGCCTCAAGTTGTTCCTATAGTATAAATAATACTCACACAGAAACAACTACGCTAAGAGAGGTTATCTAGGTGCAAATCAAGCACTTAAAATCTAGGAAATGTCAGATTTGCCTTTGCCCATGAAAGTTTAATTCTGACCCCTTGTGCCTCCATTCTTGGCACTGAATGAAGCAGGGATCTAGAGGGAAAAACAGTATGTGATTGTGTGTAATTGAAAAATGATATCATAATGGATATTCACAACGGCCAAACTCAGGTTGCATAGACAACCATAAATCTAGCATTTCCACCTATCTAGTGCTTGATTTGCAACCTAAATAACTCTCTTTTAATAGAGGATTTTTATATGCAATTTCCTAGGGTTATTTTCAAGGGGAAAAATATCTGTCATATACAGCTTCATCCTCTCCCCCATCATGCATCAACACGGGCAGCGTGGAAAATGTGCCATTGGTGCATGGGAGTTTACAGGGAGAGCCAATCTGGCCTAGCTTTTTCACCCCCTCTGTAACTACAGCTGTTCCTATGGCTCCCAATCATTCCAGTGTTGCTGTTGCTGAGGCAGTGGGGTGGGCCCAGTTCATTAGAACATTCATGTTCAAGTTGCCTGAGGAACACAAATGAGGGAAGGGAAATGGTGACTTTTAACAGCTTATAACTCAGCTAAACTTGAATGGAATTTCATAGCTTAAAGAAAAGGCATTTCTCTGGCATCAGGGCTTTCTCCCTGTTATTTTCCAAAGGCCTGCAGCAAATAATAGATGTGCTAGAACTTCTAAATAAAGGCATTGCTTCCAATTCCTCTATAATAATAATAAGAGCTGGAGGTCAAGATAAATATCTCTATTTACTTAGTTCTTATGTTGGACCCCCATCACCATAGTATTTGAGCACACTGTAGTCAGCATGCATAAATGCAATGAAGACTGATAAGGAGAAGAGAAGAAGGAAAATGTAATTCCCTGGCTGGGAAATTATTGAACACGGAGGCCCAGGAACAGTAAGTTGAGAGAAGATAGGATTATTTCTTGGCTATTCACCCACCTCTTCCATAAATCAACCACCGACTGACCCTTTGAAAGCTAAGTGTCCCCAGTTGCCCTGTGATGTGTTGGAACACTCTTCAGGAAACTTTTAGAATCACTGCTTCCACAGTCAGTCAAATGAATTACAAATAGAGCTTTCGTATAGGAAATCTAAACTGATGGATGCATTTTGACTGCACTCAGCGTTTCCGTAAACAGGACTTGGCCTGAAATCATTGGAACAAAGTGTCTGCTGGAAATTCTGTCCAGCAACGGTAAACAATAAGTCATCTATGCAGAACCTCTTGATCCTGTTTATGCTTTGTTCACAGGCCACTTCATATTTTATCCGTTACTCCTGGGAATCATCCCACTATTATGCTGACGAGGTAACATTGCCACATAATGCTCAGAAATTGAATGGAACACATCCATGCTAAATGTCCCTATTTAGCAGCAATATTCCCTATCTGAACAATATACTTGCCCTCTCTTCCCTCCTCTTTGCCAAATCACACCGTGACTGAACAGGAGTCTAGGGTCACAGTGATCCCAACAATCATGTGTGTAAAGTCTTCCTGTAAGATCTATTGCCTTGTTGGTGTCCAGAGCTGTGGCCTTGAGAGGAGGATTTTGCTCTTACCCACTGTTTCTACCAAAGCATTCAGGGCCAATATTTCAGGGTTGGGTGCCTAAAATGAGAAACCTAAATCGATGTTTAACATATCTGAATAACTTGTTAAGTTGTTCACTGAGCAGCCACATCTTGCATCAACAATATATATCCATAAAAGGTACCCTAGAAATCCCTGCAAACCTCCAAGAGTATAAAACTTATCACTAAACATAATGTGAATATTATATGATATTCATTTCTTCCCTCTTATGGTCTGCAAGAAGCATCCAATGCTTTTTGAGCCCTATCGCTTCTCATGGAACAAGATCATGGGATGAAACCACAAATCCTATGTTCAAGAGGAGAGACTGGTTGTAACCAGAGACAATAAGGAAAAATCAGAACTAAGGCTTCCAATTCACTCCACATTGCTTAGGTATTGCAGCATATGGCATGTATCACACTTACAGTGTGATCACGCTAGGTTTGCAGAGCCCCTCAATACACAGGCATTCTAGGCAAGTTAAAAACAGATTTAATCTTAACTCTTGAGTTTTATTACTCTTGGGATTTAAACCAAATACTTCATGTTATTTGAACACTGCATTTGATGTGGTTTAAGCTTGGTTTGTTGTTATAGTGATATTAAAAAAATATCAAAGGAGAAAGAATAACCAGGGGAAGTTATTTAGCAAATTTATTTGGACCCTTTTTGTCTCACTGAATAGACAACTAGAGGAAAGATGATGGTCCTTTGGTTAAGGCATAGGATGGGGACTCAGGTTCCATGGATTCACCATGTGTCCTTGGGCTAGCAGCCCAAGTAAATTCCCAAGGGGTCTGGCCAGTTGTACCCAGACAGCTAGGCCAAGCTGCTGCCTATGCTACCCCAGCTGTTTTAGGAGTGCTAGCTGAAATGGAGCTAGTGCTTCTGTTTGCCCAACCTGAGAAGCATGTTCCCAGCTGCAGTGTAGACATACCCATAGTCTCTGTGCCTCAGTTTCCCAAAATGTGAATGATGCTTCTCTTCCTATAGGGTTGTTGTGACCATAAACTCAACAGTGACTGTGAGATGCTGATACTTGGAGCTATATAAGTACCTAGATAGTGGTTTCCTCAATATGATATTCATATGGGCTCTGACCCAGCATCCATGGGAATCTTTTCATTTCCTCCAATGGGTATCAGATCATAGAAGTAGGAGATACCTTATCTTAGTTTGCAGGCTCTTTGGGACAGGGACCACCTTTTCCTTCTGTATTTGTACATCCCCTAGCGCAATGGGGTCCTCACTCATAACTCGGGTCCTAGACATGACCGCCAATACAAATAATAATAAAAACAGCACTTTCTCTATGTATTATCCAAATGTATGTTCCCAAGGCACTGTTATATTTTAAGTCATGAAGCTCTAGGAGATCACGTTGGTTTGGCAGCCTGCTTTGGGCAGGAGTAGGGATTTTCTATTATTTCCAGTGTGCTTTTGGGTAAGGCAGGCTCTTCTTGGCTAGTAGGGCAGTGCTTGAGTGGGAGTTTCTACAGCATCGCTCGCTACACAGAGAGGTAAGAGTGACGCTTGAATGGTTAACTGCCTGGTTCTTCCCAGTGTTCTCCTTTCCCCACCCTTCTGAGAACCAAAAATATCCTGTTTAAAAACAGTGAACCAGATCCTGAGTTCCGTGTAGTTCCACTTGTTTCAATGGCGCTTCCCCAGTCTAAGGTATCTGAGGATCCGGCCCAAGCGGTCTGCTGCCATATCGGATTTTGTTTGATGGACTTGAGGGAAAAAGTAGTTTGTTCCTCTCTGAGCTAACCCTGTGTTTATATTTTGTCCCCTTTGCTTTATTCACAGCACAATTTTAAGGCAATTTCTGAACAATTAAAATGAGAAATGTTTTCTTGCATTCACTGGCTGCTCACGGAGTTGATGACTTTATGGATAGTTCCTTCCTGTACAGACTGCATTGTGTTACTTTTCTAGTCTTTGTAGCTATGGCATGGTTATTTAGAGCCTACTGATTAGCCAGCCCACACCCCAATATGCGGTCTATTTCTCATTTTAATTGTTCAGAAATTGCCTTAAAATTGTGTTGTGAATAAAGCAAAGGGGACAAAATATAAACACAGGGTTAGCTCAGAGAGGAACAAACTACTTTTTCCCTCAAGTCCATTAGTAGCCGAAACCATCACATTATCCCCCAGAAGTTCTGCTTTTAGATCCCTCTCCCAAGTGGAATTTTAGCCATCCCCATTGTGTCTAAGATCTATCCACTCTCTCAGTGGGTGGCCTTGCCTTCAGTATTTTCCACAGAGCCTTGACTCAAAAGGGTCAAGTTCAGACTCACAGAAACCAAGGAAGCTCAGAAGCCAAATGTCATTCCACAGTAATCTGAGGGATGCATATTTACAAGCCGAACAGTAAATGGAAGGCAATCGGCTAACAGCAGACGCACTCATTTACCCCAGCATTGTGCCATTCAGGAAATCCCACTGAGGAGAAGCTGTTAAAGCTCAGTAGCAGAGTGGGTAATTCAGGCTTTTCCTCCCCAATTACCAACCCTGCCATCACAGCAAAGCGTTTTCTTAAGAACATAAGAATGGCCATATTGGGTCACACCAATGGTCCATCAAGCCCAGCTTCCTGTCTTCTGACAGTGGCCAATGCCAGGTGCTTCAGAGGGAATGGAAAGAACAGGTCATCACCAAGTGATCCATCCCCTGCCGCCCACTCCCATTTTCTGGCCAACAGAGACTAGGGACACTTCAGAGCATGGTTTTGCATCCCTGTCCATCCTGGATAATAGCCGTTGATGGACGTATCCTCCATGAACATATCTAGTTCTTTTTTGAAGCCCGCTATAGTTTTGGCCTTCAGAACATCCTCTGACAAAGAGTTCCACATGTTGATTGTGTGAAGAAATTCTTCCTTTTGTTTGTTTTAAACCGTCTGCCCCTTAATTTCAGTCAGTGACCCCTATTTCTTGTGTTATGAGAAGGAGTAAATAACTCCTGCTTATTTACTCTCTGCACCCCAGTCATGATTTTATAGACCTCTATCATATCCCCCTTGGTCAACTCTTTTCCAAGCTGAAAAGTCTGTCTTCTTAATTTCTCTTCATAGGGGAACTGTTCCAGTCCCTAATCATTTTGCTGGCCTTTTCTGTACTCTTCCCATATCCAATATATCTTTTTTTGAGCTGGGATGGCCAGATCTGAACACAGTATTTAAAATGAGGGCAGACCATGGATTTTTTCTGTCTTATCTATCCCTTTCCTAATGATTCAACATTCAGTTAGCTTTTTTGACTGCCACTGCACATTGAGTTTTTAAAAAACTAACCACACTGACTCCAGGATCTTTTTCTTAAATGGCAACAGCTAATTTAGACCTCATTGTTTTATATGTATAATTTGGATTATGTTTTCCAATGTGTCATTTTGTCACCCAGTCACCCATTTTTGTGAGATCCCTTTGTAACTTTTCACAGTCTGTTTTGGACTTAACTTAAAACTACTCACTATAGTTAACTGCAAATTTTGCCACCTCACTGTTGACCCCTTTTTCCAGATCATTTATGAATATGTTGAATAGTACTGGTCCTCTGCGGGACACCACTATTTATCTTTTTCCATTCTGAAAACTGACCATTTATTCCTACTATTTTTTTCTTATCTTTTAACCAGTTACAGATCTAGAAAAGAACCTTCCCTGTTACCTAGTGATCTCTTCTCTTTCCTTATTCATCCTTCAGTAAAGGACATTCAATATTATTCTTGGAGGAATGATGGAATGTCTGTTGTGTTGAAAGAGAGGCCTTTTCTTTGGCTAAGAGTTGGTATATGTTGTGTAACTGCATGTAATTGTCATCTTTAAACATTTAACAGCTGTTTCCCAAACAAGACAGTCTCATTTTATACTCCGTCTACAATGAAACTTGTGGTGCTGAAATATTTTGCATGGTGGGATTTACAACCTCTCTGCTTTCAGGGCAAGATTTAACGAAAGTCCTTGGCTCATTAGGGCCTACACAGCCTTGGGCAGAAGCTATGCAGAGTTTTGTACCGAAAAAGGTCTTTTTTATATAACGTTGACTGAAGTTTCATGAGATCCTCCCAGCAAAGTGGGTTTAGGTGACTTCAGTTCCAAAACTGGGATTTGGAGGTGGGCTCCATTTTAAAGATCAGGGCTAGTTGCAAGTTTCAGATTTGGAGCTGGATTTTTGAACACCTCTAAAGTACTGTCACATCTCTGATTTTAGGATCCTGTTTCTGTTCTCCTGTAGCTGTCGAGGCAAAGTGATCAGAAAATCTGCCTCAGGAAGCAGGGATCAAGTCTGAATGTGTGTATTATGAAAAAGATGCATAGGTGTCTGTAATGGGCCTTTTACCTCTCTTGTGTTGTTTCCTCAGTGGCTCTCAGTTTCTCTTCTGGGTTCTATTCTCCCTTTGGTCACTGGGCTCCTCAGCCATAAAAAAAGCCACCCCTTCTGGGGTACAACCAACATCCTAACACAATCAATGCCCTTAATCATTCCCAGCCTTAACAGCCCTCTCTAGTCTCAATAGCTCTTTCTTGGTCCACCCAGAGCTACAGTCTTCACCCCATTGAGTCTGGGCTGCCACATGACTCATTGTATCCTCCACAGGGTAAGCACTCCTGTTATCCTTCCCTCTGCCCCTAGGGTTTTCCTTCACAACCACTTAGTGACATAATAGGGGAGCCCAGCTCCCTCCTGTACTACAGGCTTCTGCCCCAAACCCAAGGCTTCCCCGCTTGACAATTGCTAGGGCCACTTCCTGCTACTGCATGTCAAAATTCTCCCTCTTCTCCAGGGCTGGCCAAAAGGCCTCTCTCTTGCTCCCCACTCTCATCCCTCCATAGGATTCCTTCTTCTCACCCCCTGCTTCTAGGCCACCTCACAGACCCTTTTCTGACCTCTCTTCCCTATCCCTCGTGTAGGGCCCTCTGTGCCAGGTCTTGCTTTTTCCATGGTGTCTCTCAACATGAGCATTATATGGTCCTGCACTCAGTCACATGTTCCCTGGCCTACACCTCCCATTAGTCCCTCTGGACTACATCCTTCAGGAGGCCCCTTTTCTGGGCAAAAATCAGGGCTATTCTGAGCTTATTGGCTCTTTTAAAAGGCTTTACAAATAATCAAGATATTTACTGTCTGACATTTTATGGTGAGGTTTCATTCCCCTTTAAAAACTAAAAGAAGTCAGACAATCATATGGGTAAAACCAATAGCATTTGTGACAAACTTGGCTTATCCTTTTGCAGCCCAATTGCCTCAAAATGGCTCAGTCTGTATTTCATACATGCTGAACTCATGCTTTCTGTTTTGTAAGAAAGCTTTCAAAATGAGTGGCCAGAAAGGACTTGATCCAACACTTACCTGATCCAGCAGAGCACTTAAGCACATGCTTAATTCAAAATACATGGACAGTCCCACTGAAGTTTTACAATTGACTTGCGGGGAGCCAGGTTTTACCCTAAGACTATCTGTATGCTGCTGGTGTATGATCTCAGTGATCTACATTTCCCACAATACAAGTAACAGGATTACTCCATGAAAATAGGGAGAAAAACTGTGAACAGACATAGGACAAAGCCAACCCAAGGAATATAAGTGCAAAATTCTCTTCGCAATTGGCTGAATCTTTGAGAACCTGGAATTTGGGAAAGCTCAGGTATGGATTTAGTTCAGTTTCTTCCCCTCCACTATATTAGCCCTCAAGGTTTTAAAAATGTTTGGCTCCAGATTTTTTATTTGGCCCCTACTGAGATAAGACCACCTGAGATTCCAATCCTGTGTTTAGATTCAAGCCCTTTTCTAAGGAAATATCACGTTAGGCACCATATAGCCATCCTGACATATTTGCTGTCTTAGGAGGTGAAATACCAGGGCCAGATCTACAGAAGAGCTGCATAATTTAATGTCTATTAATAACATTTGTAATTAGTCAAGGAAAAGTAAACAGAATAATCTAATCTCGTTTCAGGGTGCAAGTTGACTACTTGCTGAGTGAGAGGGGAATTGTCTCCCAAGCTCATCACTGAACAATTAGCACGGAGGTGTTCACACTGCTCTGCAGCATGAGGCTTTGGTACTGCAAGAGGTAGGATACCTGAATAGATGGGCTAATGGACTGATCTAGTATGACAATTCACATGCACCTGGGTTGCATGGTTCCACGCACAGCATACACACACAGAGGAATTAGATTAAACATAAATACTCTTGTTGGGAGGCTGCAGCATAACAGAACTTAAAATATTTCTCTATTTCTGAGAACACAGGCCACCACCACAAGAACAGAGAGGAAATCCAGCTGCCTCAAGTAGTGAGGCATAACTCACCCCCCCTTGCTGTACGTTGGCTCATTCCATACAGATTCTGATCACATGCTTTCCTACAGCATGCCCTAGGATGCAAGCAGGACAAGGAAAAACTCTAATGCTCTTCAAGTGATAGGTTGTCATTCTAGCAGAGTCCTCAATACACCGTGCTGGTTTGGAGCCAGCTCTGGCATTGCTTACCAGTTTGGCCACCGTCTTACTTACTAGTTAGCTGACAGAGAGATGGAGTCAAAGAATGGCTCCAGCAATCTTGAGTCTCATTTGTCTAAAATTGTACTGAAAGTCACTTGATTTACTTAACTGTACTTTTTATGACTGGACATATTGGCCCTTCCCTTCCCTCCACAAGTATCTGTTATTTCCATTTTGATCAGTCCTTGTCCTGTTCGCCTTGAAACTAGAGGTTAAGATGACCTTGCTGTGACACTGGAAGAGCAGATGCCAGCTCTTGCTCCCGCTGCCATCATTAGCTAAGAACTGACAAATTCATAGCTGGAGACCAGACCAGTTCACCTGCATGCGAGTTTTGCTAAAGATAGGTATTCATCTTAAAAGACTATATTTAAGATTTAGATTCTATGAAATGCTTAAATTGCTGCATGCACTCACTTGTAATGTCATATTTGATGCTATAAGAACATATGTATGTTTTGCGTTAGAATGTTGAAGATGTTTGCTCCGAACTTGTGAACCCAGGCATGGGAACTGGCCCATCTGATTTTGATAGTTCTTCTGGATAGATGTGGTGGACATCAAGGAGCATCACAATACAGAGGATTGGTTAATGGTCCTATTGTACCTTGGCAAAGCTACGTGCAAGAAAGCTTGTCCTGTGGACTTGGAAGCTGAATGAAGGAAATAAAAGTCAGAGAGAATGTTTCCATTTTTTTCTGATTCAGCTCTGAGGGGCTACACTCACTAAAGCCAGAGATCCCCAGGGACTGCTTCCTGGGGCTGCCCTGAAAGACACTTTGAATTGACAGATCATTACAACTGCGTCACGCTTAGTGTTTAGATGGTAAGTCATTTGTGTGCGTGCATTCGCTTGCTTTAACCTGTAAATAACTAGTTAATAAACCTTTAGCTAGTTTATTACTAGATTGGCTGCAGAAGCTGTCTTTGGTGTAAGATCTAGGGTACCAATTGATCTGGGGTAAGTGACTGGAAGCAACCTGAATGTGATGTGATTTTTGGTGTAAGTGACCATTTATCACTAAGTCACCTTTGTCTGGATGGCAACATAGAGTGGAAAAATCTATGGGGATTGTCTGTTACTCCATGGTAAGACTATTATAGTTGTTTATGAGTTCCCATTTGTTACTGGCTTGATGAAATCTATTTCTAGAACATCCCCACCAGTTTGGGGCATCTGCCCTGTTTTACAATCCACCTGAGATAAGTATTTGCAATCGTGAGCCATTCCAGACAGCATTAAAGCACATTAATCTGGCATGTCCATTTTCTTCATTAGGGTTGGATCTTTTGCAGGACAGGCAGGGTAAATGGCAGGATGGGGATCTAGAGAGGGGAGGGTGAGTAGATGTTTTCTGCTAAATTCCAATTCATGCATTAAAAATGCATAAGATACATCGCACATATACAAGATCAACAGAAGTTCTGGGTAGGCTTTTCAAAAGCATTCACTTCCTGGGGCTGGGTGCCAAACTCCCTTAGTCACGTCTCAAAATCCAATCTCTGACAGGGTAGGCTACTGTCCCACGCTGGGGTAGCTCACAGACAGACTTGGATGCCTTTTGCTTGTCCACCCACAAAAATCAGATTTTTTGGGTGGGGTCATCACCATAATTCATTCTCAGTCCACAGCTCTTCACACCAGGGCCAATCCAGGCTCTAATCTCCCCACACTCACCTCATCATCATCCTGTTTATCAATTATCCCCAGTTCTCCTAGTTTTACAACTTTATCCTGAAGTTCCTTATCTTGGGGCTCTGGTAGCATGCATTCCAGGGACTGCATATCTCCTTCTGATGCACTCAGGCTCCCTTGTCCCACCCCAAGTCTGCTCTGTCATCTTTTTCCTCCCTTTTTTCCCCCCTCAAGAGACTCCATTTTCCACTTTAGTCTCCTGGCTTGGATTCTACTGCATAGGGTTCCCTGGTTTTCCTCCTTCAAGAGCCCTTTCATTTTTTCCCACCAGTGACTTCTTCCATCCCATATGGCCACCTATTCTCTTTCTGAATGGGAAGGAGCTCCAGTCTCTGTCTATCTCTACTGGATGGGGCAACCTATCCACTCCACCAATCCACTTCCAGTTGAATTTTCCCCAGATTTTCAGGGGAAATCAGCCATTGGGCAGAGCTTCCTTTCCCCATTTATACACTCCAAACTCAGTCTCTCTCCCCCTTGGCAAATCCAGTATGGTTTTACCAAATCACTTCTGGCCAGTGAACACCCTGAGGCAGCATTCACCAGACCTCTCTCTCCTCTCCTCCCCACATTAAGAGAAATCATTGACATTTTTCTTTTTTGCCCCTCTTCCAGTGTCCCAGTCCAACCACAAAATTCAGCTACCTTACCCTTCCAATTGCATTGATTTCACACAGAACATCTCAAGTGATTGGGGTGAACCAGCTATCAAAGCCAAGACTCCTACTTGAGTGGTGTGTCTGAGCCCACTACTGTCAAAGCAGCATCAGTGTTTATGTGGATCAGCTCTTGATTGAAAGGCTAATAGGGTGCTTAGTCCATATAAGGGCAGTCTCTTTGTGTGGCAGTCTCCCCTGCCATCTACTTCAGCAACATGCAACTTCTATACTCCCTAAAGAATTTCCACTTATATTGTCCCTCTTTTCTCTGGGTGCTTGTGGCAGATTGCCACAGGCCCACTGCCTTTCTGGGTCTCCTGGATGATCTTTCCCCCTCCAGAACAAAAGCACAACCCATTGCACTCACTCATGCTCATTTATACAATTTCCAATCACACACCAGGCCCTTTGGCCTCAAGGCTTTCAGACTACTCACTCACCCACCCTGGCCAGGGGACAAACTGAGTACCAAAACTCCTCTCCTCCTCTGTGACTGTGCCCCACCTGGCTTATATATCTTCTCCACCTAGGGAAACAGCTGTTCCCTCTTGCCTCCTTAGGCAAGGCTCTGGCTGGCTCTAATCAGAGAGTTCAGTTGTTGCTTACTACTCTTTGCAGTCTATGGCCCTGCTTGCCTGCTTTCCCCAGCCCTGCCAGCTGGGTTGGGGTGGCAGAGGCACTGAGGGGCTTGGTACCCTCTACTCTGCCACAGGGCTTTTCTGCCGTAAACTCTCTACCCTTCTTCTCTGGGCCTGGGCCTTTAAACAGGCACATCCCCTCTCAGGGGAAGTCTGCTTTGACAAACTCTCCATGAATCTGACTGCTGCCTCAAAGGGCTCCGTACTGATTATACTATTTCTAGGGGAAAGCCCAGTGTTTCCTCTACAATGTTTCGATGACTGTCCCCTGGCCTGGCACAGAGTGGCGTCTGAGACCCCGAGACCTGGGAGGGCAGTGGCCCGCCCCCGGTGACCCCATTGCCACCCATCCTCCTCTTTTGCCTGCCATCACTTCTGCTTGGACCCTGGGGGTAGCTCCCCTGTCATGTGTGTTGGGTGGGACCTAAGGAGGAGAGGGAAGCCGGGTTGCTTCTGGACCTCAGAGAGGGCCTACCCCAGGAGGAGATTTCCTTCTGTTGCCCCACCTCAAACCCTGCAGCCTCCCTAAACCCCATAGCCATTGCCCTTGCCCCCTGGATCTGCCCCCACTGGCCATCCCTCCACTACCGCTAACACCTTGGAGGGCTGGGCACTCATTCAGGGGAAGCACAGCAAGTGGAAAACGTGGGCTCACCATCTCCCCCTTGGTATGGAGGGGGAGGAAGCCCCCCCATAACACCATGAGTGGGGCTGCTGCTGCCGGGCCTTCGGCCATGCCCCCTGATAGAGCCCAGTGGGTGGAGCTGGCCAGGGATAATATGGCAACAGAAAGAGCCCCCGCCCTTCTGTCATCTGTGCCCCCATCGGTGCTGAGGGGGATGTTGCACAAGGATGACTCTGGGCTGACGGGTGGAGACTTTAGCTCTATTTTCGAGGCGCTCAAGGCCTTGGGTCTGACACCAGTTACCCAGGGGGAGGACAAACCCCTGCCAGCCGGCCTGGGTCTGGGCATCTAGTTCATTGTGCCACACCCGCCTCCCCTCTACCCCTTTCTGCAGGCCGCTGTTCCCACGCTCACCACTAGGGCGACCCCAGGCTCATCCATCTGCCCAGCCGCGAACAGCCTCCAGTGTCCGGAGCCTTTGGGTGTCCCCACCTCTGAGGCAGGGCAGCTGCCTTCGTTCCCATCTGGGCGCCTGCAGTCAGGCAATCACTTGCTGTTGCCGTGGCTGCGGGTGCCGAGTCCAGCGTGGCACTCAGCCCTGATATCGTGGAGGGCCCCTTCCCAAATCCGTCCACATGACCCCCGTGCCTGGTTGAGTGGTGTTGCACCCTGATGACCGAGCCGTCAGGGCCCCTGATCCCAGCCCCGTTCACATCCCTGCGCCAGTCCTGCCCACTGGTCCCAATCCCACTCCAACCCTCCGCCCCCTCCACTTTCTATATTGTTGATGCCCACCGGTTTGTCTCATTTCCCTTTTCACCCGACAGTCCCCAGGAAGCAGTTTTCATATTTCCCTCTCCCGATCCATCTGGGGCTGCTGTTCTCCCTCCACCTTTTGTGTTGGGGATTAAGATGGGTCACGTGGTGCCAGCAGGATGGGTGCTATGCCAAAGGTCTGTTCTTTGCCCATCTCCAAAGGCTGCAGGGCTGTTTCGGGGACCAAGCCATAGGACAACTGGGGATCTGTGACTCCCCCAGTGCTGATGCACTGTGGGATGAACTGTGCTGATTTCTGGTGGACACTCACGGCTCTTGGATAAGGTCCAGCTCGCTCTCCAGTGCTGTGGGGGAGGGAGGGTGGATTTCCATCTCATCCTCCAAGTTATGAGTTATGAGTTATTTTGGAGGAAGGTAGAAGGATTGGGAGGCAGGGCAGCTGGCCTGCAGCTTCTATGACTTCTTGATCGCCTTACATTTTCCTCTAAGCTCCTCGAATGTTGTCAGCCATATATAGGTATATATAGGTACATATTGCAGGCATAAAAGGGGCGTGGCGTCACCAGTCAGTTAATGAGATCTAAGAACACAGTGAAGTGAAGTGAGAGCCTTGTTTTATTGTGTAATTGTGAAAGTGTACTTGTGTAGAGAGACTTGAAGAGTGTAAGTAGTGACTAATAAAAGACATATGTAATGAAATGCCGGAGATATCTATCAAATCCCTACCTATGCAACAATATACAATAAATACTGTTACTGCTTTTGCCATGCTTTTCGAAGCTTGGGCTCATTGCAACATATCTTCCATCAACAATGGCCAACAAGAGGCTGTCATCGCCTGCTATTTTATTGCTTGAAAATGCCATTGGCCAGTCTTTGGCTATGCTTCAGTTTGCGAGGGCAAAAGCAAGAAAAGTGACCTTTTGAAGTAAAGGATTAGGGTTAATATTTTAATTTTGTCACCTGCTGTAACATTATTTTATAGTAATCCACCCAGTATTGGTGCACAGTTCAATTTCTTACTGTTAATACCTTTCAGTTATTCTTAAAATTAAAAAGTTTCTATAAGCTTAGAGGAAACAATTTTTTTTTCTTTTCTTATATAGGACAGGAATAAATACAGATTTACAGATTCCAGTGTGCAAATTTATCATCTTATATGCCAGAGATAAATCATGCATGCAAATTATGCACTGAAGTCGTGAAATGGGCTTCAGATGTAGTAAACAATAAGGTATTCAAATGTTTAACAAATGGGGGAGTGCGCCAAAGACACGCCTTGCCTGGGGTGCCATTTGGTCTAGGGCCAACCCTGCATGTCCTATTACTTTTGTCACAGAGGGACGCCCTGTAATGGATGCAGGGAAGATCTGAGGACTGAGAATGGGAGGGGTATTGTCTATGAGAAGATCTCTGACTTAAAATTTGGTCCAGTGAACTCGGCAATGTAACATGTGGAGGAAAGAGATGGTGCAGATTCCAGGTTACGTTAATCACATCGAAACAAATAAATTTCAAAAGCAAAATACCTTTGTTCAAAACTATGAATTTACCCTAGGTAAAAGTCAAAATATTTTTGTGAAGGCAGATGCCAGCTCCGGCTAGAATAAATTACCTACGTCCTGTGCACGCCACATGTGCAGCAGACAAGCTGCAGGTAATCTCTGACATCTGCACTTGCTGGAGCTGAGAATGAAAGGGACATATTGCCATGAGTTCAATGGAATTTCCAGGATCTTAGACTGGAAGCTCATGTTTTCTCATCTTAAAGAGGAAAAAGCCATCATGGGGTTTGGAGTGGAGAAAACTTGGTGTTTCCAAGAAGGTTTAGCAGCTGCGGCTCAGCCAAATGCCATAAGCCAGGAACTGTGGTGCGTGCAGATTAGGACAGAGAGCGTCTGGAACGCTCACGGCAAAGTGCATCTCCAGGTGGAGGGAGAGGACAGAGGCATCACTCAGACAGCCAGAAGCATTGCGTCATGTCTGTGAAAACAATACACAGATGCGTGCCCTGCACAAAGAACTCCTGGTAAGGCCATTTGAGTTAGCCCCTTACACTTTATTTTACTTCCATTCGCTGCTCGCTTAGCACACAAATTCAGGACTGATTGATCTGAATTAAGCTGCCCTAATCACAGGAGAGTCAAGCAGACGCCTGGGTTTTGAAAGGTGGATAAAGCTGGAGCCCTAAGGAAAAAGGCCCAAAGGGAAAAGCAATAACTAGGG
This sequence comes from Mesoclemmys tuberculata, assembly GCA_007922155.1. Classification (NCBI taxonomy): domain Eukaryota; kingdom Metazoa; phylum Chordata; order Testudines; family Chelidae; genus Mesoclemmys; species Mesoclemmys tuberculata. Next base: position 5,252,547 of record ML675632.1, on the reverse strand, counting down.
GATGAAAATTGACCTGAGAGAGACGCTGGTTCTGAACTGCACCCTCCTACCACACTTCCCCTATACTCTGTTCCTTAGATTCATCTCTTTCTCTCAGACACCCCAAGTGAGCCCTGCTCATAGGGTGACCCCCTACTCCCTTTGGAAGGGTGACTCCCTTCCCCCCAAATTAAAACAGCTTCAAAGGACAATCAACCCCCTTTGATTAGTATAGATTTAATGCAGAGTCGATATAAGGAGTTGGAATGACAGCCTTGGAAGCTGTGTCCGCACATGGTGTGATTTAAAATGTTTTAACTATCACATGTTCAAACTCTATAGAGAGAGCAAGTTGTATTTTTAGCATGTGGTAGCTGGTGGTGGTCAGGCTGAGGCAGGCACCTTTTTAAATTGCCTTGTTGACACTAGGATTTTAAAGTTTGCTCATTAACGGGTTTTAAAAACACACACTTCTTCCTGGGGAAGAGAAAGCGGAAAAGTGAAGATTTCCATTTACAGAGCAGGTGTAACATGGGAAGCAGCAGTGCAAGCTTCCTTTCAGCCCTCGGTTCAGTGGGTCCAACCTCAGGAGTATGTCTCCACAGCCCTTTCAGACTTTGGCCTCTCTGCCCAGAGGAGGGTGCCAATGAAGTCTCATTTGTGATTGTGTTGTGATTTTATGTCTGCTCAGATTTAAAAGAGCCACTCTCCATGGCACGCTCCATAAATGGACATTCAAGGGGTTTTCAGTTTAAAGGAAACAAATGACACCATGAACATCCCCTTGTCCTGTTTGTGGAAATCTATTTAAGCTGTGTCAATCCATGCACTCATCAGGGAGTGGCGGGGGCGAGATACAATTTAATTGCACCTTGAATTTCTTCAGCATGTTGGCTATTTGATGGAGCAGTTAGCCAATGAGCATGTGCAGAGCCTGGAGGACCAAACTAATGGATCTGATGGAAGCATCGATGCCTTAGCGAGTTCTTAATGGACAAAGAACCTGTTCTTTTAATATTTGGGGCCCCATGCAGCCATTATTCCACGGGTGGGCCACCCACTGAAATGGGGGGGGGGTGTTCTGACTACTGATAAGTGGCATGAATATTGTTATAAGAACAGTGGGTGTGCCCTTCACTGAACCTATGTTCATTCCTCCTGCCACGTCCTCGTAAAAGCCCTTCCAGCTTTCAGGCATGAACAATCCAAACAGAAAATGCCCTTGAAGAATCCAGTCCCAGTACCGGCTGGGAGAGGGCTTTGGCAGTGTCACTTAGCGCCGTGTCGGTGCACAGTCGATACGTGTGATAAATAAACAGCCTAGTGTTCAGAGTGCCGAGCTCCCAACAGCTCCCTTTGGCAGCTGTGGGCATAGGCGCCGACTCCATGGGTGCTGAGGGGCAGCTGCACCCCCCGAAAAAGAATTCTGGGTGCTCTGCACCCACAAGGGTGATTAGCCATTGGCGTTCTCCCATTAGCTTTCCCCCCAATGGCTGCTGCGAGCAAGTTTAATCACTGGCCAGTTTAATCACTTGCTCAGGACCTGCTTCCCTGCTCTACAAGGGCTGACTCATCAGAGGGACAGGGGGAGCTTCGTTCAGGTGCTAACAAAGAGGGCGGGCCAGCCACCAGCCTTTGTTAGCAATAACAAAAGAAGCCTTGAGAGTGTGTGACAGAAGCTCCCAGTTCTATGGCAGAGCCAGGTAGGGTGGGTGGGGTGCAGTTGTAGCCCTGGCCAGGCAGAAGCATTGGGCAGGGTCCAGGCCCCGTAGGGGAGAATCTGGAGCCTGCATTTTAACAGCGAGTCATAATAACGTGTTGCTGTAGTGCGCTCAGCCCCGCCGTGGCTGTCTGCGCCCTGCTTTGAACCTTGTACTGATCCCTGCACGCGCCCCAAAAGCAACACATTTTCAATCACTTTTTAAAGTAGCACTCGGTAATTTGACCAAACTGACACTGCTGAACGGCAGCACAAGAAAGCCGGGGAGGGGGGAATGTGCCTGACTGAGCGTGTGGCCCGCTGTCTCTTTAAGCACAGCCCTCACCAGCCCGAACACCCATTCAGAAGCAGCTGGCAGCAATCAGTCCTGCGCCAGAGGCGGGGGCACAGACAGGAGCCCCCCCCATCCCCTCACCCCAGTTCAGCAGACACTGGGAACACTGGCGAGGGAGAGGGACACCCTGACATCCCGCCCTCTCCCTCAGACACCTGACCCCAACAAAACCCTGGCGGGGCAAGTCAGGCTGCACCAGCTGGGCACAGCCCTGGTGGGAGAGGGGAGGTGCTCCCGAGTCAGCCTCTGCTACACCCCGTCCGCCTCCATTTATCCAGCCCAACTATTCTAGACTCCTCAGGCCTCTGCTCTAGCCCATTACACCCCAATCCGCCTCCCCCCACCCGCTAGACCCCACTTCCGCCCAGCCCAGGAATAGAACCCAGGAGTCTTAACCCGCAGCCTTTGTGGGGACTGTTCTCTGCTGCCCTGGGCCTTGTACTGGTGTTTACACAGTGGGAGGACCCCACTACACTTGCCGGAGGTAAATGATGGCCTTAGATGCAAGGCGGGGATTAATCCAGAACCCAGAATGATAACTCTAATCTTACTCCTGCCTGGTGTAAATCAGGAGTGACTCCACTAGCATCAGGGTCGTGACAACAGGACCAAGACCACTGGGCCGTCTCTAGGGTTGTTGGGCGGTTTGTACCCTGAACTCACCTTGGATTTGGAAGCAGCTTTGGCCTGGGAACGTGATGCAAATACCAGTGGACGTGACTGGGACCGGGGATGGGGTGGGGGTGGGTGATTGATTTCGCTCTATTCTGTCGGTCCCTCATCACTTTTGTTCTCCCACACCCCATTCCATCCTTCTCACAGCCATGTCACAGAGCTCCTGCGTGGGATCCCTCTGTCCTTCACCACAGCCACCAGTCCCCAGACATCAGAAGCTCTTTCAGGTGAGGCGGACCCAGCTTGGCTCTTGGGTTTAAGAGAGGAGGTGGGAGGGGCTGTAGAGTAGGGGGAGTAGAGTAGGGGGCTGGGGTTCAGGACTCCTGGGTTCTATTTGCTGCTCTGGGTGGGGAGTGGTGTCTAGTGGTTAGAGCAGGGGGAGCTGGGAGTCAGGGCTCTTGGGCTTTATTCCCAGCTCTACCATGGATGCAGGGTGTAGCCTTGTGGGGAGGGAATTCAAGTACCTTCGGCTATCTGTACCTCAGTTTCCCTGCCCATTAAATGGAGATGGTAGCTAAAGGACACCGCGTTAGTGAGGAGTAGGGGCCGGGTCTTGGGGGTGGAGCAGGGGCGGGGCCTTAGGGGACAGGGTGGCGCACCCTCCCCCAGCAAAACCAAACTTCAGCACCTATGGCTGTGGGTGGTTGGCCATGTGAAAATCAGGCCAATTTTCTTTAGGTGCTTAACCCCAGACTTAGGGGCTAGCCACAGGCTTCTCTTTTGGAAAGAACTGGTGGGGCAGTGTCCTGAACAGGCGAACACCATAGCAACAACTTGCTTAGCACCGGTACTGGACCCGCTACCGTTTACCGCGAGCAAGCTGTGTTAATGCAGCATGGAGACGCAGCCGGGCACATTACCCTGGCACAGGACCCCCAGCCTCGGGTGCCTGTAGGCCTGCAGCCCCTACCCCCAGGCCATGCGGGAACAGAGTGCTAAAACGAGCCGGCTTGCATGGTGATGATCTATTACACGGGCGCCGCTCGGCGTGGCCATGCTCCAGCTTGTTTTCGAGGTGGTCCTGACTCAGCTGTGAAGCTTCGCTTCGCTTCCCATGCAGCTGCGCGGCCGAGGCGCGATTTGCCTTGCAGAGTTTGAGGACTGGTGCCGGGGATTTTTTTGGATGCTCAAAAGCAGCAGCCGCCGCCGCTCCCCTATGCCCGCCCGGGTTTGTAATAGCCGTACTCAATGTTCCCTGAGACACATCAGGCCTAAACGCTAGGACAAGGCTACAGATCTATGCGGCGGAGCTCTGCTGCTTCAGCAGCAACGTTCACTGAATATTGTCTCAGGCACATAAGGGGCCCCCCCATTACCATGGCCGAGCCCCTCACGACTCCCCTCTGAGGGAGGGAACGTTATAATTCCCATTTGACAGATTGGGACAGGCGGCAAAGAGAGAAATGACTCACAGCAGCTCACACAGGAAGCCTGTTCACAGCAGGCACTTGTAACCAGGTTGGATAAAGGTGAAACTAGTGTCCTAACCACTGGACCACTGAAAAGCGATTGGCTATTAACCAGGATGGGCAAGGGTTGCTGCTTGCCAGAGGCTAGGAATGGGCGACAGGCTGGATCACTTGATGATGACCTGTTCTGTTCATTCCCGCGGAAGCACCAGGCATTGGCCACCGTCTCTAGTGGAGTGGATTAGAAACCTAATTCCACTGCTAACAACAGCAGGTGTGCTCCCTCAGTTAACATAGTAGAGGCCTGGAGTTTGGATCCAAAAAGGTAAGAGGTTTTAACCCTAGCTTTTGTGCTTATAAGTGGTTATACACAGTAAATGGGTTTGCTCTCTGCAAGTGAGAGTTTCTCATATAGCTGTCATAGAAATAGTGGTTCTAATCTACAACTAAAACCACCACCGTTTAAATTATAGCTGAAGAAATAGTAGTCACCATAGGCTGCAGCCACTAGGGGGGAACATGCTGTCATATTCTTGACCACTTCTGATGCCAACCAGTAGACGGCACGTATATATGAATTTGCATGTTACACAGTGTAAAGTCTACAAAGTGTTATTTGAAAAATATGCTGTACTTCCAAAAGCAATGCATAAAAAGGGCATAGTGTCATTACTAGTGACGCATTGTTGTGGGTCGGGTATGCCCTGTCATGGGCGTTGGGTCATGTACACTGGGAAGGTGGGGGAAAGGCATGGGTTAATGTCTACCCCGCTAGGATCTCTTCTGGGATGAGACGGCAGGGTGGTCAAAGTTGCCGGGTCCGCCCTTTTCTTCCAGGTAGTCAGCAAAAGAGCCCTCAGATCAGGGCAGTGCAGCCTAATGGCCAGAGTTAGCAGAATAGCCTTCCAATTGGGAGAGTGCTGCCTAATGGCCAAAATCAATAAACCCACCCTTTAATCAGGACAGCATGGCCCAACAGCCAGAGTCAGCAAAGCAGCCCCCTCGTCAGGACAGCATGGCCTGATCTACCATTGGGGTGCGATTTCAGCTCTTAGTGAATTTCAGCTCATGTGGACACAGAAGCAATGTCCCTGCTCTTAACAAAGCAAAAGACTCTGAGAGGAATCATTAGTTCTACCTTTTAGCAGTGGGAGGAGATCGTCAATCCATGCCTGAGGGTAATTCTTTGCCAGGCCTAGTGTCATCTCAGCAGGAGACTCCTCAACCCCTTCCTGCTTCCCTTACAATGCTTGAGCAGCCGTCTGCCACCCTTGTTGAATTCTGTTTAGATGAAAGTGAATTTTTCATTGGAACAGGCCAAAATACCGTTCTGCTGCCATTTGCCCATACAATCGAAGGACATTTCATTACCATGCAGTTAATACAAAAGTGATTTGTAACACAATACCAGACAGACTGACCATTTCCCACCATGCTCAGCAGCTAGTGTGCGCCTGCAGATACAGTGCAATACGCTGAGCATTTAATTGTACTCGTGCAAATACAAAGCCCATGCAAACCAAGTGCCCCTCTCCCCTTCAGCGGCTGAGCAGGTGGGGTGCCACTCAGACCTCCCTTACAATCATAAAAAGCCTTCCTGATCTGGCTGGCTGGATTTCAGCAGTCGTAATTTCCCTTGGATGAACCGTCTCAGGCAGGGTCTCCAATGTATTCGGCATAAGCCGGCTTTTCTGTCAATATCAGATGTGATGCGGGGTTTGTATCATGGCATGCTTTTCTTCCACAAACTTACTGGCTGTTGTGTGAAAAAGATCAGTGGAGCATTAAAGCTTTAGCCTCCCAAGCACTTTAGCAAGGATAAAACCCAAATTGTGCAATTTTTCTGGTAGCATTGACAGGTTTTATTTACCACCCTGAAATACAGAACGTCACCCTCCTGTGAAAACAGCACCTTTCACCAGCACTAAATTCCCTTTAAAAAAAAAAAAGTGGTACTGAATTTGCTTTTCCCTGCACTGTTAGGTCAGCGCCTTTCAACAGGACCACATTTATTTCAGGGGTTTCTTCCCCCTCCATGTTATTTTGTATTCAAAGTGGTCATAAAATGCGGGTGAAACTTCATGACAAATGAAACAGCTGTAAAAAGCAGTAGCTCCTCCCAGCAGAAGCCCCACAGACAACTGCAAATGGTTGTCAAAGATTTAGTAGAGGACTCCTGGAGGGACAGTTGTGGAGATTTCATCTTGTCCCTGGAGCGTCATGACAGCCAACGCCAGCTCCGCTGGATAGGCTGAACTGTCCAGCAACTGGATCCCTGCCAAGTGTCAGTGTGAAGTGGGGGGGACACATTTGCCTCTGCTGTACCTCTGTCACACACCCCAGCTGAAGCGTGGCTCACAAGCAGGGCTGCTTGCACATGAATCCAGCTCCCAGGCGCTGCTGAGCGGGCAGGTGAGCCACCATCTCTTCCCGTTCTTATCACACTTCCGGCTGGGTCTGCTCGCCCCTCTGTGCCTCTTGGGCCAGCGCCAGCTGCCTTGTGCCTGCCTCCCAACCCAGAGCAGCGGCCCTCACCCGCAGGGGGAGGAGGGTAGAATGCAGTAGAGAGAAATGGTGCCTGCGGGAGGGAATAATGCTGTGGGGAGAGACACGACTCCGGGAGGAGAAAGGGGCAAACCAGTCCAGAGTGAGCACATGTTGGGGAGGGAAAGGATGGCGAGGGAGGCATGGAGGAGGGTGGCGTGGGGAAGATCTTGTGCTCTCACGGGTTAATCTTCAGCAGGAAAGCTAAAGCGTGCAGCCCTCCCGCTGGGTTAGTGGAAGTGCCACCTTTCCCGTTGACTCACCCACAGAGACAGGCACCCACAGCAGGGACGGAGGCCGCTCCCAGATCTACACTAGAAACGTTTGCTGGTATAGGAATGTCCATTGGGGGCGTGTGGTTTTTTGGGGGGCAACATTTCTATGCTGGTAAAAGCCCTAGTGTGGCCAGAGTTAGACCGGCATAAAAGGGCGTTTTCCAAGCTTCTTTTCAGGGAACCGGTATAAACCATACTGACAAAAGCACTTTTTTTGCCACTCTAAACGGCATCTGCATGAGCAGGGTTTGTTGGTGTAGCCATCCTGGCAAACCTCTCCTAGGTACACCTGGCTGAGACCGAGCCTACAGCCTGGCAACAGTGTGGCAGCATCAGTGCTGTGTTCACTAGTTATTGATTCTTATTACTTAAATAGATAAGTTGCTATATGGGCAGGCCATCAATTATGTAATGCCTTTTTGGTGATTTTTCACGACCCATCCATCCAATCCCTTGTAACACTGAAACAAACACACAATTAAGTCTCCTCCTCCTCCTCTGTTATGTAATTTATGGACAGCCTCTACTCTAAAGCCTACCCCTGTTGTCAATGAAATACTACATCTGACCCAGTGCGGTGGGGGGACGGGGGGAAGCAGGTCATGGAAGTGGGAGAGAGACAGAATGGTGGGAAAACACAGCTGAAGCTGAGGGAGGGCAAGCTTATATGACTGACTCCATCTTGGCTAACACCAGGATTGAATTGGTGCGCTCCAAAGCTGGAAGAACATGGGTATGTCTGCACTTGAAAGGCTACAGCAGACCAGTTGCAGCCCACGGCAGACAGTGCAGACATTCACTACAGCAGTAGGAGGGGCTCACCCATCAATGCAGTTAATTCACCTCCCTGAAAAGTCAACGGAAGAATTCTTCTGTCAACCTAGCTCAGTCTAGACCAGGGATTAGGTTGGCATAGCTACGTCTCTCAGGGAGTGGATTTTTCACAGCCCTGAGAGATGTGCTGTGCTGGAGTAAATTCCCAATGCAGACCAGCCCTAAATCGCTACAGCTTGAGCTAAGAGCCCGGCACTCATAGGGAGTTGTAAGGGGTCTAAGAAAGACTCCTGTCATCTCTGGATTGGGCATAGCTGGGAACATGAACACTCGCTTGTCTATCTGTAAAATGGGGATAGTAAAAACTGTACCTCACAGGCAGGAAAAGGCATCATAAGGCCAGGATTTAAAAAAAATAATTAGTGATTTTGGGATCCAACTTAAAAAAACCTTAAGGGGGGCCTGATTGCCAGGAAACATTGAGTTCCTGCTCTCATCTTGGCACCGCATGAGTCACTCTTGGAAATCTTGGCCTTGAGACCCTCTAGAGGGAAGGTGTTCTCTAAGCGCCACGTATTATCATTGATCATTATTAGATAGGAGAGACAGGCCAAGTCAGGAAAAGCTCCCACACCCGAGTGATAACAACTAAGGTGCTGCTTAGAACTTGGCAGGCTCCTGGTGTGTAACTGATGGGGTGGGAGAGGTTGTCCCGGTTGCCCATGGCAGCAGAACCCCTAGGGTAGGTCCTGGGTAACTGCCCACTTACACCGTGTTGGAACTTCTGGCACCAAGTCTGCCAAAAATCAGTTTGTTGGAGTCTGGGGAGCAAAAATTCATGTGAAGCCAAATATAATATGAAAGAAAAGCTGGTGAATTACAAAAAAAAAAAAAAAAAAAAAAAGATGTAATAGGTTAAATTTGCCGCCCCAGCTCCTGCTGAAATCCATGGCCAAACTATTCCTGATGTCAGTGGGAGTGGAGCCCTAAATACAGCCACCAACCTAGACCAGTTGTATGGAATTCCAGGAGGTGTAAGAGGGAGAATTAAAACCAGTGAGTTTTATTCTATGTAACATAGAGCCCTATTGAGAGCTAAATACAAGGTGTCAGCTCTATTTTTATCATACTAAACTATTTATAAAGGGGAAATGAGCTTTAAACAGGGAACTGGATTCCAGGGGGTGGGTTTTGTGACCAATGACTTCTCCCTGCTATCGGAGGGAGGGTACTAATGGCACATCAGCACAGGCATAATTCCTATTTCACAAAGAGTCGATACCGTGGCTGTGACTGGTGTAAAGCAGCGTAACGCCATTGGTCTCAATTGTGCTATGCTGACGATTTACCCCAGATGAAGGTCCAGTGGAAATCTATTGATGGAAAAACTGATGGTGAGTTTTCAAAGGCTTTGTGTCAGAACATGCAGGGCTAGAAGCTGGGAGGTTCTGGGCCACTGAACACCACAGGAGGCTTAGGCTGGACTCCCGTGGTAGCACTCTATGAGGCTGAGCCCAGCAGGAAGTACCGCCTAACAGGACCTGAGCGGCAGCTCCGTGAAGCCCACTGATTGGCTGGCACCAGTACGTAAGCCAGGAAACGGTGACAGGGAGTTGTCTGAGCAACAATAGAGGATCCCCGCCTGTCTTGCTTCAGATCCTGCTTTTGAGAGATCCCAGACTCCAGCTTCTGATCCTGTGTGCCTCCTGATTTCCCCTCCAGCCTATCTCAGACTCGGACCTCCTGGTAACCGGACTTTGCCTGCCCCTTTATGCCTGACTCTTGGTTTGCTCTCTGGCCTGTGCTGGACTGTGACCAACACGCACTACTGCTTTACAGTAGATGTATTCGGTACTGGGCTTGTGAAAATGAAGCACTCCCTACACTTGCTGCTGCAGCAAACACTGGGTTATAAAGCAACACAGATGATCTTAACCAGCGGGTGTGAGTCTGCAGCAACATCTTTTCATAGCCCTGTTAGGTTGCTTTATGTCTGCGTGATAACAGCATCTTACAGTTAGAGGAGGCCTTTCCTCCCCAAGGAGCTATACAACTTATATACAGGCAAGGACACAGCCACCACCACGGGAGGAGAAAATGCTTCAGGATCCTCGACTTATTTCAAATGCTCAACAGCCCTTCAAAGAGCAAGGAAGAAGCTGATTGCCCCTGCATGCTGGGGTTTGTGTTCCACTACATCCCACCTGTTCCCTCCCCTAGCAGATGGGAGATGTGGTAGAATTCAGCTTCCCATGGGGCAAGGAGGCTGGAAACTCTCTCTCACTATCGCGGTACTAAAGCAAAGCTGCTTGGCTCCTTCAGCCTGGCGGTGCTGAAATGGACTGTAAATGATCTATGGAGCTCTAACATTAAGGAACTGCCCATGTGTCCTTAACTCATCAGAACTATGAGACAGAGGTGGTCTTGAACTGGAAATGCCAGGTCTGAATTTCCCTGGACTTTGGGGTGGGTTAAAGTGCAGACCCAAATGCTGTATCTCTGGCCTATCTCAATTATGAATACACTGTCTCACCTACAAGTGTATCCACTAGGGGATCAGTCCTTTTATCATCTGCTCTCTTCATCACCATCCTCCCAAATAAAGGTAACTCACTCATCTCATCTATTCGTATATGTCCCTTCTCACTCCACTCTTCCCACTTCTGGGCTCCTTTCAGTTCACGTCTCCCTTCTCCTTTGCTGCCACTACAGCAGCCCCCTAGCGCAGTCTGTCCGGCACCTTAACAATCCTACTTCCTCCTTTTAAACTACAGTTCTGAAGCCACACACCTATAGCCAGTGGTTGACCATCCTTCATATCCTAACTACCTCTCTTTGATTTCTGGCCTAGATCTACACAGGGACCTAGGTGCCTAAAATCCAAAAGTAGGTGCCTAAGTCCCAGTTTTAGGCACCATTGCAACAACAAAACTCCTGGCTGGCTGCTGCCTGTCCCTGTAGGTGCCTAAGCTCATTCGGTGCTTATGTTCCCATTGTAAAATTTTCTGGGCACCTAGGTTTCTGTCTCTGGGCGTGTGCACTGCTGTTTCCCTCTGGGCATCTGGCCACCTCTTGCCCACCTATGGACAATCCATGGACTGTGGGAAAGTAGGCATTCCTTCACCTATCTTGCCTCTGGGGCCTGATCTGCTAGGCCAAATCTGGCCATTGAGCATTGCAATGTCTGAGGCCTGGTTTATACTGCTGTGCTGGGGCGACACAAGATATGCTAGTTACATAACGTAACTAGTGTCTCTCATGGCGCCATACTTGCGTCTACGCAGTGCAGAGTCTTCACAAAGCTGCCTTCCACCTTTCAGGGAGGTGGACTAATTGAGTCAACTGGAGAGCTCTCTCCCATCGACTGAGCGAGTCTACGCAGACCCATTTAATCGATGCTGCTTCATCAATGCCTGCCGCTGGAGCAATGTAGACATGCCGGGCGTCCATTTGTGGATCTGGGCCTCTGTCCCTAGTGGCTCACACACTTTTCCATCTCTGCTGTGCATTGCAAAATACTTTTATTATGGATGCAGTATAATATGACATGTTGTAACACTTAAACTGCCACATCACCCAGAAGGCTATTGCTCTTGTAATGGAGAGATCTAACAAGACCCCGCAGATCCTGGCTGCATGAGGCTCAAAATCACTTTTTAATAATAATAGTAATAAAGACAATAATAATAATAAAGCTTCATGCTATAGAACTGGCCAAATTTTTTTGACTGAAAGGCTTTTCACTGGAAGGTGGTTTTTTTATGGTGAAAAATTTTGTTGGAACTTTTTAATTTTTTGAAAATTTTCATTTTTTTTATGAAACTGAGAATGGAAAAAAATAACCTGTTGGTTTTTCCCCCACACTTTTTTCCATTTTCTGTTTCCACCTAGTCTTTTTTCCTTTCCCGGCTTTCCTTTTCCAGCTTCTCTTCAAAACTAGCTGACAATCGTATTTGCTTTTCCTGTCATTTTAGAAAAATGAAAACATTGATTTCTTTGAAAATAAAAGTTTACCAAACCGGGGGAAAAAAAATTGAAAAGTATCTTATAACAATTTGAAAAAAACACCAAAGAATTAAACACTTAATTTTGAACCCTGCAAAATGAAAACAATCTCACTATTGTTCACGAAACTGTTTTTTCCCATTTTTGACTCGCTTTGCTCTTTTGCTTGTGCGCAGTGAGTTTCAGCCCTAGAGCTCAAACTTCTTTCCAATGTGTGTTGAGGGGAGCGGGGAGGGGTGTCAGTATCATTAGCCCCACTGTAGAGAGGTGGAACATGAATCACAGGGAGGTGAAGTGACTTGCCAAGTCAATAGTAGGGCTGGGAACAGAATCCAAGTCTTTGCACTCCCAGCCCAATGCCGTATCACGCTGTCAGGCACTAAAGTACACAGGATACCTGATAGTTCAGTGCAATTGGCTAGCGTGAGATACAGCTTAACAGCACTGGTGTAGCTCCATTGGCTATGACAATTTAGACCAGTTGATGATCTGGTCCCTTTTATATAGCTATGCAATAGTTATATTTGCATGACCTATTAATATATATATTGTAGCTCATGAAAGCCCTGGACGCTGAAATGTTCTGCCCACAGATCCAGCAGAGAACTGGCCAGTTTTGGGGCACAGGTCAGTTGCAGGCTTAAACTAGTGTAAATAGTGCAGTATTTGTATCTTGGAGGCTTTAAACCATGATCTGAAGACTTCAGTTACTCAGACGGAGGTCAGGGGGCTATTCCAGGAAGGTTCTGTGGCCTGCAACATGAAAGTGATCAGGCTAGATGATCATAATGGTCCCTTCTGACCTTAAAGTCTATGAGTTCCTCCCACTGCCCTGCCAATATATCGCTCCCCTAACCTGGAGAGTTATGCAGCTAGTTTAGCTTTCTCTGCATAGACCAAAGGGAATACCAATTAATGCCTACTGCAATGGTGTTTTCTAGTGTAAACACATACCTAGGAGGAACTGGAGGGAGACCCTCCAATTCACTTTACATAGACCACTGCACAGCTGTTGGGTGAGATCGTTAAAGCCACGAGGAGATCAGGATCCCCAGATCTCTCAATTTTACATGGACCGAATGTGCAAATTTGTTACTCACACCCATAGCTTTTAGGCACATCTGACGTTGTCTGGATTAGCTCCACTAACCCAGAGGACACAGTGTCATGACTTTGTTATTTTGTCCCTTACTAATGAATGCTGAGTGGCAGCATACGAGGCAGCTGGGATGGTTCCTATAAGATACCATCTCTTACCATGAGAGAATGCATGAGAAACAGCAGCCATATGGGAGGGGAAATATGCTTAAAACAGCTTCCATAACGACTCAAGTTCTGTGCTGTGGAGCATGGTATTTTCCACACTCGACCATGCAGCCAGGCTGCTCAAGTTCTGAGCAAACTATTTGGCAGGATCCCTGGTGAAAAACAAACCAGCTTTGACGCTCTCTCGCTGCATATCAGATCTCAGCTGCGGTTTGCTGAGTAGCACTGCTGGCGGGGCAGGGTCTTTTCCCTGAAATTCCCTTAAAGCCTGGACTGAGGCAGCTAAAAACCTGGGAAGTGGAGCTCACATCATCATGACCGGGTGTCACTGAAGAGGAACCAAGCATATATGTTCAGGGAGTAGGGTTACCTGGACTTTTGGACCAAATCAGTGCCATGGAAACAGACAAAAAAAATAGTTCACATTGTTGGCTAATTTCTAACAGACTTTTTAAAACTGGGTTCTCTCTTTGCCTGGATGTTAAAGCTTTTTTTTAGTAACCCTGCTATGACACTGCTCAAAAGAACATCTAGGAACCAGGAAAAGATTCTATGGCTGTAAAAGTTATCTGTGCTTTGGATTCTTTTTCATTATGTTGCCCGTGGGGAGGAGCAGGAATGGTGATCTTGGGAGAGCAGTGGCACATAAATCCACAGTTACTACTGCATACGTTTCGTTTAAGGAAGTTACAGAGGATACAGAGGTTATGTCTTTAATACTGGAGTGCACAAACAATGAAAGCAATTACAGCTACAGTGCTGCCATTTGGCCCAGGGAAAGAAATTGGCACCTTTGCTGGCGTGCTATAATAGAAACTTTCCTAATACGCTTTACCGTTGCCTAGCATCTTCCATACAAACGTATCAGAGGCTGCGTCACAGCCTCAATAGGCAAAACCTTAAAATGCAGATACACCCCAGCCTCGTTTAACCAAAGCCGGGATAACTCGTCTGTCAAACATGCGCTTCAGATGAAATGCCTCAGTTGGTGTCAACGGAGAGGTGAATTTTGGGGGGATACGTTTCAAGGCAGCTTTCACTTTTGATAAGTTGCAGATGTTTTTTTCTTTTCTGGTCAGAATGTTTCTGTCTGTTGTTTTCCTTTCGCATCAGTAAAACAACTCTTGTATTTCAAATTGAAATCTGATGATTTGCATATTCTACCACCTTTCCTCAGGTGAAGCAATACCTTATGCTGCATGCTCTTCCACTGATTTAGAGTTGGGCTATTGTGAAATAGGGTGACCAGATGTTCTGACTTGCGAGGTTTTTAGGCGTCTATGACCCTCCACCCCCATCCCAATTTTTCACACTTAGTCACCCTAGCTAGTCACCCTAATTCTGGAGTTAATTACTGCTCTGCCTGGGCACGGTGGCAAAATCAGGCCTATCTGTACAGTAATGAGCTACACTGGACCATCTTTGGCTACATTTATACGGCAAAACGATCCCTCACCCCCCACTTTCCATGGCAGCAAGTCTACAGATTTGGGCTCACACTATGGCACTAAAAAATATCTGTGTAGATGTTCTGGTTTGGGCTGGAGCTAAGGTTCTGAAGTCCAGGGCGGAAGGTGTGTTTCAGAGCCCAAGCTCCAGATCTTGTGCTGGAACATCTACACTGCTATTAGTGTCATAGCACAAGCCTGAATCTGTAGACCTGGGTTCTGAGACGTGCTACTGTGGTGGGTGTTTTTTGCCATGTAGCCATACTCTTAAAGACTGGAAACAATAGGACCAATTCTGCTGCCACTCAAGTCAATGGTAACACTCATTCTGATTTCAGTGGTGTTTGGGTGAGTCCAGGAGGGAATGGAAAAAGGGACATGGAGAGGGAGATAGAGAACTGGGCGGGACAGGGAGTGGATGGGGCAGTTGGAGAAGTGGTATGAAACTGCAAAAGAGAGGCATGGAAGGATAGCTAGCTACAAACAAAGCTGATTAGTGGTTCTGTTGCTGGGTGTGATCGTGAAGTTTTATAAAGCATAGTTAACTTTTGTACATTGTAGTTGTACTTTATGATGTTGTGGTGATGAATACAGTGGGTTTACTGTGTTAAAAGTGCACAAGTATAGTAATGATGAAGACCGTCTGACATTTTTCCTTCTGGAATTTATTGGGTATGCATTTTGAGATGTTTTTTATTAGTTGATTTTGGTTTTTAAAAGAAATTGAGGTTATTTAAGCTTAGGAGAATTGTTCTTTCCAAAATGAGACTATGAAATGGACTAAGCCAACATATAGAATGGATAAAGAACATTACTGGTTTGCATTTAGAATATATTTAAGATTTATTAGATTTGCATATTAAGCATTTTTTCACTAGTATGATGTCCATGAATTATCCTTGTAATGTTTGAATCCTTTTTTTAGCAGGAGTTATGGCATATTGGCTTAGCTGTCAAATGTGTTTTGTTCTGTTCCCAAGGACCATTATTCTCCAACGTGGTGATTTGAGTCTGGAGGTGGTACTATATGATCTGCATACAGCAGAAGTTCTCAAACAGCAGTCCTTAGGCTAACATTGCTCCACAGGGATCTCCCTGGTGGTCTGCAGAATTTAAAGATTTTGAGAACCAGGCAGTGGGTGGCTGGGATAAGAGCTGGCCAGGGAGAAGGTGTCTCATATCTCTGGAATGAAAAGTAGGAAAATCACCATACAGAGTGAAACTTGGGCTGATGTCAGGTCAGACAAGTGAAGTCAAGTCAGACAAGTCATTGCGTATTTGTTTAATGGAAAAAGAATAAAACATTTTGTTGGTGGGTATTGTCCAATAACAAGACCATGTCACTCACAATAAGAGTCCTTTAAATCTTTGATATTTAGAGTAATGCCATGAAAAAACTGAGAAGGTTATATGTAGTAGTGGAAATCACTACTCCAGAGAGCTGGAAGGACCTGCTTTCATTTAAACTCCCCTCTTGTCATAAGAGGTCCTAAAGCTCCTCATGAACGACTGAAGCTTTGCTCTGGATCAATCTGAGGTTGGTGATGAGCCTATAATATAAATATGCAGCAGATCTTCCCACTCAACCCACTGTATTATGGGATGGCTTGATATTATGTGGACTGTTTTAAGCAATTAAATTTTTATGTCATAAATTTCCAAGATCAGACTTCCATGAAAAATTAAATCTAATCATAATGATCACGTCACTATTGATGCCTTCACAATTACTGTTAACAGAGCATGTTTGGCTGAGCCATAAAATTAATATCTAGGGTTTCATATTTTTAAGTTTTCTAATCTTTTTTCATTCTGATATGATTTAGCTGCACAATATAAAAGCGAGACAGAAAATGATGACCTCATTTCCCTAGCTTTGTATCTTATATCATTAGGCAATAAATCTTTTGATTCCTTTATTATTTTGTTTGCTTATTGAACAGGATGTTAATATCAGATCCAGAACTGTTCTATAGTGAATTGCTGTCCTAAGTAAAATATTTGGAAACTTAGTTTCATGCAGATGGCTCTAATTGCTCATTCATGGGCTAAAGTCCCAGTCAGCAAAATAAAACCTCCTGGATTATTTTATTATTAATACATTTCAACAGCATTGGTGAAACTTGGGCCTCTTTGGAGTCAATAGTAGTTTTGACATTGACTTCAATGAGGCCAGGATTTCAATAAGAGAGTGTACAGTATTAGTTATCTGTGATAGAATAGTGTATATGTAGTAGATACATGATCACATATTCTACAGATACCTATATGGGGATCAAATATTTAATAATGGGCACTTTCAATCTTGCAGAGAAAGGGGTAATATGATTGAATGGCTGGAAGTTGAAGCTATTCAAATTCAGATTAGAAATAAGGCATAGATTTTTTAACAGTGAGAGCAATTAACCTTTGAAACATCTTACCAAGGGTCATAGTGGATTTTCCATCAGTGATAATTTTAAAACCACAGTTGGATCTCTCAGGAAAAGATACGTTTGTGGAATTATTTGGGGGAAGTTCTATGGTCTGCGTTGCATGGTAGGTCAGACTAGATGATCACAATGGTCCCTTCTGGCCTTGGGATCTATGAATCTCTGTGCACATACCTCTTGATTCCTCCACACAACACACCCTTGAAATGCTTATATCACTTCATTATTCTTCTACCCCCTGCCTTTTTTTGGGACGGGGGGGTTATAAACTTGCTGTTTCCAAGTTTCCTGCTTATCTGCAACATGCCACATCAGGCTCACGCTCCAACTGGCAACTTGTAATGGGATGAATAAGAAAAAATAAAACAAAGCCAGATGTGGTACTGTGACCCAAGCATCCCATAGTGGCAACAGACAGGCAGTACACAGTTACGGGTCTATGCTCAGGGACTTGCCTAGACATACCCAGACACGCATGTTGCCCTTGTGATTGCCATCTTCACAATATTTCACTGTATGGAACCATATGTGTTTTCTCCCTAAACGTGAGAACTCACTGTTTGTTTTGTCTATTGCCAGAGGAAGAATTACGTAACGTGTAGCTAAGAATTATGTAACATGTAGCTAAGAATTATGTAACATGTAGAACACTGTGCTCCAAAGCTCCTGGAAGTGAAACTGGTCTTTGGGGGCGGAGTGGTTCTCAGAGCTCACTGAGAACAACTGACAGCTTTTGACCTGGCCCAGCCGAGAGTTGACAGTCTAGACAAGGGAGGGGTTTGGACCCTTATAAAGCATAAAAAAGCCCAAGAAAAAAATCTTGAACAAGGCGACCGTTGGGGTGAACTGAAATTAACAAAACACTCAGGTTATGAGAAGAGACCAAACGTCTGGAACTGTATAATAGGAGAAAGAAGGGCACAGGATAGCATCAATTATGGAGGCAACACTCTGTCAACAGGCATTTGTCTCATGAAAACTGGATCCCAGCTCTCTCCACTGGACAAGCGATGTATGGACTGACCCTGGGTGAGGAACACCTTAACAGACACGAAAGAGACTTGTTCATGTGTAGGCTCTAGACAGGCTCTAATTTTGAATCTTTGTCAATGGCAAGTGGCCCATCCGCGAGTGCTAGTAGCAAATATTCCCAATGGCTAGTGATGGGACACTAGATTGGGAGGGCTCTGAGTTACTACAGGGGATTCTTTCCCAGGTGTCTGGCTGATGGGAACACTGACATGCTCAGGGTCCACCTGATTGCTATTTTTCAGGTCAGGAAGGAATTTTGCCCTGGGTCAGATGGGCAGAGACCCTGGGGTGTTTTTTTGCCTTCCTCTGCAACATGGGGTATGAGTCACTACAGTAAATGGTGGATTCTTTGTAACTTGAAGTCTTTAAATCATGATTTGAGGATTTCTGTAACTCAGCCAGAGGCTATGAGTCTGTAACAGGAGTGGGTGGACAAGGTTCTGTGGCCCGCAACATGCAGGATGTCAGACTAGGTGATCACGATGGTCCCTTGTGTACTTAAAGTCTATGAGATAAACTTGGATTTGGTTTTTCCTGAAGGAACAACCAAGTGCTGTGTGCCAAGGGGAGTGTTGAACTGAGGTGAACCTAGTGAACTGGGAGGCACTGCTTCCATGGAGCCAGCAACTGGGTCAGTGCACTACGAAGTCAAAGGACTGGATATTCGAGTGTATGAAGTGGGGTGCACAGACAGGTTTGAGGGACTTCCAACCTGGGGCCAGAGCAGAGCTCTGGGAGCAAGCTCTCTCCACAGATTTAGCCACAGGTTACCTCCCCTCTGCCCCACGGAGTCAGTTAGGGACCCCTGGCCTGCAGAGGGAAAGAGCTGGGCTTGCTGACACTGGAGTGGGCTGCTCATGTTGCCAGCAGCCAGTGGGTTTGGGTGAGTTTTCCCTAGTGGGCACAGATAAAGCTCCCTCGCATTGTAAGCAGGGGGTAGCAATTCACCCTGTACCCCTAGGTAGCCCTCAAAGGAACACAGATACCCAGTCAGTTTAAGTCTATTTTGCAGACACACCTTGGTGGTTCAGCACGAGTATGGACCTTGTACACAGTACTGATACTAGCAGTGCGTCCTGCATTAGGGTTCCTTTCATTGACTAAATGACTTTTTCAGGGTTGCAAGTAACAAATTCCGACATTAGAGGTGGTTTTTTTTTGCAGTTTTATTGAACACTGGCCTTACATCACAAAATACAGTTTCTTCTGGCCTAAATTAATTGCGGACAGACTATTTTGTTGTGTTTCACTTAATTACCCGTGTATATTTACAGTGAATGTTACTAACTTATCCTTTCATGATTGGAAAGATATTGCAGTAATGGAAGCAACTGTACCTGTGAGCAGTGACACTGTCACACAGATGTACAATGACATGATTCACTAATCTAAAATGCAACATGACATTCTATTTGCTGTAAGCCACCTTCTCTTCCACGGACTGGGTGTCTTTGGAATTAAGCCCTACGGCTGGTTCTTCACTGGGGCTACTTTCTGTAGATTGCTCTCCATTAGCTGTTCTGCCTGAAACCACAATATAAATAGGGTTAAAATAAATGCAATATTTTTTCAGTGATGCAGCATTTGAACACAGCAGGCTAACAGTAATGACATTAAATTACATTTTTATACAGATGTAAACTTCTCAGTCAGCTAATTTTCATTTAGCAGCTGACATGCAGAGTGCATTGCAAAAATGACAGATTGCGTAAATGATCAAATTAATTATCAATGTATTAACATGCTTTAAGTAACTGTTTCTGGAATGTAAAACTTAATTTGCAGTAGTTCTGTGGTCTAGTCGCTACACTCCTGTGTCAGAAGTGGAGTTTGCCTAAAGAAAATTATACTGTTCAAACAAAGTTGTTTTTGCCCTTTTTTCCCAAACACACAGCTTAGCCAGTGTGCACTCATGTAATTGACATTTTGGTGCCCTGACACCCACATGTTTGCCTCATGCTAATGGAACCTGTAGTTCAAAGGATGTGTCGAACAAAAAGTGCAAATAGAATTAGTACAAAATGTTGGATTCTAACCCCGGAAATTCTCCAAGTCAGTCTTGAATCATGTTAGAACTGCTCACAAAACGAGGGGTGGTTCATTATGTCTCTGGTTTGGCTCCAAAATGTCTTTCCAAGAGTTAGGCAACCATTTTTGCTGTATTATTATAGCCCCAAAATCCACCTATTGTGCAGGGAAGTTTCCGATGCAGGGTCATAGTGTTATTCAGTGGAATTGACCCTATAGTGCAAATGGAATTTGAAGCCCTTGCAACCATACTTGGATACCCACAAACATTCCATGGCTGCTCTTTGCTGGTCAATTTCAAATTGGTAACATGGGCCCTGGAAAAAGCCATGTAGCATTTTCCATCATGGCCACATGTCTCACTTCTGGTTTTGGTGAACCCTATGCAAACCCATGGGAGCAATCACAAACCTGAACACAAAATGTAGCTGTGGACGCACTATGAAATTCAACCCTGAGAAACTCAATTGATTTCAACACACACCACTTCAAATTCTGTGATCTGCCTGACCCCATCTGAACTGTTCCCTACATACACAGTTTGCAAACCAATTTCAAACCAGACTTGGAAGCATTCATACAGCTTTGGTTACAAGTCATTTACAATGAAACAGACTCAGACTTTTCTCCATATGTTTCCAATGGCAATGCTCGTAATGAAATAATCCTTTTCACTATTTATAAAATGAGAGCCCATAAATTATCTTCAAGTAAAGATAATAAGACACATTTATTCCAAATATATGCTACCTATAAACAGTATGTTCCATTGCCCACTGTTATTGTCTGATCACATAATGAAACACCTGCTTCAAGGTGGAGAACTTTTTATATTACTTCATTTTTATTTCAGGGAAGTGACATTACAGACAGCAGCTCTGCTGTGTATATGCGCCGCCATTTCTAATCCAGCCATGAATAAATTTAAATACAAGCAACTACAAAGCTCCAACTGATTGTACATGCTGGAGGCTTGATAACAGAAGGTGCTGAGCACTGACTTCAATAGGGGATGGGAACACCAGACAGGAGTATGCAGCATCTTGCAGGATCAAGCCATAGATATTGCTGAAGAAACACTTATTACTGAAAATTTGACATTTCTAGGACACACCATTTTGGTGGGCAGTACGAGTAGCAAAGAAGCATGAAAATTGTTCTGTGAGCTAATGACGCTTCTTTTTTGTTGTTGTTGTTTATGATAAGCTATGGCCAATTCACCTCCAGTTTGGCCAAAAAATAGCTTTCTCTCCTCTAGACCAGACATGAGAAATTTGACGTGGAAAGGACTCTGACATTCTGGGAAGGGGTGAGGAAGGCAAAATTGGATTTATAAGGGAAACCTGGTTACAACATGAACTATGGAGAGGTCACCCCACACTTCTACCTTCTCCACTTACCTATGCCCCCACCCATACATATGACCCTCATACTGTAGTATCTGAGCACCTCCCACTAGTTAAAAAGATGGTGATTTTCCATAATGGGGCATAACTAGTTTTCACTTTTAGGCTGTGTCCACATTGCACCCAGCTATGGTTGCAGACAGGGCTCTGTTATGTTTTCCCTGACCAATGTGGACAAGAAGTTTTTTTTTTTTGGTAACTCCGTTATAATAAATCCTGACTGCAGACCATATGACAGGAGAGGGGGCAACGTGTTCAGTTGTTGCTGGCATGGTTTCCACTTTAATCTCTATTCTGCAATTTCAATAAATGTTTTAAAAATCAATTTTAAGAAAGAAACTCTCTCTTTACCACAACCACATTAGCAGAGGCAGGGGCAATCTGTGAAAATTATTTGCTAGCACAGGGGGAACTATAGTGTAGATAGGGCCTGGACAGGGTTTTAAACAGAGGCTCCAAGCCCTACTAAATGACGGAATAGTGTCTACTTACCTGTAGAAGCTTTGAGTGTTTTGATATAATCAGACCAGAAGGAACATTCTGCTTTTTTCAGTCCTTTATGATTTGGCAAGGAAACCGTGAATTCCTTATAGTTATCACCATTAGCGTGTGGCAGGAATATGGGCCACGGAGACACTGCTCCAGTTAATTTTCTTGAGAAGTTATGAGGATAGTTTGGATTTCTGAATGAAGAAATAGAAAAGATTATTAGAAAACAACAGCATAAACATCATCACTAATTTATAATCTGTACAGCTCAAGGGGCAGGAGCTTTTCACATCTGGATCACTAAATCTAATTCAGTCTAGGCTAGCAACATTTCGACATTATCATCTGACAGCCGTTTGGCAGTCTATGATCAATTCGTAATGGACAAAGCATTCATCACACAAACACCATCACAGCTAGCAAGTTAGCCGGCCACCTCAGCAGGCTTCAGACTCAAGACAATCTTCTGAAACTCTCAAAGGGGCACAGAAAGTTGCAGTTTCCAAGTGGAGACCCCACACTAGCATCTCACTAATATTTCTCACACAGAGACATGGGCCTACTAGACTAATGCTGAGGAATATTCACAGGATGGTGTGACAAAGCTTGCACCCCTACTTCCCATGCTTTCCCTGTGTTTCCGAAAAAGGACTCCAGGCCAAAATAACCCTTGCAGTCCCTTCTAACCCATGATTCTACATTCAGACATGGCGGCCTAAATTTAAACTCCTAAAATTGTATTTAATCACCAGTCAATCTCATTTATTTCAATGGAATTTGTGCATGCTCGACACAGCTAAAAGTTAGGCTATTTTTATGTAGGTGACTGACCACAGAGATAGGAATTTAATTTTAGGCATCCAGGTTTGGCCACGGCCTTCTAAGAGTACTGGCCAAAGCCTAAAAAGATCTTACTCCTGTGACTGGAGATTATTTGAATAAGGGTAGAATCAGGCACTAAATTTACTTTGTAGTATATACACTCAACCCCCCAAATAGTAGATAATACTTTAGTCACTCACTTACCCAGATTTTACAAAGTTGGTTATATACTGCATTATTTTTAAGGAAAGGCTCTTTTCTTCCAAAGTAAATTGTTCTTCATACTGTGGATGGAATGGCAGCCCAAAGGCGTACTGAACATCAGGCAAGAGCTCCAGGCCTGAGCTGAAAAATACACATAAAAAAAAGTAATGAGCCCTCCATCCATTTATTTTGGGAAAGAGAGCAGAATGAAAAAAATTAAAATTAAACATGATATTACATTTTTAAATAATTAAAAAAATTAAGATAGAGCATTCAACTCTTCTGAACACAAGCCCATAAATATACACAAATGAGAAAGTGGAAGTAAAGAGAATTTACAATAGATCCATTCAGGAGCCTGTAGGAACGTGCCGCAAGAGGAAGTAGTGGGGAAAAAAGAAGGTAAACCTCTGCTGAATTAAGACTGCAGATAAGAGATGGAGGAAAGAACAACAAGAAAAAAAAAGCCATTTTGTCTCTTGCTTAAATCATAGAATCATAGAAGATTAGGGTTGGGCAGGACCTCAGGATGTCACCTAGTCCAACCCCCTGCTCAAAGCAGGACCAACCCCAACTAAATCCTCCCAGCCAGGCTTTGTCAAGCTGGGCCTTAAAAACCTCTAAGGATGGAGAGTCCACCACCTCCCTAGGTAACCCATTCCAGTGCTTCACCACTCTCCTAGTGCAAAAGGTTTTCCTAATATCCAGCCTAGACCTCCCCCACTGCAACTTGAGACCATGTTCAATAACATGTTCAATAAAATGTTCAATAACATTGGACCTCCTGCATCATCAGGCCTCTTCCAAAACAAAAATTCAAAGAGGAGAACCCAAAATGAAGGGTGACATGGATTGTGGCATTAATGATGGAATAAAAAGTCTCAGTTTATTTCAGAGACTTCGGATGAAAACCTGGCACTACTGAAGTCAATGGGACTTTTGCTTTCGACTTCAGTGGGGCTAAGATTCCCCCTGTTGGGTCTCTGGATTGCAATACAGTTTCTCTCTGAGGAAGCTGGGGTGTAACTCTACCTTGCACTAGCCAGCTGCATGTTAACTGGTCACAGGGTGCAAGTGGACCTTGATGCCACGCACTAGCTGTTCCCTAGTGCATTTTGATCCTCCCATTTCAAAGTGGGATCAAAGCACAGTAGGGAACTGTTACTGCATGGAAACAGGGTCCACACATGTTCAGTTAGCATGTAGCAGGCTAGTGTGAGATAGCTTTGCATCCAGCTTGCTGTTCGTTCTTTGCTTTGCTGTTTATGCAGATTTCTTTTAGACATCGTTTCATTCTAGTTTCTTTGGTGGGGGGAAAGTTTGGTCCTGCCGCCACGTTCTCCTTGAATTCTGAGTGGTTGCTTACCAAACATGCTGTAGATACCATTGTAGGTCAGATTTAGGCATCTGCAGTTCTCTTTTACTGCAGTGGAATGATTCCTGTATGCAACATGGAGTGTTCCAGCAGCTACAGAACCCTGGGCAGACAGCATGATGCAAGACCGCCAGGACCTAACAGTTTGGGATGTATCTACTAGTACAACAGCAAGCCAACAAAAATACGTTGCTCAGCAGAAGTAAGTGCTTTACTAGAAGATAACAGAGCTATGCTCAGTACAGAACTTTGGGTCCCAAATCATACCATGTCTTTTCCGTACCGCTTACTCAGGCAAAATTCCCACTGACTTGGTTAAATATTGATAATATCAAGGCAGGCTGCAGCAATGAACTTTGGTTGCAAGGCTGGGATGAATAAAACCTAGGGCCACTCAGCAAGATTCTGTCTGAGTGGTTGCACAAGCTCGTTGTCAAAAGGAGTAGCTGGGCTCACAACTGAACTGATTTTGTTTATGGACATGAAGTGCTGCAGCATTGATAAATACCAGATGCTGCCTCCAAAGGAAAAAGGCTTACATGTCAAAACACCCTAGGCAGGTGGACTGAAGGGAAGATGACGCTTATATTTTAGGGTCAGCGGAAAGGTGGTGCTAGTCTATCTCCAAAGCCTCTCCTTCAAAAAACACCCACCCATCCCCACTAAATGAAACACATCTTTGCTTTGCTTTTCCCTAGTCCTATCATAAAGCCTCAGTAATGCTTAGCATCTGGAAACGGAATTATTTACAGATTTTTCACCAAAAAAGGAGGTCTGAAACTAGATTAAAGCATATTTTTCTTCTCCGAAATGTTTATAAAAGGATTAAGCAAGATTAGGGTTTAATGATTCTGCTTTAAGAATAATTTGCTTGGCCTTCTACATTTATAGCAATCCTTGGCATCAGTGCAGTGTGGCAAAAGTAGTAGGCACTAAAAGGAGCCATTATGTTTAAGAGAAAGAGTCAGTCTGAAGTATAATGGCTTCTATCAAATCAATGATGTGGTAGTTCAGGGACAAATTCATCCATTTAATGGAGTTACTCCAGGGATGAATTTCTCTCTCAATAGAAAACAGGTGGGTTGTTAGCAAAGGCCTCTCACACAATGAGATCACATTCTCTGCACTAGTACTTATAGATATGGAGTTAGTTATGTGCATACCCTAGAAGTATATTTAGCAAACTCTTAAACTGTGATTTAAATACGATTTTGTTCATTGCTCTTGACTGACAGTACTACGCTTCGGCCAGTGGGTGTCAGTAGTAAGAGGACAGGGAAGAAACGACAATGTTGAAATGTTGAAGGGAGGAGTGTGTGTGGCCTGGTCTACACTTATCATCCGGATTTGGCAGCAGTTGATGGGAGATACGCAAGTGACATAAAAGACTTGCATATCTTCCATCGACTTCGCCGCGTCTGTTCTGCACTCCATCCACATGCACTGCGCCACTTACGGAGGTGGTTTTCCTTCATTGATTTCTGGATCGACTGAGTGGGTCTACACAGACCGCTCAGTTGATCCAGGGACATCGATCTGACAGTGGCGAATTTGCCACTGTCAGTATAGACGTAGCCTGTGTCTGTCTGTCTTAGGGTGACCAGATGTCCCAATTTTATAGGAACAGTCCTGATAATTCAGGGCTTTCTCTTATATAGGTGCCTATTACCCCAATTCCCCCTTCCCAATTTTTCAAACCTGCTGTCTGGTCACCATAGGCCATCTGTCTATTCCAGATGAACTTTTCTCTCTCATGGGTAAAAATCTGCCCAAAGGGTTTGTACTGCCACTCATCATCATTATATTTGAGTGCAGAGCACAAGAGGTCCCAGTACTAGGAGATTTTGAATGACCTGGGGTCCATCAGGAGCTCTGAACAGAGAGGAGACCAGCAACTAAGCCAAGCAACAGAGGTAGTACACTTTGCAGCACAAGGGAAGTAGGAAGCTGAGGGATTCAGAGGTGAGTGAATATAATAACCTGTCTATAGTTTCCCTGTAATAAATTTGTTACTTCTTCCAGGAAGAAGTCACTTCTCTTGTAAGACTCCCCTTTTTCCAGAGTCTCACATTAGCTTTTAACTGGCCCTCTTCCATCCTGATTCTAAGTGTGAAAATTCAGAGCCCAGCGGAGTGTAGTTTAGCTGGCGTCTTTACAGGGCATTTTGATGAAAGGACACACTGTAAAGATCAACAGCAAAAGGGACTTTTAAATACTTTTTTTAAAGAGAAGACATTCAAATTAAAATATATCCCTCTCCAAACTATTTTTCATAAAACACTATCATTTAAAGGAACCTGTTTTAAAGCAACAAATCAGTTATATTAATAAATCTCTGAAGATAGTTAATTGTAATGATATAGCTGTATGTAATGTGTGAAATCCTGCTCTATTGAAGTCATAGGAACTTTGCCAATGGCTTCACCAAAGTCAGAATTTCACTCAATAATATTACTATGCATAGCACTTTTCATTCAAGGATCTTAAAGCATTTTACAAACATTAATTGGCTCAGCCTGATAACTGTCTTATGAGCTAGGATATCTGTTTTACGGATTGCTAAACTGAGCCACAGAGAAGTTGAGAGCTGTACTGTACTACCCTTACTCACTCTGAACTGTACCTAACTTAGTACTTTATTACAGTGGAAGAACTCCCAAAGGAGGGCACTACTCAATATAAGTAAGGCCAGATGGCACAATCTGGTGCTAAGAGACTTCTCCAAGGTCAATCAGTAATTCAGTGGCAGAGTCAGGAGTATAATTCAAGAGAAGAACTGGTTGGGGATTTTTCAATGATATATTTTTCACCTGAAAATGCCCATTCACTCCAAAATGTATTGGCTTTTACAAAACTGTCCTTGGATTCAGAATAGAATTTCTGGTAAAAAATCGAGAGAGGGATCGCCCCAAAATAGCCTAGGATGGGTATTTGAAGAACTAGATCTCTTACATCACAGGCGGGTACTAATCACTGCACTAACGGGTGTTCGGGGGCGGTGAGTGGGAAGAGATCAGTCTCTCACAAATGTGGAAAAGTCAAGTTTCCATTCTGATGAGGAACAAAAAGAAATATCAAAACTTCAAAATTATTCATGAAGTGGAGTTCTTGTTTTCTGGCCAGCCCTATTCAGGATATATAATTAGAACAGTAGTGTGTGATGCAACAGACCCCAGTGCTTTCCTTGAACAAGATTTTAGCTACAACATACAACCATTGTTGCCCAGACACTTCGAATTCAGACTCATTCTGTATTATTTCCCCTCCGCAGAGATGCAGACAATTCTGAACTTTTTCCATGGTCTGTATCTAGTTCATTATTTCACTCGAGAAATTCATTTTTGGATTGTAGTGATTTGAATTTTAGGTGAATAATGATGGACTCTGAACTGGAACCCTTCTCTTTTGTTCCTCTCTACCAAATGTTCCTTAACCTTATTGTCTAAAAATTTGAGCTAATCTTACAGCATTCTCAGTCAAATTTTCTACTTTTCAGTTGGCTTTGTGCAATTTTTTGGTTTCTTAAAACGAAAAACAAAACCAAAAAACCTCCATCAGACAAAGATATAATCCAACATAAATCAGTGTCACAATTCAAAGGCAATAAATTATAACTTTAATTCTAAAGTTGAGAATAAGAAGATAAGCATACATTTTAAAAGAGAACTACAGACAAACCAGGGAAATTACTTAGCTGAACTAAGCCTACATCATTAGCAAACATAACGAAAGGATGTTTATTTGCAAAATGTCTTTTTGGCTGTTTTGAACAATGATGATTAATATCCTCCTACTTGAAAGGCAGAGATAACTATTAACAGAATAGACTTAGAATTGTCTGAGCTATATGACTTAGAACAGGAAAGACATGTCTAGCCATCTGTTTCCATTCCTCTTTGTGCTATTAAATTTGTATTGATAACTACACAATTGGAACACATACATGGGGATTTAAACCTGGTGGGGGCGGAAGGATGTGCCATAGCTCCGATCATGTGTGGATGGAATTTAGTTGATATCCTCTCCTCAAAATTCATTCCATTTTTATCTGTGTAAAGAGCTCTGCCCAGGTTCCTGATATGGTACCTGCTTCCCAAGCTATATTGTTTTGAACCTTGCTCTTTTGGATAGTGACAATGGTTGGGCCAGGGTGGGAAAATATCAGCTGATTTGGAGAAGCTTAGACTTCACACAGCCTTCAGCCCTGTCTTGGTTTTGGCTACAGACATTGAGCAAAATACTGCCACGTTGTGTGGCACCAAGCCAGACCTTTGCACATCACAATGGGCAGTGCCACCATGACCATCACTGTAAGGAGTGACTGACTGTTAGGGCTGGCCTATCCTAGAAAATTAGATCCACCCAGCCATGTCACTCATGGGTGGGAAAAATGTACATTCCTCAGCCACATAGTTAAGCCAAACCAATCCCTGACGTAGACAGTACTAGGCCAATGGAAGAATTCTACCTAGGTACCACCTCTTGGGGGAGGGGGTGGATTAACTATAGTGATGGGAGAACTCCTTTGGTCACTGTAGTGGATGTCTACTCCACAGCACAGCTGTAGCACTACTGTAGCATTTTAAGTGTAGACATAACATTAGCTACGGAGGATTTTACTACTAGTCTTACAAATCGCAGCTGGGTATCGGAGAGTCAAGCTGGGTTCTTTTCTCCTCTTGTATCATCACTAGTAACAAACGTTCCGCAGGCCAAATTATTCCCTCAATGACACGTGGAGACCCACTGCCATCAGCTGATTTGCATGGGTGCAGCTGGACCTGTAACTGGAATGTGGTAAACCATCTTGTCGATGCACAAGAAGAAATAGAAACCTGCACACTTTCTTCTCTGTGGTGGCTCTAACAGGAGTAAAGCAAAGTACTTAGAGTTAAACTAGTCACTGAAATAATCAGATGGGTATCTGCAGTAGACCACGGGAGTAAACTGGTATAATTTTTACATAGACACTTTAAACAGAAGAAATGAATTTTACGTGACTTAAATGACCAGGCTATTGAGCGAGTCGGTGTCGGAGCTGAGACCCGAATTCCCAGAGTTCCTGGTTCCCAGCTCCAGGCTCTAGTCGTCATTGACACTTAGCAACAGACTTAGCAAGGCCTATGTGATTAGAGAAAAATCGTTGTTTATGGTGAGAAGGTAACACTTTCAGAATGATTTAATGGAACAACATGGGTGAAATCCAGAGCCCGTTGAAATCAGTGACAAAACTCCCAGGGACTTTAATGGATCTAGGATTTTGCCCCAACTGTCTAGCTCAGGAATACAATTCCAATTTCGTTTGTACATAAAGGACCACATGTTTGCACAATCATTTGGCCCCTCTGAAAATCAGATTAAAAGTTATGAATCCAGAATTCTTTTCTTAAGCAGTATTAGAAATGATAAATTCACTTCATTGTACAGACTTCTAAATTCCCTTTGAATTAATATTGATAGATTTACAGAGAAAGAATCAGTGTCCAGTGATGTCTCTGGCAGCCACAATCTGAACTAATTTTACAGAAAAGGAGCAATCTTCCAGCACTTAAAGCATTTTGCTTGGGATTCTATGTTTATCTTTAGGACTAGCAAAAAAAATAAAACCAAACCACCTAGTGCAGAAGATACTATTTGGCTGCAGACAAAGAAAAAAAGAAATAGCTAGGCATTTATAGCAACATAATGGTCCAAATTAATCCCAGATGTGACCTCATAGCCCCCAGGGATACATTTGGCTCCTTGTGTCTCCATATATTACATAATCCTTTCAGACAAGTGGTGGAATATATAAGAGAAAAACATTTCTCTTGGTTTCTTTAAGGAAAGTTGGAACATATGGAAAAAACTTACAGGCCTGACAATTCCTACAGACATAAAACTGTCACCTTTATACTAAACAGACCCAAGTGGATACATTTGACTTGCAAGAATATCCTGACATTTCTTGTGTATTTTCCATATCATTCAATCACTGTATACTATTTACTCCCACTACATAAAATTTTCAGCTATACACTAGGGATGTACAAATTGAATCAAATAGATGTCAGATAATGGGAACAGTGGTCGAAGTCAAGAATGTGAATGTTTGTTATTAGATTTTAGTGCCAGAAGGGACCGTTGTGATCAGCTACACTGAACTGCAGCATAACATAGACCATGGAATTTCATCCAATAATTCCTGCATTAAACCCAGTAACATGGTTCAGCTACAGATTATATTTAGAAAGACACCCATTCAGGTCAAACATACTCAAGGCAATTGTTGCAGACCCTAAGGGCCAGAGCTCCTATAAAGGGCTGGAAAGGTGTATGTATTTCATGCAATCCAAAATGTGGATTGCAAAGCCAGACTGTACTTCATGGAAACCAAATGCTTGAAAACTTGGGCATTTGGTTTATGTGTGTACTTTCAAAGGTTGCTTTTGCGTATTTTGGTTCTCCAAGATTGTTAGCTTGGTCTTGCTGTGACATTAGACTGCTGCAGATGTCCTCCCTGCCTATCATAAATTCGTTCTATTCTGAGATGGAGAAATTTATACAGGAAAAGTATCTCTAAAATTCTGAATATCTGCTGAGTAATGAGGCCCCCAAATCTGAATGTGACCACCCTAAAAGAAGAAATTTTAGAAAAAAAGAGGATCTCTGGACCTGTCAGCTGAATGTCTGACAGACAGCGAAGGGAGTTGAGGAGATGTGACGTGGTTAGATTAGTGGGAAAAGAGGTTTATTTTAGCTGCAGCAGCAGGGAGGGATAGAAAAAGAGAAGTGAAATTTGAGCAGAGTAGGTTATGAGAGTCCAAGGGGGAGAAAATCAGTTTTAGCAGAAGTGGTGGAGAGAAATTAGCATATTTTAGACTGGTTTTAGAGGGAAAAATTATAAGACTTTGGCAAATGTACAACGTATACTCTGATTACTGCTCTTGATTGTCTAAGAACTCACGCACTCTACCGTGTTTGTGACCATGTCCTCCCTGCCACCATTTTAATCCACTTGTTTGTCTCATCCACCTGTTAGGCCTTGCTTTGCAGATATGGAAGTTCTTAGAAGCAGTTCCCTTGAACAACACTTAACGTACCTACGAGAGGGGATGCCATCTTAGATTTGGTTTTGGTGAGTAGTGAGGACCTTGTAGAAGAAATGGTGGTAGGGGACAACCTTGGTTCGAGTGATCATGAGCTGATTCAATTCAAATTAGATGGAAGGATAAACAAACGTAGATCTGGGATTAGGGTTTTCGACTTCTCAAGGGCTAATTTCAAAGAGTTAAGGAAATTAGTTAGGGAAGTGGATTGGACGGAGGAACTTGTGGGTTTAAATGTGGAGGAGGCCTGGAATTACTTTAAGTCGCAGCTGCGGAAACTGTCGGAAGCCTGCATCCCAAGAAAGGGGAAAAAAACTATGGGCGGGAGTAGTAGGCCAAGCTGGATGAGCAAGCAACTCAGAGAGGGGATTAGGAAAAAGCAGAAAGCTTACAGGGAGTGGAAAAAAGGCGGGATTAGTAAGGGAAGCTACCTTATTGAGGTCAGAACGTGTAGGGATAAAGTGAGGAAGGCTAAAAGCCGCGTAGAACTGGACCTTGCAAAGGGAATCAAAAACAATAGTAAAAGGTTCTACAGCCACATAAATAAGAAGAAAACAAAGAAAGAAGAAGTGAGGCCGCTATACGCTGAGGATGGAACGGAGGTTAAGGATAACCTGGGCATGGCTCAATATTTAAATAGGTACTTTGCCTCGGTCTTTAATAAGTCTAGTGAGGAGTTTAGGGATGATGGAGGCATGACGAACGGGAATCTGGATGTGGTGGTGGATATTACTGTATCTGAGGTAGAGGTCAAACTTGAACAGCTTGATGGGACAAAATCAGAGGGACCGGATAATCTCCACCCGAGGATATTAAAGGAATTGGCGCGTGAAATTGCAAGCCCGTTAGCGAGAATTTTTAAGCAATCGGTAAACTCGGGGGTTGTGCCGTACGACTGGAGAATTGCTAACGTAGTTCCTATTTTTAAGAAAGGGAATAAAAGTGATCCGGGTAATTATAGGCCTGTTAGCTTGACGTCTGTCGTGTGTAAGGTCTTGGAAAAAATTTTAAGGGAGAAAGTAGTTAAGGACATTGAGGTCAATGGTAATTGGGACAAATTGCAACATGGATTTACTAAAGGTAGATCGTGCCAAACCAACCTGATCTCCTTCTTTGAGAAGGTGACGGATTACTTAGACAAAGGCAATGCGGTAGATCTAATTTACCTCGATTTCAGTAAGGCGTTTGACACGGTTCCGCATGGGGAACTGTTAGTTAAATTGGAAAAGATGGGAATGAATGTGAAAGTTGTAAGGTGGATAAGGAACTGGTTAAAGGGGAGATTACAGCGGGTCGTGCTGAAGGGTGAACTGTCAGGCTGGAAGGAGGTTACTAGCGGAGTCCCTCAAGGATCGGTTCTTGGACCGACCTTATTTAATCTTTTTATAACTGACCTTGGCACAAAGAGCGGGAATGTGTTAATAAAGTTTGCGGATGACACGAAGCTGGGGGGAATTGCTAACACGGAGAAGGACCGGGATACTATTGAGGAAGATCTGGACCACCTTGTACGCTGGAGTAATAGTAATAGGATGAAATATAATAGTGAAAAGTGCAAGGTCATGCACTTAGGGATTAATAATAAGAATTTTAAATATACGTTGGGGACGCATCAGTTGGAAACGTCAGAGGAGGAGAAGGACCTTGGGGTATTGGTTGATAGCAGGATGACTATGAGCCGCCAATGTGATACGGCTGTTAAAAAAGCAAATGCGGTTTTAGGTTGCATCAGACAAGGTATTTCCAGTAAGGAGAAGGAGGTGTTAGTGCCGTTATATACGGCACTGGTGAGACCCCACCTGGAATATTGTGTGCAGTTCTGGTGTCCCATGTTTAAGAAGGATGAATTCAAACTGGAACAGGTTCAGAGACGGGCTACTAGGATGATCCGAGGAATGGAAAATCTGCCTTATGAAAGGAGACTCAAAGAACTTGGCTTGTTTAGCCTGGCCAAAAGAAGGCTCCGGGGGGATATGCTTGCTCTATATAAATATATCAGGGGGATTAACGTTAGGGAGGGAGAGGAATTGTTTAAGTTTAGTACTAATATAGGTACGAGGACGAATGGGTACAAACTGGATATTAGGAAATTTAGACTTGAAATTAGACGAAGGTTTCTAACCATTAGGGGAGTGAAGTTCTGGAATAGCCTTCCGAGGGAAGTAGTGGGGGCAAATGACTTATCTGGCTTTAAGACTAAGCTTGATAAGTTTATGGAGGGGATGTTATGATGGGATAGTTTAATTTGAGCGATTGATTTTGGATTATCGGCAGATAAGTCTGCTCAATGGTCTGTGGGAATGCTGGATGGGATGGGAACTGAGTTACTGCAGAGAAATCTTTTTTGGGTGCTGGCTGGTGAGTCTTGCCCACATGCTCAGGGTTTAGCTGATCGCCATATTTGGGGTCGGGAAGGAATTTTCCTCCGGGGCGGATTGGCAGGGGCCACGGAGGTTTTTCGCCTTCCTCTGCAGCATGGGGCATGAGTCGCTTGCTGGTGGATTCCCTGCAGCTTGAGGTCTTCAAATCTCACTTTTGAGGATTTCAATAACTCAGTCATGGGTTCGGGGTTGTTATAAATGTGTATGGGTAGGGTTTTGTGGCCTGCCTTGTGCAGGAGGTCAGACTAGATGATCATATTGGTCCCTTCTGACCTATGAGTCTATGAGTCTAAGTCTCTGTTAAGGTCTCGTGACTTCTATTTGGCAGGTTTCAAAACGAACTGCCCTTTGCACCTGCAAAGAGCAATACTTTTCCAGCCAACAACAGCCAGATATTTTCTATGTATTAGTTCTGGGAGGGAAGAAAGAGAAGCTGATAAATGACAGCATAACATGGTCACAACCTCAGTGTTTATAATGCCCATGCATTTTTATGTACAAGTCTTACTCAAAAGAATCAAGTGGATAGCAAAAGTTCAGTGGTATGTTTTACATACTGGCATTGCTTTTTACTAGTTGCCTGGGAAGCATTATTATTGTAAGTTAGTTTTATTTTTGAAACCTTGACGGTCTGGATTATTGTACTGAAACTACCGTATAGCTTGGCTTTCAAGCCAGATACAGCAATAATACGTGGCTTTTACACCAAGCATAAAGGAATCTCCAGCCTTCTTTCTTCAGTAGCAAAGTCCCACGTTTACTGCAATACAATCATTTTGCTTTCAGTTGTTATAGCCTTTTAAAACAAGGTTATTCACTCAATTCCCCAGTGTCACAAGATCTCACTCTTAAACCTCCTTCTTTCAAGTTGTTTTTTCTAGAGATAAGCCTAAACCAAACCCTGAGCCATGTGGGAGAGCCATGAGATATAACAATCTGAAGTGTCCTTAGATATCGTTAATAAGGAAGGGCTGTTTACCTAAAGTGTTTACTGTGCCTTTACTGGGCGAAATCCTCAGCTAGTGTAAAGTGGAGGAACTCCAAAGTTCTGACCCTATATATATATGTATGTATGTATATGTAATATAGCCCCTTTCATGGGAAGTTCTCTAAACACTTTACATACATTAATACAGCCTTGTAATACCACCGTGGTGAGGAAGGCAGGTCTTTTTACGTCCATTTTACTGATGGGAAAATGGAGGCAGGGAAAGGTTAGCGTGACTTACCCTAGATGATATTCACCATTACCAGTGACAGAGCAGAGAACAGAGCAGTGCCCTGCTCAGATCATATCATCATACCCCACTCCTGTTTTGCGCCTCGAGATGTAAGTATTAATAGCATCCAGAAATTACTGACACTCCCTTCGAGGAGCAGTTTGCCAGAGCTGCCAGTTTTGTAAATACTAGATCAGAGGTTCCCAAACTGCGGCCTGTGGATTGGGTGACCAGATGGCCTGATTTTTTAAGGATAGTCCTGAAATTCAGGGATTTGTCTCAGATATGCACCTATTACCCCCCACCCTTTGTCCTGACTTTTCACACTTGCCATCTGGTTGTTGGATCTGTGGAGCACTTGCTGGTAGCCACACGGAAAGCTGGCTATCCATGTGGAACAGGTTCTCCTCATTTCCAGCTGTAGCCATGTAATATTTATAGTAGGAATGGAAGACAAAGGGGTAAGGAATCAATAGCAGGAAACTAAGCGACCTACATACAGGCGTGACCAAAGTGTGGCTCATAAGCTGGATGCGGCTCTTTTATAGTTAAAGTGCAGCACACGGAGCCCCCTCTCCCACCATCATTCTCCACCTATCAGACTGGGGTGGGGAGCTCGGAGCTTCTGCCCTGTGGCAGGGTGGTGGAGCTAGAGGGTTCTGCCCAGCGGGGCGGGGGAGTCTCAGAGGGTCAGTAAGTTTGGTCACCACAGCTATATAAAAAACAGCTTAAGCAGTTAGCATAAGGCCTTATAGCCTAGGTAGGAGTAGCTGCTCAATAAGTTAGCATAAGTAAGTAAACCTTTAATCACAAGATGGCATAAGAGTTTGTTTATTGTTTTGTAATAATCACAAATGTTGCAAACTGCTGAGGGGTAACTGAAAGAAGGCAGTTTGTCCCAGTTTAGAATATTTTTGGAGGGGAATATCAGCAGATGCTCAACCACAGGCAACCATGGCAATCGAATTGACATCTATGTTAATAAGCATAACCTAATTAATATACTAATGTATAGCATTATAGGGGTGAGGAAGTTAAGATATGGTGAGAGCGATGCATACATGTGCATAGAATCACAGAAGAATCATACAAGATTAGGGTTGGAAGGGACCTCAGGAGGTCATTTAGTCCAACCCCCTGCTCAAAGCAGGACAAACCCCAACTAAATCATCCCAGCCAGGGCTTTGTCAAGTTGCACCTCAAAAACCTCTAAGGATGGAGATTCCACCACTTCCGTAGGTAACCCATTCCAGTGCTTCACCACCCTCCTAGTGACAAAGTTTTTCCTAATATCCAACCTAGACCTCCCCCACTGCAACTGGAGATCATTGCTCCTAGTTCTTCCAGCTACTACCACTGAGAACAGCCTAGCTCCATCCTCCCTGGATGAGGGACATAAGGCTAATAAAACCTCTGGTCTCAGGTACAACCATTGGAATTCTTCACTTCACATGCCAGAGTCAGGCTAGGATCTGTCTCAACCTTTAGAGCTCTCCCAAAGGATAGACTGAGTATAGACATGTAATGGTGCTGGTTGCTCTTACAGTGTTATATTATCTCACTTTACTTGTTTGGATTAATTGGATTGGATTAATCATTGTAATAATAAAGCTTCTACTGATACAATTGGTCTGCTGTGAGTGTGAGATGTTCTCATTGCCATGCCCCTCGGGGCTCCCAAAGCAATAACTCTGATAATACTGGGCCTGATCTTGCTACAAGAGCCTGTCAAATTACAGAGTGCTAATTGGGCCAACTAAATCAATAACTTAATCAATAAGCAATCAACAGATCAGGTAACTCAGCTCATAAAACACACGACGTTTCTATTATTCTTTTTGCATGTAAACAGGTGCTATAATTGATAGATGGCTGCTATGCGATCATGAATGGGAGAGGAGGTGGCCTAGGCAATCATAAGTAGAAGTGGTAAATAGTGGGATCTCTAATAAAATGTGATTCCCACCATAAGGGGGTTTGAGACCCTCTGGCAGAGACTATTCATTCAATTGGACTAATCTGGAGTGTAATGGGAGAAGCATGTGCCAAGGACTTGCAGAATCAAGCCTGTTACTGATTAAGAAATTACTCTGTATTCCTTTACATTTGCTGTGCTAAGTAATTATGAAGCAAAGAAGCATGGGATTTCAAACCATTCAGGACAGTAAGGCAAGTGAAACCTCAAAAAAGGTCTGTGTTTTCATGCTCTATATCCACTAGTCACCACATATCTCTTTTCCAGTGGTTCCACCTAGTGGCATGAAACATCATAAAATATATGTGCAGAAGTAGAACCAGTTGTAACATGACCCAGCAGCCGCATGCAAGGTCTTCAGTGATTCTGGGTTGGTGAAAAAAAAGCACCACATCCCTTCTGAACTATTGGAATTGCAAGTTGCTTAAAGCTGTCCTGATTTGACTCCTCTGGAACAGGGCTGCTCCTTGGATTATTAAAATAGACAGACAGACTTGCATGATCTAAACCCAGAATTGAAACCATGCACTGACAAAAATAAAAATAAACACTTCAGAGAAGCAATGGGACTTCTCGATTACTTAGCCAGCATGATTGGTCTCAAAATACAAATGTCGCAGCGTCAGCCCAGAACAGGAAAAAAAGCCTGGTAGCACATAACCCAGAGTCCTTTCCTTTCCTACTAACATTTAAAATTAAAGATCCAGATTTCCACTTTCAATCTATATTTGCAAACATATTTGTGTCATAATCAAAAAGAGGGAAAATTACAGATGTTATAGAAAAAAAGAACACAGTCAGAATCTAGTCACCTTTTAAAATATTTGCACTCTTATATGGCACTAACTGATCCTATTTTTTGCACATTTGTATTGGTTTGGTTGAAACTTCATGGAAGTCTGTGCTAGGTAGGAAAAATATTTTAGTATAAGTGTATTGCTATCTAAGGGTCTCTCTAGTTCGTATAGTGGGGACTCAGACATTGTCATCTTATTTTACTTCTAGACTAGCAACATTTGCTCCCAAAACCACAGTCAAGGAGCAGAAACAATACCAGGTGCTTAGCTGACCAATAACACAGCATGAATAATGAATTACAAATAGTGACGTTAATCAGTAATCATAGCAACTCGATTGCAAACCAGGAGAACCTGAAATATGTTTGCATAAATGTAAGAATCGAAAATAATGAATACATTTGGAAAAATCAAAATCTGACCATGGACAATTTGAATACAGAAAATGGAGTTGAATGTGTCAAAAAACAATCAATCCCCAACCCAGGTTGTTAACTAGGAAGAACTCATCCAGCTTCCCCAGTGACCAAAGGGTGACACTGGAGGCATGAATATAACACACTCACAGTTGACCTGCTGCATCAGTATTTACAGCAAACTGAAAGAGATCGTTTCTCCACGTGGTGATGATCTGACACTGAATAGTGTTCCATGAATCAAGTATCATATGGCCAGTTTAGATCAACGATGCATAAATCTTGGCGCTCACTTCACATTCCCTTCAGAATGGCTCAGGGAA
Organism: Mesoclemmys tuberculata; assembly: GCA_007922155.1. Taxonomy (NCBI): domain Eukaryota; kingdom Metazoa; phylum Chordata; order Testudines; family Chelidae; genus Mesoclemmys; species Mesoclemmys tuberculata. The sequence continues at coordinate 5,214,130 of ML675632.1, read as the reverse complement.
TCTTGGTGGCTTCAAAAGAGTGAAAGAGAAAATGACACAGCATTGTAGGATGCTCCCACTTGAAGAAGCCCTTCCTAAAGCCTGGTGTAGGGGGAGGACCACCAAGGAAGGCAGTGTTTGGGCCACGCTTTATTGCCAGTCTTATACAAGGCTGGTTCCTTTTAGTTACACCTTTGAAGAACCGACTGTCAGGTCATGGTGTGTCCCTAACCCTGCAGCCATGTGGGGTTCTCTTACTCTGACAGCAATACAAGGGCAAACCACTCAGGACCAGATCCTCCAAAGGTATTTAGACAACTAATTCCCAGTGATGTCAATGGCAGCTAAGCACCCAACTAAATACTGTGGAGGATCTGGGCCTCACTGGCTGAAATCCATGCTGAAGTCCATGGTGATTTTATTATGGAGATTTAACCCTTAATGCTCCCCAGTTTCCAGGCAAATGACTCTGGGTGCTTTCAGAGGGCTGGGAACATATTCAGAAGGGTTGGGAACATGTCTGGATTCTGCAATTATATACAATTATATATAATTGGGTGTCCAAGTAGGTCTGGAAAAGGAACATTTCTGTGGTTAGCAAGATTTTTTGTAGTGGGCAAGATAGACCCTGTGACTGAGCAGTGAGATGGGTTGACCTGTATTTCAGAGGGGAAGCAGGATGGATGCTGAAGCTGGGAGAAAAGGCATGTCAGCATGTTTCTGTGGATGTGACAGAAGGGGTTCCGGTACGGGGTAGTCAAGGTGGGTTGCTAAGGATTTCTAGGTCTGTAATGGGAGCTTTACTATTGACCTCAAAGGAAGCAGCACCTGGCCCACTTCAGTGGGCTTTGGATCTGGCTCTGAATGCACAATGTTGTCTGCTGACCTGGCTCCAGTTTGGACCCGTGACCTAGAGCTGAATATCATTTATTATTTGTATCATGTAGGAGCCCCAGTCATGGACCAGGACTCTATCGTGCTAGGTGCTGTACGAACACAGAACAAAAAGACAGGCCCTGCCCCAAAGAGCTTACAGTCTATGTATAAGAGACAACAGATGGCTATAGACAGACAGACCGGGGAGTGCAAGGAAAGAATGAGGCAATATTAGTCAACATGACAAATAATGGTATCAGCACACCAGCCACCTAGCTGTCGTTAGCCGCAGGAACAGTGCAAATTACCAACCCCCCGAGCTATTCGGCACTATTAAATGGCATGCGACGCTGAATGCAAGACATCTTGCTTGCTGCTCATGCCGAAGAATCAGAAAGAACAAACTGTGAAGAGACCTAGATCAGATACAAAGACTATAGAAGTGTAAAAGGCAAATATCGACATAGGCATTTCATTCTCTGCTAGGCACATGTCCCACCAATCTGAGGACGTTATAAACCGAGATCCAGACATAAAACTCCAGATTCTCAACAGTCTGTAACTTGGCAGATTCGAAAGCAAGTCACCCAGTACCTAGAGGACAATCATACAGAGTTATCTGACTTCAGATTGCCACAGGATTTGTTCTAGCTGTGTACTGTACACTGTGCTAAGCGGGGGTTGCGGGGAAAACAGTGTCTGTCTTTATTGAAATAAAA
>ML675632.1:5151510-5212156 GCA_007922155.1 Mesoclemmys tuberculata | reverse complement strand
GATCATATTGGTCCCTTCTGACCTATGAGTCTATGAGTCTGAGTCTATAATGGACCCCAGCATGGGTAGGCTGCCAAGTACACCTTACTAATAATAATTAGGCTGAGGTTATCTGTTATGCAGCAGGTCAGATTAGATTATCATAATGGTCCCTTCTGGGATAATAAATTAAATAAATATATTTATCATAGTATAAATGTGTAATGTCTACTTTTGTTTTGCCGTATTATTGGCTGACTTTAATGGAATTACATCAATTAATACCAGCTCATTATCTGGCCCTTTAAGTGAGAAGGACCTTGATTTTTACAAATCTGACAGACAGCACCTCTGGCAAACCAGTGGACCTTAAAACCATGTTGGGGATATAACCCCATCTGGGCTTATATAGAAACAGCCTAAAGGGCTAATGAATAGCTTTTTTACTGTTATCAGTGCTATTTACAAAACCCAAACAAACAATCATTGCTATCACAGTGTATTTCACCTGTCTTTGTTTTCTAACTAAAATGATATCCTGAATTTCTACAATCTAAACACAACCAGCGCTGGACAGTCACATTCTTGTTGCATTGTTTAGAACCAGTGTTTACTCTACGGCCCTAAGTCTTCTGCAAAGAGTGAAAAATGGCATCTGTGTAATATATTTTTGCTGCAGATCATTAATGCAGGAGTTGGCTATGCATTATGTTCCTTACTCAAATAGAAACTGAAGACTAAAACAGACACAGTGTCATGCCAAGCTGAGAGAATTTTACCATATGGATAGTGATATTAGTTCACCCTCTGCAAGTTCCATTTCCTTACTTGAGAACCACCAGTTAATGTTTTTCTGTAATTTTCCACATATATTATAAACAAAAGCGTCGACTGTTTTTTCCATCTATATCTGTCTGTGTTTGTATAACATAAAACACACTTTATGTGTGCATATGTACATATCAAAAACATAAGATAAAATGATCTTTTCACTGTCATCTCTACATTTTAATGCCTCTAGCCTTCTGCAGTTATTTATTGGTTAACTGTCAAAAGTTTTGAGAGGTCCTCGAGGTATATGTAGCAGGACACTGAGGTAGAGAAGGAACTGGACGCCATGTAGGAATCATTATATTGTGCAACAACCTGTTTGGAAGCAGCTATTTTCAGAGTCTGATTAATGCTATCTATGAATCTTGGGTACATATATGGTCCGCAGTATTGTAGTACCTGAGCACATTACAACATTTAATGTATTTATCCTTACAACACTTCCGTGAGGTAGGGCAGTACTATTGTCTACATTTTATAAATGGAGAACTGAAGTGCAGCACAGAGAGGCTAAGTGACTTTGCCCAAGACACACATGAAGTCTGTGGTAGAGCAAAGAATCAAACCTCTCTCTCTCAAGTCCCAGGGTAGCCTGTAACCACTGGGCCATCCTTCCTCTCTCCCATGTGAAATTGTTACAGCTTGTACAAAACACTCTGAAACGCAATACAGCTCAGTCATGTCATATGCAGCTTCCCTGTCTCAAACATTTCCATCTACCAGAGCTGGGCTCAAGATGTAAATCTAGACTCAGCTTCAAATCTGAACTTCCCACAAGTTGAGGTAAAGCTGGGGAAATAGTGAAAAATGTACCTGTAAAATTATATTCAGAGACTTATGGAAAGAATTCCAATTACCTGGGAAATCTATGGAGGTAGCTAACTTATGAGAAACTGTTTATGAATAGTGTATTCAAATGAATATTCAACACTGTGCCATCTAAATTACTCAGATTCAATCATTCAACTGGCTCTAGCTTGGGGAGCCCCTTTGGACATGTCTCTATCATATATGCGGATTTTGTACTTTACTACCTTGAGATTACAGAGGTTTTCTCATTTTTACTTGAAAGCACTTTGTGATGAGTCCATTCTGTGCAAACCAATGGACTCATCACCATGGTTTATTTGGTGTGTAATGGGGCTGTCAGACAGGTTGCTGTGTGTGTACTGCAGAGATTTTAACATGCTAGAAATGAGATCATGAATTAGGAGAAGCTCAGTTAGAAACACATGATTTACAGTGGCCCAAATAATATTTTTTATTGGACCAATAAAAGATATTAGCTCACCAACCTTCTCTCTCTAATATCCTAGGACTCACACAGCTACAACTACACTGCATATTACAGCTACCCACAAACACAGACCTTGCAACTCGTTAGACTGTGTGATATACCCACAGATTTGTGTGCAGTATGAAGCTGTGCACTAAGAAGACCTGGCTCCTGTGGAAAAAATAGTGTGTAACCAGGTATACGCACAAGGAGACCAAATTAAGGTTGCATAGGCAACCTGAATTCTGGTATTTCCTAACTTTTGAGTGCTTGACTTTGCAACGTAAATAAAGCTCTTTTCACAGTTTTTGGTTTTTTAAATTAAAGCATAAATAAAGATGTGCCTGGATCATGAAGTTTGGCTCCAGCCTGAACCTGACACTGGAGGATTCAGATCTAGCATTCCAGTTTGGGCCCAGTTCTTATTATGGCTCAAGGCTACTCAGAGAGCCTGAGATTCTAATGAAGAAATTCCTGGCTCCCTGTCCTGTGTTCTCATCACTAAGCCACACTTTATCCCCTAGTGTCAGGCACCAGATTTTTAAGTGGCTACGGGAAAGTGAACTAATAATCTTTCCTCCAACTCATTTTCTTCAATGATCAGTTCCGAACTGACCAAAAGGTAGGCAAAAAGAATGTAATGCATTTGGCTGGAAAGCACGGAACAAGACTGAAAGGATTGGCTTAGATGATGGCTGGCCAATATGTAAATATTTTAAGAATGTGTACTTCAAACCAGGAAAAACTATGTAAACTATTGCTGATATGGGGAGTTTGAGAAGTAGTAAATCTTGCAAGCACAAGAGAGCTCTTTAATGGGACCAGATGAGGGGGAAAGCTTGCTGAATCCTCCTCAGTTTCTGTGGTTCTAAAACACTGACCATGAGGTATACAAAAGGTATCACAACTATCCCTCCAATTAGTCCCTCTTGTATCCAGTAAATGGGCTACCTCCATTCTCTTTCAAGATGAAATGTGCTAACTAAACTGAGAACACACCTTTTTTTTTTAAATCCTACTTGGTTTTGGCAGAGTGCATCTCTGATCCATTTGGAGTCTTGCAAAAGTCACTTATCTAAACCAAATAGAGCATTGTGTGAATGTTCCTGTAAGAGTTCCCAATGAAATGACAGCTCCCTAGGGAGACAACACTTCTCTGCTTTAAATAAAACTACTATTATGTGCTACAGCAATACAATGGCTGTCATCTGTAGCCCAGATCTCAGTTGGTTTTAAAATGCTTTCTGCCATGCAATCAGAAACAAATTTGTTCACAGCTCATAGCCCAACTTCAGCTCAAAATATAAAACAAAAAACACCCTCCTGACCCACCAGAATGAATGCTCTACTTACTCCGCCACCCCATCTTTTCAGGGAGAAGCTGGGAAAAGAGAGAGTTCTAGTCACAATGCCATAAATCTTAAAAGACACAAGTGGACCAAGCAAATGCAGGACATAGAGAGAGAACATTGCTGTAGAAAGACTATGGCCCCAATTCAAGAATGCACTATAAACATGTGCTTAAGATTAAGCATCTGCTTAAGTGCTTTGCTGATTCAAGGTCTTTAGCAGCAAGGATGGGAGATGTTGCCTTCACTGACTTTCTGACACTTCTGGCCTGGGAAGGAAGAGTAGAAACCAATACAGCAAAGGTGCTTCTTGTGGCACTGAAAAGCACCAACTGCTAGCTGGGGACATGTGACTCCTTTGGGAAACAGGTGTAAGTAATGGGGAATACCACATGCCACATAGAAAGAGACATCCCAATTAACATCTGAGGAGGGACTTTAGAACAAAAGTCGAGGTAGCCAACACCCTACCACAAGGGACCATTAAACTCAAGAAGAAGAACCAGAAAGTCAGAGTAGCCAAGCCCCTGCTCCAGGGGACTCAGAAAACAGACCATGTACCTAAAGGAACCAAAAGAAGGAAGGAAACAGTCTCCATCTAGAATTGGTATCTGTACCTGCTTTAACAACGAGAGTCCTGTAGCATCTTAAAGATTAACATATTTCTGTGGGTATAAGCTTTCATGGGCTGCAGCCTACTTCATCAGATGTACCTGCTTTGTTTGCTAATCAGGATACTATGTGGGGCCAGCATAGTTACTGAAGGTTTCTGTTTGGGGATGGAGATTTATTACAGAGAGGCATTGTATAGCTTTTTTCTGTTGGTCTGTGATACCTGCTTTCCAATAAATAGCTTTGCAGTGAAGAGATTGAATCCTAGCATTCACTGGTGCGGTTATTGGGTGTCCAGCTATGGGTATGTGAATTCATCCTGGCCCAACAAGGACGTCCTTTTTAAGCTCCTCATCATTGGGCAGTCAATGGTAAACTCCACTGACTGCAACAGTAAAGCTCCATTGACTTCAACAGCAGCAGAGTTAAATCAATGCTGAGCACAGTGCAAAATTCCACTCCTCTCCTTTTTATGCTTTATCACAAATCATCTCCCTTAAAAAAAAAAAAGGAAGAGAAAGCCTATTGATCATGGATGACTTATGCCCAGTACTATGCAAAGAAGGGGAAACTGGTCCAGTGACTTGTCCAATATAGAGCAGAGACAGACCAGACCACCCTGGTTTTAGCATCACAAACTCAAAATCCAGGCAAGAAGGCAAGAGAGATATCCTTACCTGCTCTGAGAGGAGCTCTCAGGCACATAGTACAAGAAGACATTCCCTCTGGAGTTCTCAGCCCAGTGCTTGGCCATGCTGATAATGGGACAGGCAATAAAGTGGTCACTAAAAAGAGGCAAAGAAGAGAATATTCTCATATGGGAACAATTATTATGGAACCAGAAAAGACTTTAAATAATCTGTCTTTCTATTTTAGACGGCTGGCTTCCTTGGGTCTCCCAGAATGGCTTCTGCTTTCTATACCTGCCTTCATCCCCAGTGACATGAACCAGATGCTCCCCACACTTTCACGCTACAGAGAGAAGATGGTAATTAAAGCCTGCATTGTTTAGAAAGCTCTAAAAATTAAGCTCTAAAATTATGCTTTTCCATGCATAACCATGTTGCATATTTAATATCTGATATCTCAGATATTGCAGGCCTAGAAAGCATTATTTCATTGATTCCTGGCTTTCTAATGGTACAGATCCACTTCTTGCTCCAGTGGGTTGCAAAATATGGGTTCAGTGACATTTTTTTAAAGTACTTATATATCTCATTGATTAAGGCTGAATATTACTCACTCTGGATCTTGGATCTGTGTAATTTTGGAAGGAACTTCCATGTTTGGGGAAAGGAAAGGAGCATTTATCTGGCATGTCTTAAAAGGCCTCTCTTTGACACTGCTTAGGGTTACGGAATAAGACAAGCAGTCATTTGGGAGAGATGGCTTCATGGGCAGAGTATAGGTAAAGTGATTCCAGTTGCATGACAAATCTAATTTGCCACATGGCTCAGAAATGTATCACAAAGAAATCATCACACTCTTGCATAATTTACATACACAAAGTCTTCATACAAGACAGCATGTGTGTGTGTGTACACATCCATATCTACATATATATGCATACATGATAGTGTTTGTTGCAGTGAATGTGCAACCTTAGCTGTTACAGAGTGCTTTTACAGGAACTGCCAGAAGTGAGTGGAAAGAATAATGTGAGAGAAGCAGAACAATTCGTTTTTTTCTTAAAGCACTTTTGGCTACACAGCCCCGCCCCAGGTCAGCTATATTAGTTCACCAGAATTTATTTTAAGTTCACAGAGCCTCAGCTTGAAAACCACAAAGACACAGGCTGACTGACCACAACTCTGTTTAGAAGTTACAGTAGGCAACACCCATTAAAAACTAAAGCCACTATCCCTCATCAACCTGGAAGAATGAGGTTTTATAAGAATGAATGGTCAGAAATGACACCACTTTGAGAACATTAGTTCTGGGTATGATTCTGAAACCTGCTGACTGTTAAAAACTAAATTCTATGTGGGAGAAACAGGGAAAGGAGTCAAATATTGTATTCTAGGGAAATTTTAAAAAAACAAAAATGAGATACTACTATATCATAAAACCTGGGCATTTCCACAAACACCAATTATGATTGTAGGAGCAGAAACAGCTTCGATAATGGCGGGGGGGGAGCGTCCTCATGTATTTTAAGAATAGAAACAAATAACTTGGAGAGTATGTGTGGGTTTGTGTGCCTTCTGATATCTCAGAAAATACTGCATAGAAAAAACTATGAAACTCAATTTAAACCTGGAAAAAATATCTGAGAATCATTGCCAAAGCAAATTTAAAAAAACCCAAAACACTCAAATGATAAACAGAGAATGTGGGTTATAACTTAACCACTTAAGATTCTTTCTCATGATTTATGATTTCACTAAAACTTGACAGAAAAATTATAGTCCCAGAAACTGATCTGAGTTTATATATTCATCTAAGTATTTTTTTAAACTCTTCTTCTCTATCTAGACATTTTTAGTATTTATAAAGGTACCTATCACCACCTTCTTCCCCCTTAAATATCTGCTGTAGCCTGGTGTAAATATTATAGTGGAAGTGTTGTCTAGTGATTAGAACAAGGGTCTAGAAGTTTGGTGACCCATTTTCTCTTACGGGATCTTCTACTCACTCACTGTATGAGTTTGCACTACTCACTTAACTCTGTGAATCAATTTACCCATCTGATAAGTGTGGATAATAATACCCATCCCAGAAGGATGCTCTGGGGCTTGTTTAGTGTTTATAGCACATTTTGAGGCAGGCCCTCAGATGAAAGACAGGACAGAATGGAAGTATCAAGTTTGATGATTATAATGGCTCCTCGCTGTGGTACCCATCTGATGGGGGAGGTGGTGCTTCTTAGAAGCAAGAACAATAAGGGTGATGTTGTGGTGGGTGTCTGTTATAGACCACCAGACCAGGAGGATGAGGTAGATGAGGCTTTCTTCAGTCAACTAGGGAAAGTTTCCAGTTCATAGGACCTGATTCTTATGGGGGACTTCAATGACCCTGACATCTGCTGGAAGAGCAAAACAGCAGAGCACAAACAATCCAGGAAGTTTTTGGACTGTGTTGCGGATAAAGTCCTGGTGGAAGTTCTGGAGCAACCAACTAGGGGCCGTGCTGCTCTTGACCTGATGCTCACAAACAGGGAAGATTTGGTAGGGGAAGTAGAAGTGGGTGGCAACCAAGGCAGCAGTGACCATGAGATGGTCAAGTTCAGGATCCTGTCAAAAGGAAGAAAGGAGAACAGCAGGATACGGACCATGGACTTCAGAAAAGCAGACTTTGACTCCCTCAGGGAGTTGATGGGCAGGATCCCCTGGGAGGCTAATATGAGGGGGAAAGGAATCCAAGAGGGCTGGCTGTATTTCAAAGAAACCTTACTGAGGGCACAGGAACAAACCATCCCAATGTGCAGAAAGAATAGCAAGTGTGGTAGGCGACTAGCTTGGCTTAACAAAGAAGTCATTGATAAGCTTAAACACAAAAAACAAGGTTACAAGAAGTGGAAGCTTGGTCAGATGACTAGGGAGGATTATAAAAATACTGCTCGAACATGCAGGAATGAAATCAGGAAGGCCAAAGCGCAATTGGAGTTGCAGCTAGCAAGGGACGTGAAGGGGAGCAAGAAGGGTTTCTACAGGTATGTTAGCAACTAGAGGAAGATTAAGGAAAGTGTGGGCCCCTTACAGAATGGGTGAGGCAACCTAGTGACAGAGGATGTGCAGAAAGCTGAGGTACTCAATGCCTTTTTTGCCTCTGTCTTCACAGACAAGGTCAGCTCCCAGACTATTGCACTGAGCGGCACAGAATAGGGAGGAGGTGAACATCCCGCAGTGCTGAAGGAACAGGTCCAGGACTATTTAGAAAGATTGGACATACACAAGTCCATGGGGCCAGATGCAATGCACCCAAGGGTGCTGAGGGAGTTTGCTGATGTGATTTCAGAGCCATTGGCTATTATCTTTGAAAGCTCATGGCAACAGGGGGAGGGTCCCAGATGACTGAAAAAAGGCAAATATAGTGCCAATCTTCAAGAAAGGGAAGAAAGAGGATCCAGGGAACTATAGGCCAGTCAGCCTCACCTCAATCCCTGGAAAAATCATGAAGCAGGTCCTCAAGGAATCCATTTTAAGGCACTTAAAAGAGAGGAAGGTGATCAGGAGCAGTCAATATGGATTCACCAAGAAAAAGTCATGCCTGACCAACGTGATTGCTTTCTATGAAGAGGTGACTGATTCTGTGGATGAGGGGAAAGCGGTGGACGTGATATACCTTGACTTTAGCAAAGCTTTTGATACGGTCTCCCACAGTATTCTTATCAGCAAGTTAAAAAAGTATGGGTTGGATGAATGGACTATAAAATGGGTAGAGAACTGGCTAGAGCAAAGGGCTCAATAAGTAGTGATCAATGGTTCCATGTCTAGCTGGCAGCCGGTCACAAGTGGAGTGCCCCAGGGGTTGGTCCTAGGGCCGGTTTTGTTCAACATCTTCATTAATGATCTGGAAGAGGGGGTAGATTGCACCCGCAGCAAGCTTGCAGATGACACTAAGCTAGGGGGAGTGGTAGATTCCCTGGAAGGGAGGGATAGGATACAGAAGGACCTAAACAAATTGGAGGATTGGGCCAAAAGAAATCTGATGAGGTTCAACAAGTGCAGAGTCCTGCACTAAGGACGGAAGCATCCCATACACAGCTACAGACTGGGGACCGACGAGCTTGGCAGCAGTTCTGCAGAAAAGGATCTGGGGGTTAAAGTAGATAAGAAGCTGGATATGAGTCAGCAGTGTGCCCTGGTTGCCAAGAAAGCTAATGGCATATTGGGCTGCATTAGTAAGAGCATTGCCAGCAGATCGCGGGAAGTGATTATTCCCCTCTATTCGGCATTGGTGAGGCCGCATTTGGAGTAGTGTGTCCAGTTTTGGGCCCCCCACTACAAAAAGGATGTGGACAAGTTGGAGAGAGTCCAGCGGAGGGCAACAAAAATGATTAGGGGGCTGGAGCACAAGACTTATGAGGACAGGTTGAGGGAATTAGCTTGTTTAGTCTGCAGAAGAGAAGAATGAGGTGGGATTTGATAATAGCCTTTAACTACCTGAAAGGGGGTTCCAGGGAGGATGGAGCTAGGCTGTTCTCAATGGTGGCAGATGACAGAACAAGGAGCAACAGTCTCAAGTTGCAGTGGGGGTGGTCTAGGTTGGACATTAGGAAAAAGTTTTTCACTAGGAGGGTGGTGAAGCATTGGAATGGGTTACCTGGGGGGGGTGGCATCTCCATCTTTAGAGGTTTTTAAGCTGAGGCTTGACAATACCCTCGACGGGATGATTTAGCTAAGGTTAGTCCTGCTTTGAGCAGGGGTTGGACTAGATGACCTCCTGAGGTCCCTCCAACTCTAATATTCTTTGATTCTTATGATGGGCAGATTTACATATATTGGAATTTCCATGCAGCATTCCCACACATTATCCTCATTCCCCTCATGCTTTTTAGCATGTTGAGTACTGGAATCCATACTGAAACATGTTGTAGGTAGATGCTACAGTGACTAGCACCACAGAAACATGACAGATGGATGGACATGGAGGAAAACCCAGCACAGTGGTCTCCTTGATCCACCATCCCCCAAATATTATTTCAAGGAACAAACTGCAGGCTGCAATCTGCTTCTTGTTTGTTTGCTCCTGGACCTCAAAGGACAGGCCCACCAGGTGCACCAGAGATTTTCTAAATTAACCTTGGCTCACTTTCAGCTCCCTCTCCCAGGGCAGTGGCCTGCAATGTCAGTGAAGGCTGACGCATGCCTTTGGTGTTATGCAGAGTGGCACAAGTGAAGAACCGTACTATGGAGAAGAGAGTGGAAATCAGAACACCACAGTTGCAAGGGTTCCTGTAAAAGCAGGTGTGAAACAGCCTGGTCTTCACATTAAGATAGCTCAGTAAGTCAGACTATCATGTTGCTAAATACTTCTTCTTGGGGAGAAGACGCAATCTTCACAACAAACCCATATGCTAAACAGAGACAGCAAAGGACGGTTTCTCCAAGGAGGAAGGTTTTCTAGTCTATTCCAATTAAACACAAAGGGCCAAATTTTAGCCAGTTTAGCATGGGTGCAATGGAGAAGAAAGTTCATAGAAGGAGCCAGGAAGAACTGTCCAGTGGTTAGTGCACTAATTTAGAAGATTGGCATTTTACAGTTATTGTGCACTGGTGCAAATGACTATATACGGTGCCAGGAAATGAAGCATCAAGCTCAAAGGCTTCCTCTGCCTTAGTTTAGTGGTCTGTGAAATGGGATCAATCATACACAGAGGTGGTGTGATAGTTAGTTAATGCCCAAATCTGCAAGTTTTCTGTGCATGCAGATCCCATTGTTTTCTGAAGAAGAGCCTTTTGTGAAGGGCTTGCCAGATGGGAGAAGCTACGTTTTTACACTTTGGTAACAAAGTGCAAAGGCCAACATTTTCAAATCTGACTGTCTGAACTTTGCAGGCATCTAAATCTATACTCAGCCACCTAAATAAAAGAAACCAATTTTCAGAATTTGTGGACTTGCCTAGATTCTTCAAGAGCTCCTGTAAGGTGCTCAGAATCTGAAAATCAGGTCAGTTATTTAGATAGCTAACTGTGCATGTTAGTGGCTAACTTTAGGCACCTACCCTTGAAAAATGTGGCCTAGGAATTGTCATACTGTCATTGGTATCATTAGGGTTAAGCAGACATGGACCTTGGAAAAGAAAAATCCCTTCTTGTAACCAAATCATCTTTAATAGCAAAGGGTACACAGGCAAATATTTTCTGAGTTAACCTTTTTGGTCACGATAGCTTTTACTCCAAAATGCAGGTGATGTGGAAACCCATTTTCAAAAGGGCACCAAAAACATTTCACCTCCCTCTTTTTACTAACTGCACTTGACATGAGAAGTTTCAAAACAAACAAAAAGAGGGGAAAAAAAAATCCCCAAACAGCTATCCTTCTATGCAATTCAGAGCCTACAGTTTCCCATTTTCCATCTCTCTACACAGGTGCTCGTGAGGTCCTCACTACCATGGTAAGTGTGTGTATTTGACAGTGATGAAAACCCAAACCCGTTTAATCCCAAATCACACAACAGAACATTAAGACTAATTTCTCACCGTGTGGCATTCTCCAGAGCCCTGGAAAATGATGCATAATCGGCAGTCGAGTGCTGGAGGGAATAGTACCAGGTGGCTGCATCTTCAATGAAGGAATTGGAGTCCTCTCCCCCGAGGGAATTCTGCAGAGCTTGATAAAAGGCTGTTTTGCTATTGGCTCGTCCTTGACTTTCTTCAAATTTCTAAGAGCAAAATCAGGGTCTTTTTAAAACCAAAAGTTAAACATTCCACAGAATGTACATAGGCCCAAATCACAAACTGCAGAATGATGTGTGGACGCAGCACCCTCCACGCTGACCTCTGAATTCCCATGGGAAGGTGGCAAGCTGTCTCCATGACCTGACGGCCCTTCCTCACCTGTGTTGCCACACAAAGGTGCCCCTCTGCTGGGGCTCTGTGGGGGTGTATGGAAAAGGTGCAGCGGGGAGATGCTGCTCTCTGCTGCACAGTTCTTAGCTCTGCATCTGGAAATCCAAGCAGGAAATCCAAGAGTCTTCTTCATGGCTACTTCTGAGGAACCACAGGGGGATCAACCCATTAGCAGTGCAGCTGCCCTAGGGGCCACACAGCCAGGGTGAAAGCGTGTTCCATGATTGATAGGAAATCCCTTCCACAAGGATCCCTGAGATCTGCAATTTCCCAAGCCCTCCCCATAATGCTGGGAAGCCCTCTCATGGGTTATAGAATCATAGAATACTACAGTTGGAAGGGACCTCAGGAGGTCATCTAGTCCAAACCCCTGCTCCAGGCAGGACTAACCCCAGCTAAATCATCCCAGCCAGGGCTTTGTCAAGCCGCAACTTAAAAACCTCTAAAGATGGATATTCCATCACCTCCCTAGGTAACCCATTCCAGTGCCACACCACCTTCCTAGTGAAAAACATTTTCCTAATGTCCAACCTAGACCTCCCCCATTGCAACTTGAGACCATTGCTCCTTGTTCTGTCAGTTACTACCATTGAGAACAGCCTAGATCCATCCTCTCTGGAACCCCCTTTCAGGTAGTTAAAGGCTATTATCAAATCCCACCTCATTCTTTTCTTCTGCAGACTAAACAAGCTAATTCCCTCAACCTGTCCCCATAAGTCTTGTGCTCCAGCCCCCTAATCATTTTTGTTGCCCTGCGCTGGACTCTCTCCAACTTGTCCACATCCTTTTTGTAATGGGGGCCTCCAAACTGGACACAATACTCCAAATGCGGCCTCACCAGTGCTGAATAGAGGGGAATAATCACTACCCTGGATCAGCTGGCAATGCTCCTACTAATGCAACCCAATATGCTATTAGCCATTTTGGCAACCAGGGCACACTGTGGACTCATATTCAGCTTCTTATCCACTGTAACCCCCAGTTCCTTTTCTGCAGAGCTGCTGTGTAGCCAATTGGTCCCCAGTTTGTAGCACTGCATGGGATTCTTCCATCCTAAGTGCACAACTCTGCACTTGTCCTTATTGAAATCACCAGATTTCTTTTGGCCCAATCCTCCCATTTGTCTAGGTCTCTGTGTAGCCTATCCCTACCCTCCAGTGTATCTACCACTTCCTCTAGCTTAGTGTCATCTGCAAACTTGCTGAGGGTGCAATCTACTCCATCCTGCATATCATCAATGAAGATGTTGAACAAAACTGGCCCCAAAACCGACCTATCAGGCACTCTGCTTGTTACCACCTGCCAGCTAGACATGAGCCATTGATCACAATTGATCACCATTGAACCCGATGATCTACCAGCTCTCTCTCCATTTTATAGTCCAATCATCCAACCCATATTTCCTTAACTTGATGATAAGAATACTGTGGGAGACTGTATCAAAAGCTTCTTCCAGAATGAGTCAGCGTAGCCAAGAGAAAATGGGGGATCAAACTTCAGTTATACTAAAGAGACCACAGGTCAGATCCTCAGCTGGTGTAAAGTCTGAGGGTGTACACATGTGACCACAGGAGTAAAGAGATGTGGAGAAGAAAGGGCCATGGGAAAAAAAGACTCCTTTTTCTATGGAAATCCAGAAATCTGCATGCAGAAAGCTGTCTCATACCAGGCCATGTAACTGGCCCTATTCTTGATGGAGCCAAGAATTGATAGAGGTTTTTGACATCTCTGTTATTTCGGGAAGTTTTTGATTTTATCCTTTTAGATCTTTCACATTCTCTGTTTTAAATGGCAGAATTTATTCCAGGTTTGGGAAAAGAGCGACTTCTTGAAAAGCTCAAAACCTGAGAGTTCCTGTCTGCAAGCAACACTTACATAGGTACTGAAATTTAATAAAATATCTTTAAAACACTCCAGATAGAACATCAAATAAGCTGTCTTTATTATCATGGCTGGCCCTCCTGAAACAAAACAGATATAAGTCTGCCATTCAAGTTACTATAGATACTTATACTGAATGTATCGTTTTGTCGACCTGCATCTGGTTTTCATCAAACAACTCAAAAATCTTTCCATCATCCTGCATAGAAAGTTCCAAAAGCTACACAAGGACTAATTGCTTTTCCAATGGAGTTATAGAAATGGTGAAAAAAGGCACAAAGTCCATCCCTTGTAGCCATCATAGGATGGTCCTTAATACTCATCCTAGTGTTCTTTCCAGCCCGCTTTAAAATGACCATTATCATATGATCTGAGCACTCCAATTTCCACTCAGAGTGCACCTGATGAGACTTGACCTTCAGAGACCTCAATGATCTTCCATTCATCCCACTGTTTCTAGTTATGCTCAGGTTCTACAGAGGCATCTGGGGCTGGGGGGAAGGAAGGAAGGATGCATAGATGGATGGCCAGGCATCGTTTCACTCATAAGGTCAGAAGGGACCAATATGATAATCTAGTCTGACCTCCACAGAATCTCACACACCCACTCCTGTAATAAACCTCTAACCTATGACTGAGTTGAGTTATTAAATTCCTCAGATCATGATTAAAAGACTATAAGGTACAGAGAATCCACCAGCAAGTGAGCCATGTTACAGAGGAAGGCGAAAGCCCCCAAGAGCCTTTGCCAATCTGCCCTGGGGGAAAATTCCTTCCTGCCCTCAAATATGGCGATCAGTAAAATCCTGAGCATGTGGGCAAGACTCACCAGCCAGACACCCAAGAAAGAATTCTCTGTAATGACTCAGAACCCCCCCATCTAACATCCCTTCCCAGGTCATTGGCATATCTACCACCAGTAGTGAAGGATCAGTCAATTGCCAAACTAGGCTGTCCCATCCTACCATCCCTTCCATAAATTTATCAAGCTCACAGTTTTGAAGCGTGCTAGATTTTTTGCCCCCCACTGCTCCTCTTGGAACTTCCAGAACTTCACTCCTCTGATGGTTAGAAACCTGCATCTAATTTCAAGTCTAAACTTTCTGATGGCCAGTTTATATCGTTTAGTTTTTGTGTCCACACTGGCATTTAACTTCAATAATTCATCTCCCTCCTTGCTATTTATTCCTCTGATGTATTTATAGAGAGCAATCATATCTCCCTTCAGCCTCCTTATGGTTAGGCTAAACAAGCCAAGCTCTTTGAGTCTCCTCTCATGAGGCAGGTTTTCCATTCCATGGATCATCCTAGTAGCTCTTTTCTGCACCTGTTGCAGTTTGAATTCATCTTTTTTAAACATGGGGGAGCAGAACTGCAAACAGTATTCCAGACGAGGTCTCACCAGGGTCTTACATAATGGTACTAACACCTCCCTATCTCTACTGAAAATACCTCGTCTGATGTATATGAACAATTAGAATAATAGAACCATAGAATATTAGAGTTGGAAGGGACTTCAGGAGGTATCTAGTCCAACCCCCTGCTCAAAGCAGGACTATCCTCAGCTAAATCATCACAGCAAGGGTTTTGTCAAGCCACAGCTTAAAAACCTCCAAAGATGGAGACGCCACCACCTCCCTCGTAATCCATACATTTCCTTCTTTGCAGTTTACACATTTTAAGCACTTTATTTATTATGTATGTTGTTTATATAGCAACAGTGGTCTGCTGATTAACAGAAAGTGTCCCTGCTTGGAAGAGCATTCAGATAATGGGTAATTAATAGGATAAAACACAAAGAAAAGTGACAAAGCGGTAATGTGTCCTGTTAGTTGCACAATTTCAATACAGCTTGGTTTCTTTCATAGCATCCTAGAAGATTTGCATTGGAAGCGACCTCAGAGTCCAACCCCTGCTCAAAGCAGGAGCAACCTCAACTAAATCAAACCAGCCAGGGCTTTGTCAAGTCACACCTTAAAAACTTCTAAGGATGGAGATTCCACCCCTCCCTAGGTAACCCATTCCAGTGCTTCACCACCCTCCTAGTGAAAAAACTTTTCCTAATAACCCACCTAGACCTCCCACAATGCAACTTGAGACCATTGCTTCTAGTATTGTCATCTACTACCACTGAGAATAGCCTAGCTCCATCCTTCCTGGAACACCTTTTCGGATAATTAAAGGCTGCTATCAAATCCCTCCCTCATTCTTCTTGTCTGCAGGCTATACAAGCCTTGTTCCCTCAGCCTCTCCTCATAAGTCATGTGGCTCCAGCCACCTAATCATTTTTATTACCCTCCTCTGGACTCTCTCCAATTTGTCCACATCCTTCCTCTAGTGGGGGGTCGAAAACTGGACACAATACTCCAAATATGACCTTACTGGTGCTGAATAGAGGAGAATAATCACTTCTCTTGATCTGCTGGCAATGCTCTTATTAATACAGCCCAATATGCCATTAGCATTCTTGGCAATAAGGGCACACTGCTGACTCATATCCAGCTTCTTGTCCACTGTAACCTGCATTTCCTTTTCTGCAGAACTGCTGAATAGCCAATTGATCCCCAGTTTGTAGCTGTGCATTGGATTCTTCTGGCTAAATGCACGACTCTGCACTTGTCCTTGCTGAATCTCATCAGATTTCTTTTGTCCCAATCCTCCCATTTGTCTAGGTCACTCTGTATCCTATCCCTACCCACCACTGTATCTACCACTCCTCCCAGCTAAGTGTCATTTGCAAACTTGCTGAGAATGCAATCTACCCCATCCTCCAGATCATTAATGAAGATGTTGAACAAAACTGGCCCCAGGACTGATCCCTGGGTCACTGCGCTTGTTACTGGCTTCCAGGTAGACATGGAGCCATTCATCACTACCCGTTGAGCCCTATGGGCCAGCTCTCTATCCATCTTATAGTCCATTAATCCAACCCATACTTCTTTAACTTGCTAATAAGAATACTGTGAGAGACCATATCAAAAGATTTGCTAAAATCAAGGTATATCACATCCACTGCTTTCCCCACATCCACAGAGCCAGTCATCTCATCACAGAAGGCAATCAGGTTGGTCAGGCATGATTTGTCCTTCGTAAATCATGCTGACTGCTCGTGATCACCTTCCTTTCCTCCAAGTGCCTCAAAATGGATTCCTTGAGGAGCTGCTCCATTATTTTTCCAGGGACGGAGGTGAGGCTGACTGGTATTTAATTCCCCAGTTCTTTCTTCTTCCCTTTTTTGAAGATGGACACTATATTTGCTTTTTTCCAATAATCCAGGATCTCTCCCTATCACCACGAGTTTTCACAGATAACGGCCAATGGCTCTGCAATCACATCAGCCAACTCCCTCAGCACCCTCGGATACATTGCATCCAGCCCCATGGACTTGTGCATGTCAAACCTTTCTAAATAGTCCTGAACCTGTTCTTTCAGCACTGAGGACTGCTCACCTCCCCCTCGTTCTGTGCTGCCCAGTGCAATAGTCTGGGAGCTGACCTAGTCTGTAAAGACAGAGGCAAAAAAAAAGCATTGAGTACTTCAGCTTTTTCCATATCATCTGTCACTGGGTTGCTGCCCACACTTTCCCTGATCATGATCTTGTTGCTAACATACCTGTAGAAACTATCCTTGTTATCTTTCACGTCCCTGCTAGCTGCAACTCCAATTGTGCTTTGGCTTTCCTGATTTCATTCCTGCATGCTTACAGGAGTGAAATCTGCTGCATCCGTCTTTTTAATAGTACTTTCTGTCATCTAATTTGTTTCCATTTTACTGAATGAGAATTAATAGGGCTGGTCAGAAAAATAAAAAAAATTAAGGTTTCAGAATTTGTTTCTGTTTTGCACCGGAATGAAACCGAGATCTTTCATAAGTTGTCATGGGGGCGGGGAGAGAAGACTCATAGACTCATAGACAGACCCATCTCAGAGGTTACATCACTCATTTGGAATGTAAGAGAGCCTGGAGCAGGGACTTGAGCATGATCAGGCAGAACAGAGCAAGGAACCGAGTTTTCCTGCATCCCAGACAAGTGCTCTAATCACTGGACTACTAACAACTATTTTGGGGTGCTAGGTACGTGCGCCCACGCACGCACGCACACACACCCCTTGTCCCCCCACAAACCTTGATTAACTAACTTTTATGATCCCTCCCCTCAAAAGTAAAAATGTTTCATCAAAGAATTCCCAACCAGCTGTAGAATTAGGTCTCCTGCCCAGACTAGGTGAGCTACCAGACTACTGGACTGGGCAGCGCAGAATGGGGAGGAGGTGAGCAGCCCTCAGCGCTGTGGGCCTTTCTTCAGTACTATTTAAAAAAAAAAAAACACTGGGTGAGAAAATCATTAAAAAAACAGTGGGTTGGTGGTGTGTTGCTTTGCACTGTTTTGGTGACAGGCAGCAGTCATAAGCGTGGCTTAACTGACTGGTTACACTGTGTTTACAATTCTTTTAAAGCAACTCTAGCATGCCAGTGAATTTGTCCCAGTATATTGTAAAGCATGTAAATGAGTAAAGATAGATTTGTGGTAAAGATAAGCTATCACATCTTCTGTAAGGGTAAATGGTACCTCTCTAACATGTTAGAATAGCATTAAGAGTTAAACCTAAGTGGAACCAGTGTACAGTGATTTTAGTCTTTCAAATGGCTTTTGATTCAGTACCTGACAGGGGATTATTAAGAAAGCTTGGTAGCCAAGAGGTGAGAAGCTCAGCCCAACCCAGTCACTGATTCAAGCTGGTTAAGAGACGAAATAAAGAGTTGGAATTAAACAGTCAATTCTTATCATAGATGGAGCTAAAGAGTGGGGATTTTCCCCGAGGCGATTATCGTTACAAACTCCTGCAATGTGTTCCATGCAGGTGAGCTTTTGCACTCTTGAGAAGCCACATTGACTGCAGTGGGTGTACGGGGTCGTCTGCAGAGCTCAGATTGCTTATATGGGATAAATGCATAATATTGCTAACTTTTTTTCCATCCACCCAACCACCCACTGTTTCCTGGCTGTGCATGACAGCCTGAGTTTATACTAGGGTGGGTATACCAGCCAAGACGACAGAAAAAGCCAAAACCTTAGTCCACCAACTAAACAGAATTCAAACTCTCACAATGGCTATGCATTCCTCCTTGCAATCCTTGTACTATCTACTGTGTACTAAACACACTGTGTACTCACTCACTCACTCACTCGCTCAGAGAGAGAGCATTAGATTTTAAGACCAGAAAGGATCTTAGGTCATCTAGTAAGAGGGTATGTCTACACTATGGGAACTATATTGGCATAGCTACACATTGCTGTATTTATGCTGGCATAACCCTGTAACACATAGGCACAAGTGACATTGACACTGGAATTTAGGTCACATAGCCATGTCAATTAGGGATGGGTTTTTCACACCACTGAAAAACTATGATGAAAATTTATAGATGAACTAACTCCTGCGTATCACAGGCCATAGATTTTCACCAACTTCCCCTTTATTGAGCCCCATAAGCATTAATCTAAAGCATATCATCTAACTCTTGATCTGAAGACTTCAAGAAACATAGAGCCCACCACTTCCCTTGGTAGCCTGTTCCCATGGTTAATCACCTCCACTGTTAAAAATGCATGCTTTATTTCTAATCTGAATTCATCTGGCTTTAACTTCGAGCCATTGGCTCTTGTTATGATTTTTTCTGTTCAGGAAGATAGAAGGTTACTCCAAGCCATCCTCTGGCCAGTGCCATTTCCTCACCAACTTACTAAAAAGGAGGGGAAGGTACACTGCTTCTGCTCTCCCCTCACAGGCCCTAACCTGGATCGAGGTATCCCTGATATGGCTGAACCAGTGCACTGGGGCAGACCTTATTTCTGTATATTGTTCTGTGCAGCCTTGCTAGGACTAGTCAAAATCTAGCCCTGACATTGTGAACTTTTCAGAGTAAGAACCATGCCTCCTTCTATAACTGGAAAGCACTTAGTACACTGTAGGCAATAGTGGAAAGAAATTACAAAGAGCACTGCCACTGGATTCTGTAGAGCTATTCATTCTCAGTACCGTCCGGGGTACAGAACTCTGATAAATATTTCCCCAGGGCTGACATGTACAAATGTTCTATGTTACACACCAGCTCCTGAGGCAGCACTGGAGTTTACCCTTTTTCTTGTACTGTCTCATAATAGGTGAAATACACCCCTTTGCAGATAGACAGAAAAAGGCCTTGTTTCACTTAAACCCTACTTTGAGGTCTCTTTTTCTATTTTAGGGCTTGTCCACATTTGAAATACTACAATGGCACAGCTGGGATGCTGTAGCACTTCAGTGTAAACACTATCTTCATTCTTGGGAGGGGTTCTTCCCTCAGCATTGGGAATCCACTATCAACCTAGCACTGTCTACACTGGAGGGGTAGGTCAGTTTAACTACGCCACTCAGAGATGTTGGTTTTTCACATCCCTGAGCAATATAGCACTATAGGTAAGCCAACTTAATTTTCTAGTGTAGACCAGGCCTCAGGTATTTCTATGGCTCATTACTACGGTATTTAAATGCCTCATAATCCTGTGGGTTAACTACACCAACTACACTACGGTGTGGTTCACATGAAGAAAAACAAAACACAACTGAAGTAACGATACAGACACCTGCCACTCCCCAGTGACTAAACAGGCCTTCCTCCCCACATCCTTAAGTTTCAACCTTAGTAGTGATTATCCAGAACAGCCTAAGTGTGGTTATCACTGCTGACAAAGAATGGTTAAAAAAAGAATGGGTGCACTCACCTCTGCAAAACAAATGTTGATCAGATTGTTAGAGATTGAGCGCTCCTGATAACAGAGGTTTGTAGAGAAGTTAGGACAAAAGCATTGCACAATCACTGCATTGAAACGGCCACCTCCCTGGCAGCATAGATCCATCCCAAAAGGCGTTAACCCAGTGGACGTGTCCAGTTATAATTGTCTGTAATGTGTGAATAGCCACAGGAAGGAACAGCTAATGACCTTCAGGTACAAGGGAACAAAACCATTATGAAGCTATGCAACTGCACAAGTATGTGCCCGTGTTCCCTCGTACTTTACCAGCAGTTGCACAGGGTGTGTAGGTGTCCTTCAGCACACTCTGCCTCTGCCTGATTTCCCTTGCCACTGTACATATGGGTGGGATCCAGCTGTTTATACAGGGTTTGTAAACCAGACTTGTTCTGGACCCACTTGAGATGGGAGTGCTCCCCTTCACCCTCACCAACATTCGGGAGTGTGCAGCAGACGACAATTATATGAACAGCATTTGCCACACTGGCATCCAGAGGGGGCACAGGCATTGCCAATGAGATTTCAGCCTACCAAACACATACTCCATGGCCATTCTGCAGCTACTGATTTTGTAACTGAATTCTCTTTTCCCAGGGTCACTGAACCTGGGGTATGGTTTCATGAGCCAAGTTAGGAGTGGGAATGTCAAACAACAGCTGGTCCAGACACACTGTAGAGAACCATACATTTCTGGGGGATAAAGTGCCTTCTTTCCCTTTCAAGTACAATCCCAGTCTCCTCAGCATCTTTCCAGAGTGTCATGAACCTTTCCAGTGTTTCTCGTGTTGGTATTCATGAATTTGCTTCTGTGGTCCACGAAGCCCTGCAGAATGAGTGAAAAGTAACCTTTTCGGGTCACAATCACTTGCCTCGTTTGTTGGGCAAAGTATTGGGTGCTATTGATGGCCCCTGTATAGTTTAGAAGTGCCATCTTCTCAAATTCAAAGTTCAGCAAATTCTTGAACTTTTCTTATGGCAGCCACCTGTGGGTAGATCAACATTAACAGCCTCACAAACCTGCCCAACTATGACCCTGACAGTGGATTTTCCAACCCTGAAATGGTTTGCAATGGACCTATAGTGGGTGTTGTCAGCTTCGATAGGGTAACGGCCACCCACTTCTGCATTAGGATGGCTTCCTTGAGCCAAGCGTCCTGGTGCTGGCGCTTTGGTGCAAGCTGCTCAGACAACTCCAGGATGAGTGGCTTTCTCATTTGGAAGTTCTGAAGTCACTGCTCATCACCCCAGGTTTCCAAAACAATGCATGTTCTCCTGCGCCAGAAGCAATGGTCCACCCACAGGCAATTGCAGCAATATCAGCTTCGTCACATCCGTACTATGGGAGCGAATGAACTGTCATTCACCCTCAATGTCAGCCATGTCAGAAATTCTTCCCACATCCCGTCTAGCATCTTGTTAATCACTTACACCGCTGTCCCACCATAAGGAGCAGGAACAGAACCACATTACCGTTCCTTCGCTCCATGTCTTCCACCCAGTTTGGCAGGGACAGGCATAATCAGGAACTGCCATTAGGAAAAACATGGGCCAGCACCAACAACACACAGAGAAGGGTCTCCTAAAGTGTCTCCCTGTGATGCACAGAATACCAGGATACTACCTCTGAAATGATAGCGCTAATGTTCTGAAACAGCAGCAGCAGCGTGGATGTGGGTATGCACATAGACACAGCATTATATGCATGTCCAGCACAGCATATGGGGACATGTAGCATGACTATAGGCAACATGCATGAGTGTATATACAGCCACGTAACCAAGGATGTGCACCAGGATAGACATCCCCAGTGCAGTAGTCTGTGTCTAAGTGTAAAGCATTCCAGCCAGCATTAATCTGCTTCAGATCATGCAAATAAATGTCCTTGTTAATGTCATCAGACAGCCACATTCATGACATAAAACCCAACATCAGCTGAGTAAGAATTTTCATGTTCAGATTCTACTATAAATGATCAACTGAAGGGGACATAGCTCTTAAAGAGATGTTAATCAAACAAATGTTTTGCCAGTATGAAGCTAACTGGTCTTTCTCATGGCTTCTAACACAAGATTTCACTGTGAACCAACCAACAGTCTCGATAGCTGGAAAACCCATCCAACAGGGCATATATTTTTCTGTGCTGCCTATGATGGAAGCAATTACTCTTTGGTAAATGGAGGAGCAGGATCTTACCAGCTTCATGCTTTATAGGATCCTCTGATATTCTTTCCAGGAACCTTCAGTTTTTCCAAAGTCCTCTGACACTGTTATTTCTCTCTCTATGCACTTATCTGGCGCTCCTTACCATAGTGTCTGAGCACCTCACAAGAACTGATGAATTTTCTCCTTGCAACACCCATGGGGAGGTAGGGAAGTATTAGCCCCATTTTGCAATCATAGGATAGATTAAGTGACTTGTCCAAGGTCACAAAAAGTCAGAGCTGAGCATTGAACCCAGGTTTCTTAAACATAGTCCAGTGCCCTACCCATTAAACCACTTTCCCAACATGGATAGAATATGAAGGCAGCAGGAGACAATAAGAATCTCCATACACCCACCCTAGATCCATTCAAGGAGCACAGGCCACTACCAGCTCTCATCCTCAATCTGATACAGGAGAAGGGAAGACGTGGGAAGGGCTTTATCTGATCCCTCCCCTGGATCTGACACAGGAGGAAGAAGAGGGAAGCAGGAAAGCACGACAAGGCCTCCTCATGACATGTTGCAGGAGGAGGGGAATAGGCTGACATTGGTCCCCTCAACACAGACAGGCATAAGAATGGCCATGCTGGGTTGGACTAGTGGTCCATCTACCCCGGTAACCTGTCTTCTGGCAGTGGCCAATGCCAGGTGCTTCAGAGGTAATGAACAGAACAGATAATCATCAAGTGATCCATCCCACTGCCCTTTCCCAGTTTCTGGCAAACAGAGACTAGGGACACTTCAAAGCATGGTTTTGCATCCTTACTAGCCATTCATAGACCTATCCTCAATGACTGTATCTAGTTCTTTTTGAACCCCATTATAGTCTTGGCCTCACAATCTGCTCTGGCAAGGAGTTACACAGGTTGAATGTGCATTGCTTCTTTTACTTTGCTGTTTAGCCACGGTGGCACTTTTTGGTCCTCTTACTATGTTTTTTAATTTGGGGGTATACACTTAAATTGAGCCTCTATTATGGTGTCTTAAAAAGTTCCCATGCAGTTGTCAGGGATTTCACTTTTGGCTCTGCATCTTTTAATTTCTGTTTAACTAACTTCCTCAACACACTTCCTAATTAACACACACTAGGGTCTACTGTGCGTAATGCACAGAAGTGGTGGTTAGATACAGGACTTCATTTCCTGGCCCCAGTCACATGATCTGGACCAAGGTTACGAACAGTTCATTCTCCTGTCACAATGTAGGGATCATTATGGGCTACTTCAGTGGTTACTGTTACATCCTTGACCCTTGCCTTTTTAAAGCACTTTTAAATGATTCAAAAGGAAAATGTGATACCAAACACAAAGCAAAAATATCCTGAAGGGCACCCAACGCAGTCACCTTCTCTGTTCAGAATTCATAGAATCATAAAAGATAAGGGTTGGAAGGGACCTCAGAAGGTAATCGAGTCCAACCCCCCGGCTCAAAACAGGACCTACCTCAACTAAATCATCTAAGCCAGGGTTTTGTCAAGTCACACCTTACAAACCTCTAAGGATGGAGATTCCACCACCTCCCTAGGTAACCCATTCCAGCGCTTCACCATCCTCCTAGTGATAAAGCTTTTCCTAATATTCAACCTAGAACCCCCCTCCATTGTGCCTTGTTCTGTCATTTACCACCACTGAGAACAGCCGAGGTCCATCCTCCCTGGAACTCCCTTTCAGGTAGTTAAAGGCTGCTATCAAATCCCCTCATTCTTCTCATCTGCAGACTAAACAAGCCTAGTTCCCTCAGCTTCTCCTCTAAAGCCATGTGCTCCAGCCCCCTAATCATTTTTGTTGCCCTCCGCTGGACTCTTTCCAAATCTCCTTTATTGTTATGCCTGAATGTATAAATCTCCTGTATTACAACAGCAGCTACTTGGGTAGCACTTGGGTTACCCTTTTCTTGCACTGTCTCATAATGGGTGAAATTCACCCCTTTGCAGACAGACAGCAACAGGCCTTTGTTCCACTTCAGCCCTATTTTGAGGGCTCTCTATCTTAGGGGTTGTCTACGCTAGAAATGTCACAGTGGCACACTGGGCCACTGTAGCGTGTCAGTGTAAACATTACCTAAGCTGCCAGGGAAGTTCTTTCCTCAGTGTAGGGAATCCATCTTCCATCCACTTCCATCTAGTTCTGTCTATGCTGGGGATTAGGTCTGCTGAACTACGCCACTCAGAGGTGTGGGTTTTTCACATCTGTGAGCAACGGAGGTAAGCTAACTTAATTTTTAGTGCAGAACAGACCTCAGGCATTTATATGGCCCCCATTATCACAGTATCAGAGTGCTTCATAATCCTTAATGTATTACAGATGAGGGCTAATGCAAGTAATAGATTAAATGAGTTGAACAAGGTCATGGAGGAAGTCTGTGGCAAAGCAGAGGCTTGAACCCAGGTCTCCCAAGCACTAAACTAGTGACTTAACCACTGCACTGTCCTTCCACTTCAAAGTGTCTCTCTGCACAAGGATGAATTTTAACCCTGTGTATGAAAAGCCCATCCCCATTCCTGCTCTCTTTAAATCTCACCTGAAAGCTTTCCTAGTTTTAGATTCCTTGCTAAAAAAAGAAAAAAAAAAAAGGTGAGTATCCAGCATTAACGGTCAGAACAGACTTTATCACTGGGCCCCGTGGTAGTAAGTTTTGGTGTTTTGGATCATTACAGTAGCACTGTAGCAATGTTAGTAAGAGTTACATTGACTGTTGAAGTTTTGTTGGTCTGAATTATGCAGGAGGTCAGAGTAGATGTTCTAACAACTCCCAGGCAGATGCACTGCTGGGCCCATTTCTCTTCCAGCCCGAGCTCCCATTAACTCAGTGGTTACTCTCCAGTACTATCCACTTCTGGACAGTTACTGAAGAATACTCTGGTCTTGCTGTGTATATTGTTCTGCACTGATACTCTTGCATAAATGGTCACAGAAGTAAATATGGAGAGAGAGAAAGACAATAAGAGAGAATGTCTCAAGGGAGGCTGCTCACTCGCAAACAAAAATCACTAGTTTAAAGGGAGCATTGCATTCTGGGACTGGAATGTATCTGGCTCCTGAATGCATGCGCTAATTAAATACAGGGTAATGACTAGAAATCTGAAAGGAACAGGCTGGACACTTTGTGCTAGCATTTCAACAGGGTATAAGAACAGAGGAATTACCATTATGTGAAGGAACTATTTAACCATGGGGTCCAGTATTCTGTCTCCAACACAGCCAATGATGAATGCTTCAGAGGACAGTGTAACACCTGTTATTAGGACTATTTGGGTAACACTAGATAGTTGCCCCCAACTGGTGATCAGTTTGTGCCCTGAAGCTTGAGGACTGATAATCCTTTTCATTTTTATCCTAGCTCATGTATCCCCGGATGCTATTTCCTATTCATAAGTAGTTCTAACTGGGAAGCATCCTCATAAGAAAGGGCAGGATTCACAAAACAGAAAAGCTCAGGCAATGATACAGAAAATAAACCAGTGGAATAATCCATGCACAAGAACGTAAGATAGGAGTTGGAGAGGGCAATAACCTATGAATTTCGGAGCCATATCCGGTTTAGATTCTGAATCCTCCATAAAGTTTAGCAGGGTCTATATGCAGGGTATTGACTTAGGCCTATCCCTACTCTAGAGGAACCCAATAGCTAAATTAATATTAGATTGTCACCCATACAATAACATACAACAGCAAAAATTAATACTACATGCTTTCCAGAGACTTACAATATATGCAGACACATGCAAAATGCAAGTTAAATCAACCTGGTCTCCCAACTTTTTGCTCCTTCTCTGAACCACAGTATTACTGCATAAATAGGACATCTATTTCCATTGGGTAGTCAAAACAGGACTACTTTATGAAGGACAATGTTTTGCTGTATTTGCATGACCATAATTTGCATAACCAAGAATTATGAAAGCCAAAAAGTCTCTCTCCTGCCAGCACAGATCCTTTTTGTTAATATTTGCTTAAGTCCTTTGAGAATCGATAGTTCTTTTGCACAGTAAATCTCTGCCTACCTTAATTGCCTTAGCTCTGCTGATCAGTCCGTCTTGTTGAGCACTTCCAATGAGCAGATCCACCTTCTCAAGTCGAGAATGTTGCAGGACTTCAGCTAGAGGTTCCCGAAGGTAGACTCCATCAACCACTGGGCCCCAGTAGTGGAATGGCCCACTTATGGCTAGGAGCTGTGTTGAAAGGGAACAGAGAATAGTATAGCACAGTTACGATCAGGATTTTCAAAAGTGCTCAGCATTAGCTTGACTCTGCTGTCAATGACGTCAATGGTAAAACTCCTATTAAATGGAAAAAGTGCTCTCCTAGAGACTGAACGGGCAAGGAATTGGTATAGAGATACAAAGCCTTTGGTGGTGAGCAGTGATGGGCCAGTTTAGCAAGGACTTTCTGTCATTGCCATCTGACAACTGCTTGTTTGCCTGAAATGATTAATGGAACTGACACCCTCATAATGGACAAGTGTCCACATAACACAGTTCAACATCACACCTGGAAGGAACTGGTACCCTTGTTGAACTTGTATTGCCGAAGCCTCTTTTTGCCCTGTGTGTGAAGGGTTCCACCCCACAGGACTGTCAGTACGGCACCTTTATAAGCATTACATTTTGTTAAACTAAATCCAAAGCCCAATCATCTCTTCACACTTCCTTTTTTGTAGAGAACTGCCGTGGAAACGAGGGGCCTGATTCCCATTTACACGAAGGCCATTCACCACCCTGACGGGGATCACTGAAACCCACTTTAAGACACAGACAACGCGATGCAAAGGGGCCTTCGTTTAAATGAGAATTAGGCCATAAGTATCAATGGGCCAAAGCCTTAGCTGGCAGACACCAAAGTAACTCCACTAAAGTCAATGCCGATTTACACCAGCTAAGGATCTGGCCCAACATTTACCAACTTTCTTCCTGCAAGTTGCTGCACGGGCAGCCTATGTTTCCATTCTAATACAAAGTCAGATATATTGCTATGGTGCACCTTAGTCTGTGCATCATTGAGAACATTGGCAGGCAACCGGCGGAGGCAGGCTACAATTTCCTCACTGCTGGATGAAGGACATCCAAATTCATTAGCCAGAACTACCACTTGCTCTTCAGCTTTCTTCTCACTAATCACCGATGCTGGAGAAAAAGCGGATCCTCCCTAGAAGAGAAAACATTATTATCATTATTTACTAAATCATCATTATTTACTACTACTACTGTGGTCTCACAAATCTCAACATTAGTGTATTTTAAGCAATGGCTATTACTTTCATTGCGCTAATGCCACTTAATTATTGTCATTCCTTATTTGTGTTACACAAGCAACCAAAGGGTGCAACCAAGATCGGTGCTCCCTTGTGCAAACACACAAGAGGGTGTGAGCATCCCAAAGATTTTACAATCTAACTCTTATACCTAGCTAGCCTCTTATATCTGCATTGTATAGCTGCAATTCCAACCATGCTAGGGGAAAAAGACCTGGATTCTTCACTAGTGATGTTGAGGCATGAGCAGGCAGGAAGCTAGCATTGACTTTCAAAACTCAGGGTAAGTTTGCAGCACTAACAATTAGGAAGGAAAAAAAAAAATCTCCTTTGTACTTTAAAGCTTGATGCTGAAATTACTGAGATACAGAGAATATAGACCATCACAGCTCTTCACAGTAGAGAAATATTTAAATCACTTGCCAAAGCCACAGAGCCCAGATGAGAACTCAGGAGTTCCTGGCTTCCAATCCCATGTTCAGACCATTCCCTCACTCCTGTTACAGCTGGGGCTGTGTTTGGAAAAGAGCTCACTAGGAAAGGATGTCATAATGTCGTTGAGCAACCACAAAAGCCAGTTATTCAAAATGCAGGTATGTTAGCATAGGCTGATAACATCTGACCTACAACACCAGGGCTGGAATAAGCAGTGACGTGGTTAAAATGACTCAATTCTAATTTCCAGATGTTTAGATGAGTTTACTATAATAATTGTTCAGATACACTTCCGTCTTCTAAAACACCCCAGAGAATCTGATCGCCTCTGCTGATTAGCTTTTTCAATATAAAGCAGTCAAGTACAAAACTATATGCCCAGCAAAACACGGAAACAGAAGCCAAGAAAAAAAATTAAATGTATTTTTAATATTTGGTCCCTGAGAAGCCGGGTGTAGCAGTTAAAAACATCCACGTCCATTTCTTTGCTTCTAGCAAGCAAGTACATTGACTGTAGTGAAGCATTCTGTCTGATCTCTGAAGTAATCAGTTCTCAAATATAATTAGAAAGGGACTATTGTTTAGATAGTCCCACTAGGCCCATTGTTACTATATACTCCTTAAATATTTTATTCTTTTGTTAAGTTAAAAGAAAAAAATTCCGGGATCTAGAAAAAAAATTATAATTATGTATTCATTATTTTAGGGGTAAGTTACAGGAGGCCTGAGCTAAGCAACAAAAAAAGAAAAAAAGAAAAAAAAAAAGAAAAATATCAAGAGTGTCGCTTTTCTAGTGCTGAAGAAGTTCCTGTAGAAAGGATCTATGAGTTTTAACAGGGCCAGAGGAGAAATAGATTCTATTCCCAGTTCTGCCAGTGATCTGCCGGGTGTTCTTAGACAAATAATCAGATGTGTAATAACCCCAGCCGTACACGGATATTGCCAGGCGTAATTAGTTAGTGATTGTAAAGCGGTATGAAATCAGTGCAGGAAAGGCACCATATAGGCCAGATTCTCTAGCTTGCTGCACTGCCTCAGTGGGGAAAGACTGTCCAGAATTTCCCTGACTGAGAAACCTGTGCTTTGGAGAAGTCCTTAGCAGGCGTAGGACCAGTATAGCAGGTTCCTAGGCCCCCATGCACAGGGGATATGACGGAGCTGAGGAAAGGCATCTTGGGAATGGATGGGATAAATAATCATACTTCAGCTTTTGACAGATGGCCCTTTAGGGAGAGTTGCCAGCAGGTGCAAGTTAGATCAACCCCCTGGTTGCTCTAGCTGAAGCAGAGAATCAGGGAGCCAGCTAAGAGTAGCTGACAGTCTCGCCTTTTGACTGCACAGTACTATTGTTAGTTAAATTGGCACCACTTCTGCCCACCCCGGGGAGTTGAGGGTGCTCAGCATCCAACCTGTGTGATGCTGGGCAAGTTACATAACCTCTCTAAGCCTCAGTTTCCCAGTCTGGGAATGGGGCTGATGTCAAATGCCCACCTTTGCAAAGAGCTGTTTCAATCTAGCAGGTGGATAATTATTAATAATTTGACTGACAGCCAGGGCATCGTTTTGGCGTACCATGTCTAGTTCACTACTTAACGCTCTGCAGGATTTTGTTTTGAAGCTGTTCCAGGAATGGGAGTGACGACCTTTCCCCAACGGAATCTCAGCTCAGCAGGACCATCGTGACTATGACATGTTGCTGTGTCTGCCATGCCGTGGCTTCCGTTGTATTAGACGTACAATGCAGACTAACTGTGGAATGAAGTCTTCATGCTGACCTTCTGCGTTTGTATTTGTTCATGTGTGTTACACACAGTAATAGACTGAAGCAAACCCAGACCACCGCCGCCTTTCTCCTTCCCCCTGCCCCTGATGCATGAGTATCCCTTGCTCTTCGAAAGACAAGGTGGGTGAGGTAATATCTTTTATTGGACCAACCTCTGTCGGTGAGAGAGAGAAGCTTTTGAGCTCTTCAGGGCTGGGAAAGGTACTACTTGTGTCAGAAGTAAATACAAACAGATAGTTTAGCATAAATAGTTAGCACTTATTCTAAGGGACCAATCCAGGTGAAGTGGCCAGTTAACACCATGATTTTAAGAGCATGATTTTTAGTGTCTAGCAAAGCTATGAATTTAATAAAGACATTGAATTTATGGCTTATTATAACAATCTGTAACCCACTAACCCACACCACCTGTTTTGTCCTACAACTACAGGGATGCTAATGTGTCACTTTGCAATGAATGGTCCCTTAGAATATGTGCTAATTATTTATGCAAAATGATCCATAAAAGGATGGATTTAGCTATGACACTCTTAGCCCTGGTCTACAGTACAGAATTACTTTGGTATAACTACATCACTCAGGGTTCTGAATAATCTACACCCCTGAATGATGTAGTTATACCAACCAGAGCACTGGTGTGGACAGTGCTATGACATAGTTAACTGCCTCTCATGGGGAGGTGGAGTTTTTAAGACAACAAGGGAGGTCGCTCCCGTCAGCTTAGAGAATCTTGACCAGAAGTGCTTCAGTGGCGCAACTGCACTGATGCGGCTGCACCGACACAAGTTTCTAGTGTAGACAAGCCCATAATAGCTTCCCCAGACCTGAAGAAGTGCATTGGATAGCTCGAAAGTTTGTGTCTCTCACCAACAGAAGTTGGTCCAATAAAAGATATTACCTTACTTACCATGTCTCTAATATCCTAGGACTAACATGGTTACAACAACGTTGCATATATCCCTTGATCTCCCATTTAAACTGCATGGCTTTCGAGGTGCCCATCTTCACTGCATTTTCTTATTGTTATTTTCAGACTGGGAAATTTTTAAGGACTGGAATGAAAACAATTAACTGAGAAAGCAACAGACCAGATTCTCATCTTGTGTAAATCAACAGAACTCCATTTGACTTCAGTATCTTAATAAGGGCTGAGTTTGCTTTTACTCCAACAGGAGCCCAAACCTTTCTTTGTTCCCAGAGCTCAGCCAACGGCTATACTCTCTCTATTTAACACGTTTATTATGGTAGTGCCTAAAAGCCAACAAGACTATTGCCCTGTTATGCTAGGCTTTGTAAAACACAGAGTAGTAGACAGTCCGTACTAGCTTCAAAATTAGCTGTGGCCCAGAAAAGCACTTATAAATATGCTCAGTATGAAGAATGGGAGTGATCCCATTGATTTTAAAGCTCGGGCTAAAGGTCTTTACTGGATTGGACCTAGATGAGCAGGAAGATTATGTAGGGTATTGAGCCAAGCTGTGCAAAATGTTTGCAGTGAGATCAGGAATTACTCAAGACTCACCACAAACTCGAAACGCAGCTCACAAACCTTCCCTGGGAACCTGGTCCAGTTCTGAGAGATCTGGGCCACTATGTGGCTCGGTATGGAAATGCTACCCTCCCCCATTCTGTCTGTCTTGTCTATTTGCATTGTAACTCTTTAGGGGCAGGGAGCACCTACCACTTTATGTTTGTACAGCACCTTGCACAATTGGCACCCTGAGGCACTATTGTAACAAACATGATTATTAATCACCATGTGAAATTCA
Organism: Mesoclemmys tuberculata; assembly: GCA_007922155.1. Taxonomy (NCBI): domain Eukaryota; kingdom Metazoa; phylum Chordata; order Testudines; family Chelidae; genus Mesoclemmys; species Mesoclemmys tuberculata. The sequence continues at coordinate 5,180,478 of ML675632.1, read as the reverse complement.
GGGAAAGCCAGACAGGCAAACCCATACATGGCCTGACCCTATATTAATCTGCTTAGCTTCCCCCTTGGCAATGCAGAACTATGTGTGGGAATATTCAGAGGAATTCCTGGACTTATGGCTCCTCTAGGAGCTGTGCTCTCCACATGCCAATGGGAGCTAATGGGGGTGGCACAGCAGAGCAGAGCGGAAGCAAGAAAATCCCTTGCATTCCCTCATGATCTCTGGATATCTACATGGCCTAGGAGTTGGATCTCCAGCTTCTTCTATGGGGAAAACCCCTGCTCTCCCCACCTTAGCCAGACACAAGAGTTCATAAGAAACCCCAGAAATTGAAACTCCACATAGGTTATTCCCGTAGAGGAAAGAATGAGGGCCAAACGTCAGCAGGGGTAGACTGGCATAACTCCATTATACACTAGCTGAGCCCAAGCCACAAAATTCAGAAGAAGATCCAAGCTTCCCAGAAGTTCGGGTTTTTTTTCCAAAGGTCAGGAATGTTTCAAGGGTTTTTCTTTGGAATCCATCTCTAGCTGTAACTTCTTTTCTCTTCCTCTAACAGCAGCAGTTTTGCAACAGGCTGAGTAACAGAGTTTGTTCTGCTGGTTTCCCCAGTAGTGACCATTTCCTCAATCTGCTTTTTTTGATAACATTTGTATTCAGGAAGTAGGTCTTGCACTTTGGCTTTAAACCTAATATAGGATCCAGTGCTGCGCCTCATAGTTAATTACTCCTTTTTTGGAGCGGGACCAAAATTCAGCAATATTTAAGTGATAACATTATCTTCCCTGTTGTGGTGCTCCTGCTGAAATTTCTTTGGCGTTCTGGGGGGCAAGGGAGAGGATTCCTATTAACGAAAGTGTTAGGCAAGCAAATATCAAATTTATTCCACAGTTTGAGCTCATCATTTCCTTATCCGCGGACCTTAGGAGCAAACATGAAAGCAGAAGTTGGAGACTACGCACAACGAAGGCTTCAACTCTGAGAAAATAATTCTCATATTTAACAGGAATATACTATGTCCATCCGCATGGGTGTATGATTTAAAGCAAGGACTCATGGAGAAAACAAATATATACGGAGGGTTTTGCTTTTCTCTTCATCACATTCATTCACTCTAGAAAACATTAGCCCTGTATGATTATTTGTAGTAACCAGGGATGAATTGGACATCAGCTTAAAAAAGTGGACCTGTTTAGAGAGATGCAGAAACATTTTACATGAATTGCTCACTCACACTGGCTGAAATTCCCTGTATTGCCAACTCCAAGCATTCAAACATCATGAGTCTGGCACCAAAAGATCACGAGATTGGCTTAAAAATAATGCATTTAGGGTTCTTTTATTTGCCTTCTGATTTTCATGTCTTTTTTTCTGCACACATAAGGGCTAAAAATTTACTTTTAAATGAAAGCTGAGATTCCCCCATAATCATATGATTCCACGAGCTGGGGCTTTAAGAAAAGCCATGTGACTTGCAATACAATCATGAGAATTAGCAACACTACACCTGTGCCGAAGGCCAATATGAGACCAATCCACTGTATAAATCCCACTCAAAATTGGGTTTAAAAGGAATTTATGTCTCACACAGTTCTTGCTCTGGCCGTCTGCATTGGGGTGACCTACCTGTGACCTATGGAAAGTCATTTGACCTCTGTCACCCCATTTGAAAAAATCAGTACAAATATAACCTCACTGAGATGAATGGCTGCATTCGCATTAAGCAATCCTAGTTAATGTCATTGCACCCCTCCCCAAAATTTCCAACCTCATTTACAGGAACAGCAGAAAGCATTAGACTGAGTGTTTTGCAATTGTATAAAGGGTAACGAGTGGCAATGTCAATGAAAAGATAGCATTATGCTAGCCACTTTAGAATTATTTTACAGGGGCACTGCAGGCTATGTGCCTCATCTGTGCCTGGAAGTGACAACTTCCTCAAACGGCAAACAACCACACCTCTTTTCGTTCACGTTGACTCTGAACACTCACTTCTGTAATGACTTTCAGTGCTGAGCCACCAGCAAGCGACAGCCAAAACTTGAACTCCACACACCCTCTCATGTGTCACAATCTCTTTTACTCTTTCGTTGTGCTTTTGACCTAACTGTCAATCCTTCTTGAGCTACCTTCTGCCTTGAAAAGCTCCAGCGGGGTAGCCCTGTTAGTCTGTATACAGCAAAAACGAGAGTCCTGTAGCACTTTAAAGATGAACAAATTTAATTTCTGCAGGCATGAGCTTTCGTGGGCTGTAACCCACTTGAGAGACTCACATTGCCACTGAAGTTAATGGAGGTAATCTGGATGAAGCAGAAGCCAACTCAAACTGTCTTGATATCTGCCTGAAAAGCTCACCGGGCCCATGAATGAGCAGTTAATGATATTGACAAATATCAAAGGGCAAGACTGTGATCTGTCTAACAACTACTCAGGTGCTCAAACTAATGACATTGTCCATGCTGGCATTTGGACAGTGTAAAATATAAAGCTGTATTTATGGCTATTATTGGTTAATGGCAGTGCCCAGAGGGCTAGGTGTCATCCAGAGAGGCAAGAAAGCAGTGTCATGGAGCTCACAAGCACACACAGGCTAGGGGAAGTGGTACAACATATAAGTAGAGCAGTCAAATGGCATTTGGCTATACCCTGAAAAAAGACTGTTAGGGTCTTCTACATTCCCAACATAGCAGAAGCGGGGCTTCCAGTGGGATTTAAATGAAAGAAGAGTCTTTTAGAGGAGCTCAGGAAGACCATACCATACGTAGGTGGCTGCAATAAAGAAGGCAAAGAGACACTTAGTCAAGATGCTAATGAACAGACAAGGCTGCTGGAGGATCGGTGGAATGATGTTGAGTAAGTTTGGTGGGTCAGAGCTGGAGACGATTTTGCTGCACGAGCATCTGCCTGTGACAGCCGAGATTTCTGAAAATGGAAAAAAAATAAAAAAGAGGGTTTCTTCTGCCAAGTCAGACATTTTGCAGGTGGTAATCTTTCTTCTTTTCCTGCACAGCTCTAGCCAGATGCCATTTTGCTAGTAACAGAGGAGGTTCGGCGAAGCACAGTGATCCTGGATCTCAGATGACTTGCTTGTTGATTGCCTGAGGGTTACTGTATCAAGCCAGAAACTTACTTTTGGTAACAGGATATGAAATGCGTTTAACACAATTTCTAGTCCCCAGACGAATTCAACAGCAAAACTCATTGATTTACATGGGAGAACAGCCAAGCCCATAATAATCAAATCTCACTGTTTACCATATTTTAAAATATTTGATTAGTTCACTGTGCTGATATTCCCCCTTGCACAGATTCAATATCGCTGCTGTAGTTGCTCAGTGCCATATTCCTTACACCAGTGGCTCCCAATCCGTGGCCCATGGGGTCTTTCAAGGTGGCCCACCACTCCCCTTCCACTGGCTGCAGAAGGGAGCTGCTGCCTAAGGGCCCAGGTGGAGCGCATTGCCACGGGGCTACAAGACTAGTGCAGGCTCCTTGTTGCAGCCGAGGGGATGGGAAGATTAGTGCTCCCTTCCCCTGGTTGTAGCAGGGAGTATGACAAAGCACTCCGCGTGGGTCCCTAGGCACTGGGGCCAGAGGGAGGGGAGCGCTGATCTCCCATCCCCAGTTGCAGAAAGGACACAGGTGGAGCACACTGGGCTACAGGATGTGGGTGGTTTTCCTGCTGCAGCCAAGGGGATGGGAGATCAGTGAGGACTCCTTCCATCTGACTGCAGTGGGGGGGAAGAGAGGAAAGGGTAGCTGCTGATGGACACTGGTTGTAAAAATTATATCTGTGGCCCTTGAGCCAACAAGGTTGGTAACCACTGCCTTACACAGTACACTCCCTGGGCCCTCTCCAATAGAAAAACGCTTGTTTCATGTTCAGAGTCCTCGTCAGCTTTCAAACTGCTATACTGTGGGCTAGATTCTGAAGAACCCAGTGCAAATATACCTGGGGAGGGTGATAAACAATCCCCCACAGTTGCATCCCTGTACACAATCCCAGTCCTCGCACTTCCTGGATACAAGGATTGCACCAGGCTTGGGCTGCAGTTAGACATGGAATAGAAGGGTGAGGGCAAGACATCGCCCTTGCCTGTCCACACAGAGTCTGGTACAGAACCTGACTGAGTCTCCTCCAGTGATCCCAGAGACATGGTGCTTCAGTCTGGAAAATTCTAGCAGGGGAGAAGCACCTTCTGCCATAGAACTGTGGCTTGCAGGAACCGGCAGCTCCTGCAGTCCGACCTTACCTGGCAGTGATAACCATGCAATGCTAAGGGAGCTATGGTTGCTGTCAAACCCTCTAAGAGCACTAAATGTGAGAGCTCACCCACTTCCATTCCAAACCTCCCCTGTGCTCAAGGTCACCACCACTAGCACAGCATATAAAAATAAGGAAACTCGCCTCTAATTACTGTGGTTCAGAGTTTTGGCACAACCTGCTGCCAGGGGAATTTATCCACTCTCCCTTGGCTGAAATTAGTCCTATCGAACAGCTTCTACCGTCGTTCAGCTTTTCCATTTCATTAAATGTCATGGTTCAACTATTAACTTCTACCTGCAGCAGTTCTGTGTCTGAAACATTAATCAAGAGCAGAACTCTGGCGTGTTTTTTCAATCCTGCCATATGAAATTATTTCATTATTATTATGTTAATATTTCAGTATACACGCTGGTCATGAAGACAATGGATATATTAAGCTACCTTAAATAACCTATAGACTTTTATCTATATGCCTCTGCCATGGGTTCACAGTGTGATCTTGAACAGATCATTTGATGGCTCCATGCCTCCCCATCTGAGACACAGGGATAACAACAGTAACTGGAACAGAGGTGTTCTGAGGTTTAATTAATTACTTGGTATAATGCAGTCTGAGACGTTGAGATGAGAAAGTGCTCTACATACAGGCTTTTGGTGAACATTGTTTATTTGTTGTAGTCTGCTCAAAAACATTAAACATTTTGCAACAGGAGTGGGCTATTGTTTGGAGCAAAGGACTGAGAATAAAAGAGGGTCTTGGAATCTAACCTGTCTGAAAGCCATTTGATCTTGAACAAAGATTTGTGCTTCATCCTGCCTCACTGAAGATCTAGAAAAGGCAGGACCTTACAGAAAACAAGCCATGGGCTTTGGAGGTTGAACTTATTGGATAAACACAAAGAAAAAAGACCAGTACTTTATATGTAACTAGCATAAAATACTATTTTAAAATACTATTGTACAGTTATGAATTATAAACTACTACTATAGGCTATTTTGCTCATTTTCCTTATGTGATCAAACAGACGCTAGTGTAAAATATTCAAAACCTCCCTGTTTTCCACAGCCCAGAGAGAAAAAGCATCACCGAGAACTTGAATAGTGACAGGAACCACATCTGTTGCAAACACTTCATGCCTTCCTACTTTCTCACAGAGGAAGTATGTGGCTGATTTGGCAAGTGCCGTTCTACATGATAGGGTGAAGTTCACAACACTCTCATTTGGCTTGCTGCTTCTCGACCTGATCAGCTAGACACTGCGGGCAACATGAAAACGCGATCGTGCCTGCTCCTTTTCTGAAACGCCCTGCAAACTGGAATACCAGCCTCAGCGTTTAAAGGTAATCATTGCTCCCACGCTTTCAGGATAGCATTTGCTGCAAACAGGGCCAAACTTTCCAGTCCTTATTCATGCTAAAGGCAGTTTTGTCCCAGGAACCAGGGCAGGATTTGAACTTTAAATATAAAGAGCCATCAAAGATAGAGATACAAAAGGTCCATTTGATCCTCCAGTGTCCCTCCTTGCTGCTGGTGTTGGGAAATGTGAAATGAGTGTAAATTATATATTTCTACGACAATTTTAAAATACAAGGAGAGACAGACAGATGGCCAATAGCAAAACAAATATTCACGTGCAATAGCCTATGAGAAACATCACAGTTACAACAGCAGATTTCTTTTTTTTTTTAACTCAAGCTGTCAGAGGTTGGCAAATGAATTTTCTCTATGGTTTGCACAGCACTTGTATTTTACAATTTGTGCAAGTTTATACCTATGCACTATTAGACGCCTGACCTGAGCTTTCCAAGTGCATGCGACAATCCTGATAGATGCAGGTACTTAACTTTTGATACATGACAGGAATGAGGGACTCATAAGGAGGGCTGTGTAAAACATAGGAAGGAAGGTACAACTAGTAAAATGAGTTGTTTCAAATGTATACGTTATGGAATGAGGAGTGTCCTGAATAAAGTGACACACTCCCTTATGTTTCTTAAAGATGCGTGAGATTTAGCCACACATTTCCCATTGGCTTAATAAGAGATAAATCCTGATTAATTCTTTGCAAATATAGGGATTTAGTAAGCAGTTAATGGAGAAAAACACCCAGCATCTTATAAATTATAACAATAGAATTCCTCATTTGAAATGTACTAGTTTGTAAGCATGTTTCTTGGAGCACTGAAATTAGTCATGTTCTTGCTTTGGGCAGCATCTCTTGGGCATTCTGAATATATGTTTGAAAAACCTCCTGGAAAGCAGACTAATTTCAGATATTCAGATAATTTAGATACCCCAACATGACATTGTCTGAAAAATAGTGAGTGTGTGTGAAAGAATTGAATAGTACATGCATTTAGAACCAAATATAGATCCATTTCTGCAGGTCCATATATTTTGTGCAAACCGGCATTCACAATGATTTGAGTCGACAATGTAGGTTTGTGACCCCAGTCTTTCAATGAGCTAGATATGGCCTGACCTCTATGCCTATATGGAGCCCTGTTGAAGTCAATAGGGCTCTGTTTGGCCCCATGTGCAGAGCTCATGGCAGAATTGGGGTCATAACCCTTTAGGTTGGAGATCTAGGTTGGATATTAGGAAAAAGCTTTTCACTAGGAGGGTGGTAAAGCCCTGGAATGGGATACCTAGGGAGGTGGTGGAATCTCTATCCTTAGAGGTTTTTAAGCTGCGGCTTGACAAAGTCCTGGCTGGGATGACTTAGCTGAGGTTAGTCCTGCTTTGAGCAGCGGGTTGGACTAGATGACCTCCTGAGGTCCCTTCCAACTTTAATATTCTATGATTCTAAGATTAAATACCTGATTTATGGGTGCAATGAAGAACAGAGTTGCCAAAACAACCTGAATTGTGCTTTCATACAATTGTGGCTACAATTATTTGCACTCATAAAACTGCATATGTACATACGTAAGAGAGGCAATATGCAGCTCTTATGGTGAAATTCAAACTTTTGTTAAAGCCTGAGGAATTGGTCTCAGTGTGGGGAAAGTCACCCCTAAACCTGCAGACAGACTAAAGGTGTCAATGCAGCCCCTTAGAGGCTGCCATTCCTACAGGTTGAAATAAGCTTGATACACAAGTTGACAATATTATGAAAAGGCCTTTATTGCCTACAATAGCAGGGAACTGGACTCTATGACCCAGGAGGTCCTAGCTTGCAGCTCCAGCAACTCCACTTCTCAATGCAGGATTTTAGCACACTGGAGCCACATAAACATAATCTCTCCTTATCCTACATGCAGTAAAGGCCTCTCTGCACCATCTGTTTTGAGACTGGCATAGAAATCTGCTAATACAGCATACAGGGGATGCAACTCTCTTTGCTCTGCCTATGTACCAAGCTTTCACAAGGTACATAACGCCTTGAATAGACTTTCCATTCTTGGGTGAATTTCAGCTAACCAATAACAGTTTCACAGGCATTTAGTTAGATAACAGAATATTCTACCTGTCTTCTACTGGTGCATACTACATGCAAAATTCAGGAAAAATAGCTTAGTTTATTGCATCGTGATCCAGTGCACTGCATGTAAGTACATATTGCTTATCTGCACAGTCCACTCAGGTACCAAAGAACCATGTGTGTCACTCTTTATTTAGATGAATTAAATACTACATAAGATGGCCCATACACTCTAGATTCCATTGACTTTACTTAAAAATACAGCTTAAGAGCAGTGGTACAACCAGTGAGCAACTTGAAAACATCAATATGTCCCCCCTTGAACTGTTCTCCACCTGAACAGCTCCCTTCCCATTTTCAAATGCTTGGGAGGAAAGACGAGCTTTCCAACATGCCCTGAAGTGCACAGAACACACTATTACTCTGGCTAAGTGCATAATGGCAAATTATATTGTTTGCCAAAAGAACTGAAGTCCAAGGGCTGCTCTTTGCACGTTGGATAAATAAATTGTGGGAAAGAGTCACAACTTTTCATTCGCTTCTCAAATTATTTATTTATTTTAAGCAACTGTCAGTGGCAGTGAATTTTAATATGGAAAATGTCACAGAGTATATTTAAAAGAGTAGCTGTGGTGACATAAAACCCCTAACTAACTGAAAGAATGCACAAAAATTTACTTTTTAATTTTCTAAAGCCAAATTCTGCCACCTTTAGCCTCACTGAGCAATTATGCAACTATGTGAATAGTCCAATTGGTTTCATGAAATTCATGAAATAATGTGAAAACTAGGACAAATGGAAAGTACTATATTAAGGAAAGTTCCAGAGGGGTAGCCGTGTTAGTCTGTAAACAGCAAAAACAACAAAAGTCCTGTAGCACCATAAAGACTAACAAATTTCTGCAGGCATAAGCTGTCGTGAGCTGCAACCCGCTTCGTCAGATGCAACGCACGAAAGCTTATGCCCGCAGAAATTTGTTAGACTTTAAGGTGCTATAGGACTCTCGTTTTTGCTATATTAAGGAAGGAATAATCAATTGCGCAAATACAAAATGGGAATTGACTGCTTAGGAAGAAGTACTGCAGAAAAGGATCTGGAGGTTCTAGTGGATCACAAATTAAACAAGAATCAACAATGTAATGTTGCTGCAAAAAAACCAAACATCAGTCTGGGACATATTAGCAAGACTGTTGTAAGCAAGACATGAGAAGTAATTCCTCCATTCTATTGAGCACTAATAAGGCCTCAAATGGAGTACTGTGTCTAGTTCTGAACATCACAACTCAGGAAAGACGTGGACAAATTGGAGAGAGTTGGGGAGAGAGCAATAAAAAATTATTAAAAGTCTAGAAAACATGACCTATAAGGAAAGATTGAAAAAATTGGGTTTGTTTATTCTGGAGAGGAGAAGACTGAGCGGGGACATGATAACAGTCTTCAAGTATGTAAAAGGTTGTTATAAAGAGGAAGGTGATAAATTGTTCTTCTTATCCACTGAGGACAGGACATGAAGCAATGGGCTTAAACTGCAGCAAAAGAGATTTAGGTTAGACATTAAGAAAAATCTTCTGACTCTAAGGGTAGTTAAGCACTAGAACAAATTATCTTGGGAGGTTCTGAAATCTCCATCTATGGAGGTTTTTAAGAATAGTTAGAAAAACACTTGTCAAGGCTGGTCTATGTAACACTTAGTCTTGTTTCAGTGCAGGGGACCGGACTAGAGGATGTAGCGAAGTCCTTTCCAGTCCTACATTTCTACGATTTTAATAAGGACGCAGAATCTGGCCATATATTTTTAACTTCAGGCAACTGTATGCTCTGCTAACGTGAACATTCAAGAGGTATATTCATGACTGTGGACTAAAGTCTTACACATAGCTCAAGTGAATAGTTTTCATCTCCAAAATTTGTAAACCTGAACATTCAAGAACACACTGCATATTTTAATGTGGAATTTACGCAACACAACTCCCACAGAAGTGAATGGGAATCATGAGACTAAAAAGTTCCAGAGGTTTAGAGATTTAGGGTAAAATTTTCATAAGAGTCTAAATAACTAAGGAGTAGAACTTGCTGGGAATTTTTCTATGGTTTTTGGTTGGAAAATACTGATTTGTCAAAACAGAAACTTTTGGTGGAAACGTATCAATTTCAGTGAAACTTTCATGGAGAGGAACTCTCAGGTCCATAATGGAACTGTTGGTCAAAATGAGAGAGTATCTAAATCTAGCCAATTGTGAGTATGGGCAGCAGACCATGGCCCCAAGGTTTAAGGTGTCTTTGAAATACCTATGGTAGACAAGACAGATTAAATCAACGTTTTCTGCACGGTTCACAGACTGTTTGGTAAGTACAGTAGGCACTGTGCTATTGGATTTTGTTAGGGTAAATGCTGTCAGTTTCTCAGAGTAACAGCCGGAAAGAGATAAAAATCATCTGATTTTAGGTAATGGTGTCAGGACATTTTGTTTTGTTGCTATTTTAAAAAAGGCATTGCTTAACTATTCTGACTGGGAAAGTAGGCTGTAACATAAGCCAACTTCTGACTAATGGTGGTTCTATTCTATTCAGTACTAGATAGGTTCTGATACCAGGTCACTAAAAAAGTTTCTATACAGGGTTTAGAATTAACTTTTCCTGTGAGCAAAAAGTTCCATAGCTACCCACTACAGTCTTTCATGCATCTTCCTCTGAAGCATTTTGTACTGACTATTGTCAAAGACAAGTACTGGAACAAGGTGGATCCTGATTGCCTCCAGTTTGGCAACTCTATCATACTATGGGACCTTGCAGGATCTGAACATTTTTGAGCCATTCTTTTTAAGTTTCTTTGAGCAGATTACAGTGATACCAGAATTGCGTCAAAAGGAAACTGCCAAGAAACTCTGCCTATAAGTAGCAATGAAACATCAAAACCAGCATTGGCAATAGATATGTCAATCTAATCAATTTCTTCATCACTTCAGAACTCCAAATGTTAAGGAGTAAATACACTCACAAAGTAACTGAATGTTTTGCTGTAACTTCCTATTGTGCTAAGGTAGTGGTAATGGAAACTTTTGCTATGTACAGTACTTCTTAGCAACTTCCCTAGTTGTGGTTTTCTGCTATTCCCCTGATAAAAGCACCACGGTGATGAGAGTTTAGCAAATAGATACAATTCTCAAATGCACGTAAAACATGAGCTTTCAAAAGCCAATCTGAGAGTCTGAAATTGGGTCATTTTTATGCATCAGCCCAGCAGGTGCTATCCTCCATCCTTTTTAATGTCTCCTTTGTTTTAGTTCTGAAGTGCGTTGATGAAAATAAAGAGAGCAATGGGAAATACTATGAAAACGACAAGCGCTTCGGCTGAAATAAAGGTGCCTTCCCAAACTGGTAAGCACTTTTTAATTTCTTTGAGGAAAAAAGTTACAGGCAAGCACATGGTACATTCATATATGTATTTTCATTCACCCGTCTGACCTATGAAAAAGTATGCTTAAGTATACAATGCAAAAATGGAGGTATACTGTATAACGTGTTTACTTTTATGTAAGTTAGTACTCATTCGCGGAGTCTTTTTTTTTTTTTAATTAATTTTTAGAAACTATTGCCCTTCAGTAGCAGTCCTTTGAATGTGCTTCCAACAATTCAGGAGGCTCTGACCTTCTCCATAAACAAGAAATTGCTCACTTGGGGTGTTTTCTGTGGATATTTTATATAACCTGTTCCCACATTTTGCTTTGCTCTGGTTTTATTGATTTTAACACAAATCTGGGAATCCTCATAAAGAAGAAATCAGAGAAATCACTTCAAACATTTGCACCAAAATGAATATGCAGCCAACTTTGCATGCTGTAAAAGTTATATGAAAGAATGACCCATTTCAAGGACTGCAGCTACCAAAGAGTGGGGTAGGCTGTCAACTGGCCCTATGTAGACACACAGGAAAAAGCTGTGTGAGGCCTCCCACTATGTTGGCCTGGATTTTGAGTATGAGTGGGAAGGGGAAGAGACTGGTGGGACTGCTACTCTCCATCATATGCCACAAAGTGCCAGCCAACTGGCACAAGGGGGAAGTTAAGCTAGCCTTATAAAGTGATGCAGCAAATTAATCCCCTGCCCTCCGTGCAAGAGAGAAGAGAAAGAACTACGCCTAAGGCACCTTTAAGGATGGCCCAACTATGTGACTCAGGACAAGGGATCAATCTAGCCACGAGGGGCAGAAGCTCCAGCACTATTTTTAGCATAAGCCAAGGATCAGTACTTCTAAATTATTGACGTTTCGGGAAGCTGAACACTTGGGGAATAGTAATGGCATAAGGAGTATTTTTCTTGAAGATCCCCGGTTCAAAATCAGTTTAGACTGATATTTACTGAAAGTTGTTACTATGAGATGGCTGGGTTCATGGCCTATTTGAAATGAATCGAAAATCTCAGTCCTCGTCTTTGCGGAGGTGTCCAGCTTCCATTCGGTGGCACTTGTTGGTCTTCCTAACAGAAAACAAGAACTGAAAGGCCTTGAAAACTGTCCTATTCTTTCTCTCGTAGTCATGGTCCCTTCGGGTTGGCACGGGAACACAGGCAGGGTAGGGTGGTGAAGTTTGCAATGCTCATGCTGTTCTTGTTCTGAGGCTAAACTTTAGGGCATGATCCATGCCCACCGAAGTCAACAGAATTCTCTCCATTGACTGAAACAGGCATAGCACCAGGCCCTTTGTCTCTATGGCTGTCAACCCAGAATCTTTCAGACAATAAATTCACATTGCCAAATACTGAATTTCTCCCTCAGTCTGTCAGTGGGTGTTTTAACAGAAGAAGGGTTTAGGATTTGGTCCACAATTTTATAGCATTTAAAATAATTTGGAAAAGAAATTTCATCCTGGCTCATTTCAGTGATGCTGAAACTGAAGGAATGAAATGGAAGGATAAAGGGAAGAACACACAAGAGGAAGGAAAGGCAAAGCAGACTGCTAATTTGAGTCTGACTAGCTGTTCTGCAGTGATAACTCTTATTTTGTTGTCTGCGCCTTAGTTTTTCCTGCCATTCAGACCCGCACTCAAGTCACACCCCTACATTTTCCCTCCGCCTTGTTTTAGTGCTGCTCAATGCACAAACAACAGAGGATCTTGTATTTTAAGCGCAGCACTAAGTTAGGAGTATTACATAAAAGGTACTACCCTAGCAGGCACTTCTTAGTCACAATTCCTCTCCTGCTTCCTCCAGCAATACCCGCAGGATGTTGCCAGTTGAGCTATGCTAGCCAGAGAGGAAGGCATGGAACCCAGTCTCTGCCCGTTCTCTGCCTCTTCCTGCCCTCTTATTCCAGGGAGGGAATCAGCTGGTGTCTAGGTAGCCAACACAGGGGCATTACGAGTATTGGGCCCACATACGGCTGCACAGTCCAAGTCACAAGTTGGCCCTTATTGAGCAGGCTATGCGACAGCTGGTATTAAGCCTCCCCGGCAGGGACCACATACTTGTGCTTGCAGGGCTTGCGCTAGCATGCTACAAATAGTGGTGTGAACGTTGCAGCGGTGGCGGAGGCTTGGGCTAGACACCCAAGAAAGGACCCAGGAAGTCAGGTGATCCGAGCTCATGCGGCTTACCCAAGATGGTGCTGCAACATCTCCCCAGATATTTCTAGTGTGCTAGCTTGACCCCTGTTCGCGTGAGTTCCTCTGACCAACCTCAAAGACCTGCTCCCAGCCACAGTGTAGACGTACCCTAAAGCACTGCATCTTTAGCTTCATGCCTCACAAGACACCCAGAGGATACAGGGATCTAAACAACCATGCACCATGTATTCTGGCATAAATACTGTAGAGAGAGCACCTGATTTAGTGGAAATAACTGTTCTTAGGTTTTTTCCTCTGTAACTGTTAGATTGTTCCATTTTAGAGATTTCTTATATAACTTATAAACTGCTAAGGAGTGGGTGGGTTTCAAAATCCTCAGTCAGGTTTTAGTTTGACATAACCAAAAGCTTGTTGGGTGGTGCTAGGTCAATTGTATCAGATCCCTCCAGAGCTTGGATTTGGGAGTAGAAGGGTGGAATGTGTGGTCCCTGCACTGAAGCACCAGTATTTGATGTAGACACTGGCAAACCTGAGTGTGATTTTGGTTTTGCAAAATCAAAACTCAGGAAGGTTTGGATTCAGATTTAATTTGACTTGGACCTTCAGTGTTCATGAAGTGGGGGAACAGCTGGAAAGGTTCAGATAAATTAGGTTATTTTGTACCATCTCTAGTGTAAACACAAGCACCCTAGAAAGTAACATTTGCCTGGATATAGCTGGTGTTATGATCATGCCTCATGTTCAGAACTAGAAAATTAATGTGCAAAATTGAAACAAAAACAGAAGATAAAAGTATGTCAGGTAATTACAGATCCTGCAGTCTAGAGACAGAATAACACATCCACTGATGCATAACAGAATGCAAGCCACCATGTAAGCAAGCAAGAAGGGCTGATAAGAACAGTTGGCTTTCCACTGCATATCTCAGTATGGAAACTAAACCTTGTATAAATAGCTTCATGAGTTTAAAATGTGATACTAAAATACTTTAATAAAACGTGGCCAGTTTAAGGAAATGCCATTTCGTTTAGAACTGGCACCTCAACCTCTCTTGTCATGTGGCTTTGGTAGTTCAGGGAAGCAGCGTGCATTTTCTTTCAGTGTATTTTTCCCATGTAATTTATCTCCTTGCATTTATTTCTCTGCCATTCCTGAAAAGGAGTCTATGTTTTGCAGTTGTTTAGTCCAATGTACACTAATTGAGGTCTAGTCAGACTAACCTTTCACAGCCTTTCACAGACACAAGGATTTGAGAACTTCTGTTGCATAGCCGAAAGGTAATTTGAAGCCCATTCAGCCCTGAGTCTCTTTTAAAATTATACAGCATAGCAAGCATGCTATATTATGTTAAAAGGTGGGAGTTGAACCAAAGACGCATTCAGGGAAACCCACCCCAGTTAATTCATTGGCACAGCTCAAATGAGAACCTTCTGACGCTATTCATACACATGCAACATGTTGTTGATCAATCCATTCCTCCTTGAGAGCTTGATTCTACAAGTCCCTATGCAGGAGGATTTTTGTGCAGAATCTTCTTAAGGTTATCCTTAAGAAACCTTACTGCTATTAGTTACCTAACAGGGCAACTTCCATGAGTGAGGGTTTACAGGGCCAAACTCTGATTGAATAGCAATCTGTCCTTCACTTAAGCAACACCAAATATATCCACTTAACAGATCCCCTCTCCCCTGGGCTATAGCATGAGAACAACACTGATGTAGAAATTACTTATTTTTTACATTCCTTTTAACCATCTCTCTAACATTTTTTCAATTCTTTTCATTCCAACAAGGTACCCCACTTGCCAGCCTCATTAGTATAAGAATAAAAATAACCCTCTTCTATTCCTTCAAATCCCTCTCTCTCAAAGCCCACAACTTTTAGTTAGCCTTCTGGTAATATTATTATTGATCATTATTATGAATTATTTGTAGTGTGGTATTGCTTAGGGCCCCAGGCCAATTCCTGGCCTACATTCATAATGCTGGACCCAGATTTTAATATCTCACGTTGTGTTAAAAATGATCTGAAGAGGAATTAGAAAGAAGCAGACATAGCAGGAAGTGTGCACGCACGTGTGTGTGCACGCGTCGCACACTCTTCTAATCTTCCTTCTGCATTCCCGTGCTGCACTTTGTTTATTGTAATGCTTTTCTATGTTACGTTGAATTGAGACAGCAAGTGCCACAGGACAAGGAGCTGACTGTTGTCCTTAAATATGGTCACATCAACATTATTGGAAAAGACGTTCCGTAGCAGTAATCAGGAACACTGGGTCTGAGGCAATTCCCATTACAGCAAATGGGCACAAATTGTCTCTGCCAGGCCCAGCAGAGGCTACTATGGCCTGGGCATGGGATTAGCCCAAGGAGAGGGCAGGCAGTGTTTGTACCACCATCACCCTTGCCAGAGAGAGCCATTTTAAACTGCTGTCACGGCTCAAATGGAAGCCACAATGTACTGTGCTGCGTCATGCTCTCTCCCCACTGCACCTATTAGTACTTTTCTGGCTGGCTGCAGACCCACAGTGGAAGAGGGGCTGCAGTTGCCTTCCATTGCCTCAACCTACCTCCAAGCAGAATTTCCACTACTGCGGAAACCTGCATGTTAGAAGAAGGCACCAAGCCCCGTATCTGCACTGTAGAATCCCCACTAAGAGTGCGAGCCTAGGAAGCGCTGAGCAACCTCTGACCGGGAATTGTAGAAGCTCGGTATCTTTTGGGTTCAGCCTTATGAAGATGTAAGTTCAGATCCTGCAGCTTTACTTGCAGTTTGATTCCGGACCAGTGCAGGATGTTCCTTACCAACTTCCTCCTTTCTGACCTCAGTTCTCAGAAATACATTTGCACATGAATGAGCAAACCACATTAATTTACTTTTCCTTTTTTTAAAATGAAAAAGCCTATGTCTGTCATCCCCAAGACAGCTGTAGCGGGGAGGGGAGGAGGGGTAGAGGAACCAGGCAGCCCATTAGTTACCCAGCCTAGTAACAAACCCTAAACGGAATAGGAAGAGGACATTGATTTTCTGGTTTCCTATTATTTTATGAAAGGATCCCCTTCTTGCTATACTTAAGTTAAACTATTTTTGTACTTTTGAAAATATCAGTAAAGATGTATAATGCGATGAAACCAATGCACGCCTTCATCTCATATAATGCACCTGACCAGCAGCGTTACTCAAATTGTAATTTAAACCATTCACGCATGGTGGTGTTATTCAAATGAGGTCATTTCCTAATACTGGGCGTATTTATTCGTTTTGCTACTTTCAGAGTGAGTCCCTTCTTTACATATGGTAATTATTAGACAAGGGCAGTCTGCAGTAGCTTTTGCCGAATTAGAAGTAAATAACTTAAAGATTTACAAACTTACAGATGCGGATTCAGCTCCTATTTAAACTGGTGTACAGTAGGTTTTGAGGGTAACTTTTTAAAGACATCCACGCTAGTTATGAATTTTATTATCCTTTATAAATGACATTTTCATCTTTTCCCTAGGTCAGGAAAGTGAAATCCTTGCTGTCCTCTGTGATTATCCATCCCCGGATATAAGCCAGCCAATATTTCATGTAGGAGAGAAACTACGTGTGATATCAGAGTAAGATATTGTTTTTTTAAATTAGCTCCCAATACAGCTGATGTGAACTAGGGAATAGCTTCTGTTTTATGCATTTGATGCTAGATAGATGCTGTGGTTTTTGTTTCTATTGAAACAGAGAACGTTCAAGGCCTATTGCTGCTGGGAAAGCGGCTTATTGCTCATTGTGCAGTTCTAGATGGAGCGCCTCCTTTTAGGCACTCACAAGCACTCTCAGGATGGAGCCCTGACTCCCACGGGGAACTCAGGCCATCCATCACCTCACAGGATTGAGTGACAGGGCTTTCCAGGTGTCGCGTCAATGTACAGGGCCCAGTTCTGCAATGTGAACTCACCCTGCATGACATAAAATGGGATTACTTGCATGACGCCGATTCGGCTTTGGATAGTCATTTGAATACTTAACAAAATTGAATGCATTTTAGAATTGGGAAGGAAAAAATACTTTATCTTCATCCAACAGTTTCCTATAAATTGAAGGTCTTTGGATACTAGACTCCTGTTTGCACCCTCAGATAGAGATTTTACTCTGAATTACGAATTTCAGATGTGGATCCAGACCCTACCCTTCACTTTGTCAGAGTTCTGAGGGATGCAGACTTGGAGGTCCCATTCCAGCCCTTCTGTAGTGTATTACAGACACACAGACAATCAGTCCCACACAGAAAGACCTACAGAGCCAGATCCGCAGCTGGAGTAAACTGCAGTGATTGGCCCTGGTGATCACCTGCACCACATGTCAGAAGTAGTGGAAAGTGGCAGCTAAAGGAAGCTGGTTGTGGTTCCTTGAGCCTTGTCTACCCAATCCTGACAAAAATTAGAGAAGTAACCAGTCTCCTATAAAACTCATAAGTGCCACAAAGGACTTTATAATACTCTTGGGGTAGTGGTGCTCTGTCAACTATTCCCCATCTGGGCCACACTCTGCTCCAGAGGTCTCATAAAGAAAAGGGCATATCAGCGAGTGTCCCTGGAATAGCAGGTGGAAGAGCTGCTTCCATCAGCTTTCTGATGCCAGAATATTTCCCTATGCAAAGGCAATTCTCCATCAGTGACTGCTGGCCGCTTAAAGTCCAATTTATGTTGTGTAAATCGTGTTAAACGGTCTTAGCAGACTGGAGAGTCAAGTCCAAAGTAGCTGTGCTGATTTACATCAGCTAAGGATTCTGCCTATAGTATATATGTACTGTACATATGCTGCATGTACCATACAGTACAGTCTAACAATTAATATTGAACTTTGTTTAAAAGTTATATATAGAGAGCACAGATTTTTGTTTGTATGTTTGTCTGTTGTGCAGTGCTCAAGACCTTATCCCAGTAATCAGCAAGTGCTGAAGTAAGCATTAAATGGAACTTTCTCTTCCTGTTTTGATTCAGCTATAGTGCAAGAAAAAAAAACCTTGAAATTACTAAGCAAACAGACAACTTCTCTAAACTGAGGGTGTATTCTCCCCACTGGGGTATATGTGGATGTTAATAGGTGCTGTGTGTATGCATAGACTAGCAGGAGGTATAATCTCTCTCAAGTCATTCAAGAAACATACTACACCAAGAAAGAAAAGAACGGACGCTAGTTTGGTCACAGCAGCAGTGACAAGGAAAGCTGCCATGTCAAACTTAGCCCTTTCATGCTGCATGCACTGCTCCTTCTGCATTATTTTTCTAAGCCTTTTCTTCAACTAACTATGTAAAAGAGACACAGTTCACAAGGAATAATGCTGAAATCACCACACTCACTTGTGATGCAAATCATTGTTGGTAATCATCTGCATGAGTCAGGGCAGCAATACAATAAATAGAATCTACTCAGACTAGATTATCTGTCATGGTCACTAGCAACTGCAGATGGTTAACAGTGTTAGGAAAGACTGGGACCTGTGAAGGTACAGGGATACTATTCAACGGAGATCAGAAGCCAGCAGTTGGCTGGCTGACTGACTGGTTGATTAACCCTGCCAGCTGGGAAAAAGCGGCTGCTTAAGTGGCTGATCCTCATCAAAGGAGGAGCAGGAAATGGAGGAAGGGCAGTGCAATACCTCCTGGAGGCTGGAGCTACAAAAATGGATAGAAGGGAGACCGTGGGAAGTTCTGTTATCAGAAGGCTCTGAGGCAAGAGCCAGGAACTTTGGGTTGAGGAAATTATGGAGGGTGAGGGACAGTTCCGTTTGTGGAGGAGACATGAAATCAAAAGAACAAGAAACCACAACAGCTGACTCTGCTGAAAACACCTTCCATGGTTCCAGGCAGAATTCTCCCAGAGAGGATGCTGGGTCAGCAAGAACAAACTTGGGTCCACCTAGAAAGGCGTGCTATACAACAGGCCCCAACCTCTGAGAGCCCCTTGGCCCACTCACTCCCTGGACATCATTCATTAGGGGCAGAGTTAACACAGGATGGAGATCCTAGTTTGGATAAAAGAAGAAATAGGAGGCTTTACCTATGAGAGCCCATTTTTTCTGGGCAGGGCTAGAAATATGTGGGGTTTGAGATTGAGGGTTTTTTTAAAAAAATAATTATTCTTGGTTCTGGCTGGATAATAAGAGGACATGTGAAAATACCACCAGCAAAGCTATTCTCATGGTATGTTTTACCTCAAATGGAAACAGGAAGTCCCATGTATTTCACATACAACACACCCAGAGCCTTGGTATTTCCAGCCCTGATTGACAGACATGGCTGATGCAGGCAATTATCTGAGTTTGGGGGTGTTTACTGAACCAAACTGATCCTTCTGAGGTTTGCCCATCGCTGTTGCTCAGACATGACGGTAACAAGTGTGCTGAAAACGGGGCCCTCTTGCTTATTCTCATTAGGTTCTAGTCACTCCCAGTATACGAACTCTGGGCTGGATCCTAGACTGGTGTCAACTGGTACATCTCAGCTAATTTAAACAGAGCGATGCTGATTTACACTAGCTGAGGATCTGGTCCGTAAGAAACGCAGTACTAGAAATCAAGGCCGAGCCCAACGCTGACTTTCACTCTATGTACACGTTGGGAGGAACTGCCCCACAAAAGAACATTCAAATTGCATGCAGTTCACGGTTGCAATACCAGATACAAAATTTCAAAAAACACGGTGAAAAAACAACAAGGGTGGTTATCATTTCTGTAACCCCTTCCAATAATGACCTAAGCCTGTGAAAAGTATTATCACTATTTCCTTCTAACAGATTGGGAAACTGAAGCACAGGGAACCAAGGGCTTGTCTTCAGGTACAGCTGCGACGCTCCTGTGATGAAGCTACTATGCTGACAGGAAAAGTTCTCCGTTGTTGTAGCTAATCCATGTCCCTGAGAGGCAGTAACAAGGTTGGCAGGAGAAGCTCTCCCGTCACATAGCACTGTTTATATGAGGGTTTAGGTTGGTATAAAAATGTCACTCAGCAATATGGATTTTTCACACCCCTGAGTGACACAGTTATACTGATAAACACACTATACTGTAGTGTAGATCTGGCCTAAGTGATTTGCCCAAGGTCACAAAGAAAGTTTGATGAAGAGCTAAGAAAAGAACCCAGGTGTCTTGACTCCCAGTTCTATGCTCCAGCCCCCAGGCCATCCTTCTATTCATTAATGCCTGATCTGCAATTCATTGAAGTAAATGAAAAGATTCCCATTAACATCAATGGGCTGTAAATCAGTCCTACTAGACTGTAAATCTAGTCTCCAACTAGACTTTACTAACGCTCTATTCCTAGCTGTAATACAGACTACAGAAACAGGTTTCACTACTTAAGCAGCAAATGGAACAATTAATATTTGTTTAATATTTAACTTATTTCTGTGGCCACTTTAAACTACAATGTAGCAAACTGAGATGTAGAAGATGAAATAATATAAACAAAAGAAATGTAGATCTGTGTGTGTGTTTCTGAATACTCAGATTAGTTAACAAATATTGCATGTTAGTCCATTTTCTACTTTAACATATTTCTAAAATGAAGGCAGACTCCCCAAAAACATTTGACCATACCCATCTTCTTGCTTTGACAGTGAAGGAGGTTGGTGGAGAGTCCTTTCCCTTACTTCAGGTCGAGAAAACTATATTCCAGGAAAATGCGTAGCAAAAGTTTACCATGGGTGAGTACATGCTTTCTCCACAGCATTCTTTCTCCACTGAGTTGGTCCTGCTTTGAGCAGAGGGTTGGACTAGATGACCTCCTGAGGTTTCTTCCAACCCTAACTGTCTGATTCCAAAACTACAGGTGCTGTTATTTCACATATACTATAATTTATAGTATCAAGCTTTCCTCCTTAATGAGGGACCCTAGGTACAATCATAATCCAAATAATATAACAACCACCATCACTACCACTACCAAGAGCCTAGTAGAAAAAGCTATGCTAAGCAGAGATGGCCTAAATTAAATACCTACATCTGAGTTTCTTTGAACTTTGGGGATGTTTCAATCCAGATCTAAATTTAGCAGCTGTTTTTACCAAAGCAAAACCCCAACTCCAAACACGCAGAAACTTTGAGAACCTTCTGATCCACTTTTGGATCCAAACTCTGTGGTTTGGGCCCATCTCTACTTTTAAGACACTGATAAAAAGATCCAACTTGTAAGACCTAGGGTGAAATTCACTACTATGCCAAGGGTCAGCACAAGGCCTATGCATTATTTAAGTCTCAGTTAAGACAATGTGATGGCTAGAGTGAGTACCTGGGCTGGTCTTTGCACGGGGCTGAATTCCTTCCCTCATGAGGGAAAACTCAGTCAGAGATAAAATTGGAGTTCCTATAAAAAACAAACCAACTCGAACAAAAGGAGAAGTTCAAAAGTTGAATAAGATATTCCAGAACTGAATACCTGCGCATTAGAAAAGATACAGAAGCTTCAGAGGTCAGTTACTGCCTTCAGCCCCAGTTGAGGAAATCCATATAAGCATATGCTCAAGACCATCAATATTCAGAAAAATATTTTACCTGCTTAACTTTAGGCATGTCCTTAAATTCTATGGACTTCAATGGGAATTAAGCACATGCTTACAGCTAAGCATGTACTTAAGCCTACCACAGAAGGCATCAGCTACCTGACACTAGGTGGTAGAGGAAATCAGGAATCCTGCTTCTACTTTCCCACTGGTAAAGCCCACTGAATTAGACTGGGTGTAAAACCAGAGTAAAGTGAGATCAGAATCTGACCTAGAATATGCAAAATAATTACACCTTTCTTTGTCCTTGGGTTAATAAATGTGGGTAACTTGACTCACAACAAAAAAAGGTTCCATTATTTACACTCAGTGACTTTAATGCTAGTAAATATTAGTGTTTCAGATTAATTGAGCTTGAAGGGCTTTGCCCTCTTATACTGCATTGAGGGCGACTCAATGAAATTATTGGCCTGAGTGAGAAGAGCATGATTTGCCCCATAAACTGAGGAAATATGCTTGGAAATAGTTAGGAAAGTAACTGCAGATGGTTACCACGTCATTTTTGCAGTTACTTTTCTGGCTAGTCCTGCACTTTAAGAGCCACATGCTGCACTCTTTCACAGCCATGTCATTCTAGAATTTCTCTTCCTGTTTTACAGTTGGTTATTTGAAGGGCTGGGAAGAGACAAAGCAGAGGAACTTCTACAGCTTCCTGACACCAAGACTGGCTCCTTCATGGTTAGAGAAAGCGAAACTAGGAAAGGTAAGAAAACATAATATATTTCTCCCCAATCTCAGACTGAGGCATTTCCTTTCAACTGGGCTTTCTATAGCTCTTAATTCTCTGCCCTTTTTACTTCACGCATATCAGTCCAGAATCCTAAACTATATATAATAAAAAAAACCCATCTCACACAGTGCAACATCTTCACCAATCACCTACATAACAAGCAGTGCTGGAAGCATGGAAAACAATGGCTTTGGAGAATTCCACAACCATTGGCACGTACAAAACATTATTTAAACATTTTTTATTTATGCTGTGGTAACACCCCAAATGCCCCAAGGCCGCGAGACATTTCAAACAGAGAGGAAGACACAAAGGGTGGGTGAAAGGATACCTCCCATTGCCTTGGTCCCCAAACATATACAAAGGTGGGAGTGTGTGGAAAGGAACATAAAATACATAAAGAGTGACTATTTGCACTTCTTATTTAGTGGGGAGGGGTTGTTTTGTTTTCAAGTAAACACTTGACATTTTCTTCTGACCATCCTTCCACCAGCAGACTAGCTGATCAGAAAAATTCCCCTCCCCTCCAGGAAATTTTGACTTTTTGTCAAAAAACCAAAACCTAAATAATTTCAGCCAGAAAACATTGATTTGACTGGTGCCTCATGGGAGTTGTAGTGGGAGTTTCCCGTGCCCTCATTCTCCTCTATGGCCTGGGCACCCAGGCAAGACTACATCTCCCATGAGGCACAATGGTCTCCTCTATGGTTGAGCAATGCATCATGGCATCCCTGGCCACAGTATTTCATGAGAGATGAAGTCTAGCTGGGGGCACAATTTTTCAGTTTTAGTATGTGTTTGTGTCCAGTTGTCCTCCTGGCCAGGTAGCTCCAATATACGGTTTCCAAAATGCAGGGTGAAGAATTAAATGAGAAAAAATCCTCAAAGCTCCATGAAAAGACAGCTAGGGGAAAAGATTAAATAAAAAACAAAGGGTGGGATTTTCAAAAGTTCCTAAGGAATCTAAGTGCCCCGCACCTAACCCCCTTGGGCCCTTTTGAAAATCCTACCAACAAGCATAAAGGAAAAATTGTTGGAGATTTAGAGTGAATCACCATCAGGCTTTCACCAAAGACCACCCTCTGTCTATATTTCAGATTTCAAAATCAGGAAGGTCACTTAGCTTTTTCAAATCCTCCAAGGGCACACTTGCTAGTATGTCACCACATTCAGAGCTGGTCTGATTTTAGTCAGCAGCAACAGAAGTCTATGAAATGTGCCTTTGTTTTCCTTGGTGTTTGACTATTTGATGTCATTTGGTTCTCCTGTTTCTTCAGGATTATATTCATTGTCAGTCCGGCACAGGCAAGTGAAACATTACAGGATCTTCCGCTTGCCAAATAACTGGTACTACATCTCTCCACGGCAAACCTTTCAGTGCCTTGAGGACCTTGTGAATCACTATTCAGGTAAGCCCCTTGAGGCTCTGTTTAACTGCAGGAACACAAAATGTTTCATGAGCAACTGCAAAATATTGTACAGTGCCTAGCACACTGGAGTCCTGGGATGTGACGGGATTTTGGGTGCTACCGTAGTACAAAATAATAATAGAGAAATTTGGCTCCTGCTCTGGTTGTTTTTTTATTTCACTTTTCCCCCCTTCATATCTCCCCTGCTCCTCCACTATTAATATAGCAGAAAGACAGACTACAGCTCAGCTGACTACTGGCAGTACAGATAGACAAAACCATGTTAAATGAAACCAGGCTCTGACGTGGTTACAGCTAACATTGTTCAATGTAGCGACACAACAGCATTTCCCCTCTGGAATGACTGTATTACCTTGTTCAGTCCTACCACACTTGTATCAGTGCATGCTGGAAAAATTACTCAGTTAATCTATTGTAATTTAGCTGCTTAGTACTGGATTTCTATTAGTGTAACTCAGAGCAAATTTGACATAAGAGACCAAAGTTGGCGTAGTCATTATGGACTAAATTCTGATCTCAATTATACTGATGTCAGTCCAGAGTAACTGCATTGGTTTTGATGGAGTTACTCCAGATTTATGTCAGCACAATTCAGATCAGAAAGAAGCCTTATATCAAATACCGCAGTTAACTAAATGCTGCAATATAATCATATGGAAACCAGAAAGGTTTAAAATGAAAGAGGAACGAGAATTGGGATAAATTAATCACACAATACTGGTGAAGAATATATGGTTCTAGTATTTCAATTACTAACAATAATGAAATAATTTAAAAGGTGTGACTCCACAATATTTGCATAATGCTGGGCAAATTGAAATACTGGGTATTGGCCAAAAAAGCTTCTTGTAAGTAAGGAAGAAAAATGTTCTGTTTAATGATGTGTACGGTTTATGTAGGAATGTGTCAAAAGGAGTTTTTAGACTAGTTTGTGGAAAGTAGTAGTAAACGAGACAGGGTACTGATTTCTTCTCTGAAATTTAGTTAGTTGACTTTTCCCTTGTTTAAAAAAAAAAAAAGTATTTCTGTAAAGGAAGAATATGAGAACCTGAAACTTAAAATGATCAACATCATCTTCATCCAGATATTGTGGATTATAGGTTTTTCTTAGTGACTTTTGGCCTTTCTGAGAATGTGCTAAATTCATAATGAAATAAGTGTATGGAATAAAACAGCATTTACCAATTATATAGTGCTTTTCATTTGCACTGGTTAGAGCAGTCAAGGGGCACAGAATACTCTACTTTGTGCATCAGAATATTTTACAAGTGTTCATAGTGGTGAACATGCATTGATGCTTTGGTTGGGTAAATTACACATGATAGACCTGATTGTCTGCTGCTTTGTCTCTTACGTAGTCATGTACAGCAGTGCAGAATGACAGCAGAGTACGTATAAGCACTATCCAATCAGAATTGTTGTATAATACACCCATTTTGTACTCCCTTAGCAGAGGTGAGAAAGAGGACTGCCCAGTGGTTAATGCATTGGCCTTGGACCAGGGAGACTAAGGTTCAAATCTCTGCTCTACCACAAACTTCCTGTGTGACTTTGGGCAAGTCAGTCTCTCTCTGTCTCCGTTGCCCTCCTGTGAAACAGGGATAAACAGTCCTCCTCTTCCCACCAGGGTTTTGTGAGGATACATGCTTTAAAGATGATGAGGTCAGGTAACAGATGCCTTACAAATACCTCAGATAGATGTAAGTGACTATGCAAGAGGCAAGGCATAGGCAAAATCAGGCTCTATTTCTCCAAAACAACAGCCACTTTTTGACTGATGCATCCAATCAGAGCCCACGTTCTTCTACATAACCGTAGCAAGCTATGTGATACAAGTTCCAAGCACTACTTAGATCTGCTCTATACTTACCGTGGATTTCAGTGGCAGTCGACAGGAGATATGCAAGCTACATGCAGTAGCTTGCTTTTCGACCATGAATTTCCTAACGTCTACCTACCGCAGCATCCCCACTGCACTGCAAAGATGGGAAATGCCCTCCTGTCAACGCAGCACTACTCTTCTTGCCAGGGTGGATTACTGACGTTGACATCCAGGTTTGATTGAGCGAGTCTTCACTGCTGCTCAATCGAACCCACAAAATCAATCCTGCACTGCTGGCGGTGCTGCGGCAGTGTAGATGTGCCCTTCGGTTCTCAAAATAGGGCTTAAGGGTGAGGTAAGTTGTGCACAGGCTTCTTGTGGCCTTATACTCTAGGGTATCGAAGTATTTATGTTCAGTGCCAATGTGGACAAAAGAACTAATGGATATAAACTGGCCATCAGGAAGTTTAGACTTGAAATTAGACACAGGGTTCTAACCATCAGAGGAGTGAAGTTCTGGGACAGCCTTCCCAGGGAAGTAGAGGGGGCAAAAAACCTAGCTGGCTTCCAAACTGAGCTTGATAAATGTATGGAGGGGATGGTCTGATGGAACAGCCTAGTTTCACAATTGACTGATCTTTGACTACTAGTGGTAGATATGCCAATGGCCTGTGATGGGATGTTAGAGGGGTGGGTTCTGAGTTATTACAGAGAATTCTTTCTTGGGTGTCTGGCTGGTGAGTCTTGTCCACGTGCTCAGGGTTTAACTGATTGCCATATTTGGGGTCGGGAAGGAATTTTTCCCCAGGACAGATAGGCAAAGGCTCTTGGGGGTTTACACCTTCCTCTGTAGCATGGGGCATGGCTCACTTGCTGGTGGATTCTCTGTATCTCAAGCCTTTAAACCATTATTTGAGGACTTTAATAATTCAGTCATAGGTCAGGGGCCTGTCACAGGAGTGGATGAGTGCGGTTCTGTGGCCTGCCTTGTGCAGGAGGTCAGACTAGATGATCATATTGGTCCCTTCTGACCTTAGAGTCTATGAATATCAATAACAGAAAAGGTGTGGTTAGCTCTCAAAAGACTGATGCCCTCCGCAGTTACAGTGGAGTTATAGTATTGTAAAAACTGAGGTAAGCAAGGTGAGAATTAGGCCCAAAGATAATGAGGCACACGTTACAATAAAAGGCCTCGTAACAAAGAGCAAAACCACCTGATACGGTATGCTGTAATGCCCCCAGCAATTCCACAATTGTATGCCGCATTGCCAGGGGTCTAAATGACTTTCCTACTTACCACACCCATCTCCAAGAACATTTAGTGGAAAAAACATTGGTGCTGGAAAATGAGAAACTATTTTGCAATACTGGATAACTCATCCTGTGTTGATTCCTTCATTCAGAGGTATCTGATGGTCTGTGCTGTATGCTTACAACACCCTGTCTTGCTCAGTGCACTAACAACAATGCAGTGAGGAATCAAGAACCTCCTGTGGTGATGAGGAACAAAAACTTCAACTGGAAAAACATTCACAGGTACCACATCTTCCATATAACATCACAGTCTACATATTTATTTTCAGCATGTTAAATATGTATTTGCCATTATAGAAAATAATAAGCAGCTATTCACTTCTGCTGAGATCAATATTAAGGCTTAAGGCTGAAATTTCCCAAGCCACTGAGGGCATTGTAATATGGCAATTGGGTATCCAATCTTTCAGATGATGAAACATTTCAGTCTAAGGGTTCACTGATGCAAATTTTGGTGCATTTATCTACCACCAAGGGATCTTACCGTCAAATATAGAGTTGCTATGGGTAACATGGTTGACAATGAAGTCTGCCAAGGATATTCCCCCAATAAAGAGGTTTACACCAGCTGAGAATCTGGCCCACTATATCTAAGAAGGAATCCACATAATCTGAAAAAGCTCCAATTTGCCCAGATTCCAGCAGTCCATCTCCGTAGTAACACAGGTCACCATGAACACATTATCCCAGAGTTCAGGGCTCTGCACTGGCTCCAAATTGAATGCAGAGCCCAGTCAGAGGTATCTGTCATGATATTCAAAGCCCTCCATGGGATTTGTAGTAGCGTGAGTGGAATTGGAGAAAGACGGTCAGGCTTCAGGAGGGAGACAGTTTGGCCTCACACCTAGCAAGAGTGAAAAACTGGGACAGGAGGTGTGTGTGTAATAGCATCTATACAAGAAAACCCCCCAAATATTGAGACTGTCCCTATAAAATCAGGACATCTGGTCACCCTAATCACACCAGAGGCTCAGGTAGGTGCTTTCAAACCATGCCTTTCAGCAGAGAACACTGGCCTGTAGGCATGCTCTGTAGAGATTGCTTTCCTACAACTGGAGCTGCTTGCAGCTAGATCTAGCTACCTAAGAGATCAACTCTCCCTGCACAACTTGATCCTACCAAGACAGTTACTTTCCACCTGGCCTGTGACACTGTTGACCAGTGTGGGAGAGGTTCATGAAAACATGGAGCTGGGCTTAGATAGGAAGCTACTCCCACAAGAAATAAGAATGACCACACAAAAATAAATCAATTTCAGAAAGAAATGCGCAACTCAGTTCTTCAATTGAGCCTTCCCTCAGTAAGCTATTCAGCCCCCTCCTCTCCTCAAAAAAATCTCATTAACTTGCACATACCGACAAAACCCCCACATTTCTCCTACAAGCTGGAAAGAAAGAGACTGTAATTCATTTTTCTGTATTTTAAATACATCAAGGTTGCTCGGATATTTGTGAAGAGGGGACATTTAAGGAAACAGATGAGATACAGAATTGATCACAATCAGCTATGAGCCAGGAGTTGTTTCTTTTATGCATCAATGTAATTTTATGCAACTAGTAAATCCAGCAGAGGTATCTGAAACGTTAAGCATAATTTGTTTTTTAAAGGCTGCAGGTAAATAACGAAGAAACTGAAAACACACTGGCCACGGATGATTCCTGCCTCAGCTATGGCCTCAGGGAAAGTATCGCCTCTTACATCTCCCTAGCAGGGGAGGACAACTCTTCTTTTCTGAGTGGCAGAAAGAAGAAAAGCCAATCTCTCATATACACTGGAAGCAAACGCAAGAGTACTCTCCATTTGCCAACTTCATATTATGAAGATTGAACTTGAGACAGATGCAGTCCACAGAAAAGAACTGAGATGTAAGAGCAAACCA
>ML675632.1:4918173-5144715 GCA_007922155.1 Mesoclemmys tuberculata | reverse complement strand
GATAGCACTAGAAAAGACAGCTTTTTTTCTTGCAACCCTTCCGGCCCCCCACCCCACCCCCCGAAACCACCAGCTTTAACCCATTCATTCCTGGGTTTGCAATTTCTGACAAGCAAAAATCAAAGGATCCAGAAGTTGGTTTTGCTTGGAGAATCAGGACCTTATTGTGGTGTTGATCTCTTTACATGGAGTTTTAATACTCACATTTCTAAATTTATCCAGAATCAAGGTGCAATAGCCTGGCTCCATTGACGTTAATGGCAAAACTCCCATTGACGTCAGGATTTCATTCAACAAGTACTTGAAAAGGAAAACCTCCCAGAAGTTTCTATTTCAGTTTCGTGCGTGTGTTGGGCAAAAGTTCTTACAGTGTCCGAAGCAGCTTGTGCAGCATTTGCTGTAATTTCCTGCTGCTATACAATACAGCAAAGCACCTTAGGGAGTCTCCATTACACTACAGAAAGGCAAAGGGCAACTACTAGCTGCAATGAATGTGTGAACTCTCCTCTCAGACTAGACCAAAGTGTGCCATTTTGGCTTTGGCCTGCATCGAGGGTGGTGAGGAGCTGCGCCACCCCTGGGAAGATAGGACGTTTGCGCTCAAGGAGTTCCCCATTGTGCAGCAGTTCCTCCCTGGTCTGTGAACTGTGGCCCCACCTACTCACTGCTCCCTTTGGGCCCCCAGAAGTACACTGAGAAGGCATCCCTGAGCTCTCCCAAACACAGAGATGATCACAATCCCTGTGTTCTCTGTGTGAACTGTGCCAAGGAGCTGGAGGAAGGTTTCTGCATCCTCCCTGCCAACATACCCACACATTGCCCAGTCACTGTCTATCTATGTACAGCTGCAGCAGGGGCAAAGAGAGCTACAGACACAGCTGCTGTTCGCTGCTCTCTAGGAGTATGTCTACACTGCAGACTGAAGCTGATTTACTTTAAATTGACTTTCACCCACTGACTTTTAGAAGTCGCAGGAGCGTCATCACACCACCCTCCTTGCGCCAGGCTCTTGCGTCCCCACTCACCACGCTTGGGTCGACATTCAAAGCAGTGCACTGTGGGCAGCTATCCCAAGTGCAACTAGCTACAGAGGCTTTTGGGAAGCTTGTCATCCTCCTGTGATGCAACGTGCTCCCTCCTCCTCCCAAACAAACTGCAAATGCTTTTTCACGCCATTTTTCTATGCCACGCGCATGCCATTGCTGGAGAGACATGGAGCCCGCTCAGCTCTGCACTATCGTTGTGAGCATCACAAACACCTCACAGCCTATCCTGTAGTATTTTCAAAGCTGAGAGAGAAGCTGCAGCATGGAAAATAGCGATGTTACTGAAGCCGCCCTGCAACAGGCCATAGAGTGAAACAATTCCTGTTTGCTGCAGGCTGTCACGCATCATCTTCAGTCCGTGGAGCGCTGGTTCTAGTGGCAGGAAACAAGCGCAGATTGGTGGGATCACATCGTTATGAAGGTGGGGGATGACGAGCAGTGGCTGCACAACTTTCATAGGCCGCTTTCTTTGAACTTTGCAAGGAGCTGTCCCCAGCCCTGAAGCGTGTGAATAGTCGCTTGAGACCAGCTCTGACAGCGGGGAAGCGAGTGGCCATTGCTCTGTGGAAGCTGGCAACCCCAGACTGCTACCGCTCAGCTGGGAATCAATTCAGAGTCGGTAAATCCACAGTTGCAGCTGCTGTGATGCAAGTGTGCAGGACCATCAATAGGCTTCTGCTAAGAAGGGTAGTGACATGCAGGACATAGGGGACAGGTTTGCTGCAATGGGGTTCCCAAACTGGGAGGGGGCAATAGATGGCACAAATATTCCTATCCTAGCACCTGACCACCTTGCCACAGAGTATATAAACCAGAAGGGATACTTCTCAATGGTGTTGCGGGCCCTTGCGGATCACAGGGGATGTTTCACCGACATCAGTGTGGGGTGGTCTGTAAAGTTGTATGACACGCGTCTTTAGAAACTCAGGTCTGTTCAATAAGATGCAGGTGGGCACTGTCTTCCCTGACCAAAAAATAAACATTGGGTATGCCTATCCCTTGCTCCCTTGATGATGAAGCCCTACACCGGGCACCTGGGCAGCAAGGAGGAGCGTTTCAATAACAGGTTCAGCAAGTGCAGAATGGTGGTGGAATGTGCATTTGGTCATTTAAACTTCAAATGGAGATGTCTGCTTACTAGCTTGACATCAGTGAAAAGAACATCCCATCAGTTATATGTGCATGCTGTGTGCTCCATAATTTGTGGGAAACGAAAGGGGAAAAGTTCCCCCAGGATTGGGCCATGGAGGCTGATAGGTTGGCTGCAAATTTTGAGCAGCCAGATTCCAGCGCTATGCTCAGAGCCAACCATGAAGCACTTCCACTTCAGGAAGCACTGAAAAACCAGTTTTTCAATTAACTACAGTAATGTATGTCCGTGCTGTGCCTTTATTTCCCATCCCCCACCTTCGCTCCAGTGGTCGTCCTCTTCTTCTCTCGCCACCCAAGCTATGAATGAATAAAGACAGATTTTTTTAATGCTACAAAGTTTTATTTGTGACCCGTTTCAGTGGGGAAGACGAGGATAACTTAACATTGTAAAGTGTCCCTGTGCAAGCAACTGTGGTTGCATGCAGTTCTTAAAGGGGCCGTCGTGTCCTTCTGCTCGTCTCCACCAGTGTGGAGTGCAGCACGTTCTGCACCCTGCTCGATCTCCTCCTAAACCCCTTGGGGGTGGAGGCTGATGATAAAGTGGTGGGCAGTGGAGCATTTTGGAAGGGCTGCAAAGGGAATCTGTCTTGCCACTGCTCTTCCTGGAGCTCTACCAGATGCCTCAGCATGTCAAACTGATCCCTCAAGTGTGATATCAGTCTCCTGAGGGTAATGCAGGCGGAAGGGAAGATTTGCTGTAAGCATCGAGGTACAGGCCTGGCCCTTATGCTGTTGTGCTGTGTTCCGCGATGATGCCTGCTCATTTAATAGCAGAGTGGCAGGGGAAAGTATCCTACTGTGGCAGAAGAAATAAGGCTGACCTCCCCAGAAACCTTCTGCAAAGGTTAACAGATTACCTACATGAAAGTTTCCTTGAGATATCCACAGAGGATTCTCGGAGCATACCTCTGCACATAAATAGTCCGTTCCAGGAGTAACCCTCCACAGAAGTTTGCCACCACCCAGTAAGACCCTCTCCTCAAAAACACAAACTCCTTTTAAGAAGCTGGACTGGGGACATAACCGCAAAAAACAGATTTGCCACACACGCTCACCAGACGTGTCTTCCCCTGCATCTCGATCAGTCCCGCTGTCGTGTGTGGCTGGACTGCTCTGGGGTAACGAGCAGGTCCAGGCTCTCAGGGAGAATGGGTACCCCACTCTCCTGCACCCTGCTTTCCTCATACTCATCCTCTTCATCCACAGAGTCCTCCTCATTCATCCTGGACTGGGATTCTTCGGAGGTATCAATGCTGCGTGGTTGCACAATGGTGAGGTCCCCACCGAGAACTGAAAGGAGCTCCTCGTAAAAGTGGCATGTTTTGGGCAAGGAGTCAGAATGGCTCTTAGCTTCCCTAGTTTTCTGTTAAGTCTGCCTCAACTCTTTGATCTAAACTGCTGCGTGTCCCTGTTGTGCCCCTTCTCCAACATGCCATGAAATATCTTCTCGCATATATCTAAATTTCTTTTGCTGGCTCGGAGTTGAGGCACAACAGACTCTTCAGCCCACAGACTGATGAGAGCCAAGACCTCTGGTCAACTCCAAGCTGGAGAGCATTTGGACTGTGCAGTCGCCATGAACAGTTCAGCTACAAAGCTCTCTCCACACTGTCTAAATCAGAAATGGAAATTCAAAAATTCCTGGGGCTTGAGAGGAGAAGCTATTTCCTATTCACACGGCCATGTTACAGCAGAGCATGAATGTCCACAGCGGTCACAATGGGGCATTATGGGATACCTCCCAGAAGCCAATGGCATCGATTTACGTTGCACTCTGCCTACACTGTTGCAGATTTGACCCGTGGAATTCGAATTCAGGGCTACGCCACTTGCAGAGGTGGTTTTATTAGGTCAACTTTTACTGTGCTTTAAATCAGCGGAACTTACGTGCCAGTGGAGACGCATACTTTAGGTGGTCAACGTAAGTGACGTTACATCAACTTCCATTGCCAGTGTAGACGAGGACTAAGTGGAGGGTTTGTGCACTACCCCTCTTACCTCTGTAAACTCAAATTCTAATCCCAACTGGCATACAGGTGAAAAAGCGCTTGAAGTGTTTGTCTCAGAACCGAGAATGACATCTGACCTTGGCACAATGCTACCATGCAATATTCAGCCCAGCTGGCTGACTCCTCCCAGGAAGAGACCTAGATGAGATGAGGAGGTTGAAGGAGGTTAGTGGCAGATGTGTGGGCAGTGCTGTGTAATGGAAGCCTGCATAACGCCTATGCACCCTGTCTGGTTCTTGCCAACACTGTCAGTTTCATAAGCATTCGGTTCACAGAAAACTAAGAACAGTGATACTTTCCCCAGATGCAGCCCTTGCCGACTTAAATGCACAAGGAGTTAGAAGAGCTTGACTCTCTGGTCACTGAACTGAAAACAGGCATTGCTGGGGATGAGCTACAGACAAACCTCACACCCGAGAAGGGAAATGACAAGTAACAACTGCAGCTGTAACCCCCTGCCATGCAAAACTCATTTCAGTCAGGCACGCGCAAAGCTCAACCTCAGGACCATCACAACTGTCACATGGCAAGATGCAGCGGCCTGAACTAAGACCAAAAGGAAAGAGTTATCTCCATGCTCAGATCCTCCCGTGTGCACAGGATAAATTATTAATAAAGTAATGGTGGGGACTGATGGTCCAATGAAGAAATCCAGGAGACTCTATAAGGCCTACAGAAAGGACTCTGATGGGTATGTTATAAGACAAAGGATATAAACAGTGTTCCAGTAGTCAGAGGAAAGAGGGGCCAGAACTCCACACTCAAATCTTGCACATCCTCCCCATATCCACCCCCTATTCAAAAGGCAAATGAAACAGTCAGACAAATAAGGTGAAAGAAAAATATTTTGTAAGTGTTTAAAATGAATCTAAAAGACCTAATAAAAGCCAAGCCAAACAGCAGGTACCGGCACTGTGTTCATCAGACAGGCACAGGCTGTTGCAAACATGTATTTGCAAGGGTAGAATGGGTACTTTAGGTATGCACCTGTTTTCTGGAAATATGGGCCAAAAAAAAGCAATTTATTTATAGTCGTCAGGATCAGTGGGCACTGGGAAAACGGAAGTCCCCAGCATTACAGAGCATGATGTGGAAGGTGTGCAAACTTCTCGACTTGGAGTAATGAACCATGTGATTTTGCTGAAGTGTCTGAAAAGGAAAATGCTAACAACTTGAATTGATGGATCCCCATCTGTCAGAAGATAACCTGGGTGACCTCTATTGGTTCCATGAGGCATAGCCATATCATAATAAGCTGTCTTTAAAAAACCCTCAACTGGTCACTCAACATTATATTGGCAAATCCTTTATAACCTGTATAAAACCCCAGGGGCTGATTTTCAGAGCAACTATCCATCTACATCTTTAATCTTGCACAAAGTTTAATGGACTTATTGCCATAGCAGGCCCATGAGGTAGGGAAGAACTGTCATTTTACAGGTGTGGAACAGAGGCACTGCGAGACAAAGTGACTAGCCCAGGGTCACACGGCAAGTCCGTAGCAGAGCAGGGAATTGAACCACAGTCATTCAAATCCCAGGCTAGTACCTTTGCCACAGAGCCATCAACTAGAATTAGTCAGATAGCACTTCTGGAAATCAGGCTCTAAGATTTAAAACCAGACTTGCTCATTGACACATTTCCCTTTACATAAAAACATCCATGATTTTATCTGTAAATAAAATTCAAGCTACTTTTTTTTTATGTGGGATGATTGCGTTTCTCCCCTTTTGGCCCAGGCTACTCTCATGTCCCTTTGACTTGACTGGATGTGTCTTCCAAAGATGACTGGATGTGTCTTTCAAAGATGGCCACTTATGAAAAGGCAGAACTAACAAACGCTTTGGAAACAAACATTGCTGAATGTGCTGTGCTTGCAGCTGATACATTCATGGCAGCACGCAGACTTACCAGTGCTAAGGAAGCCGAAAACTCCAACACGGTAACTTGCCGTTACAACGATGACATCGCTGATGGAAGCTAGGTATGAGCCATCTATGATCAGCCTCCCTTTCTCACCCTCACCGCTTACACCATTGTGGAAGAACAGCAGCACAGATCTGTTTCTACCCTGTAATGATCAAAGACAAATTAATGCAACAATGAGTCTGTCTGAGAAATGATACCAGACGATATGGCCATAGTCTCCTTCAGGTCATTGCTGTGAACCTGATCCCCCTCTCTGATGAAACATTCCAAGCAATTCAAAACTGCCTGGCACTGACACCGATAAGAGGAGAACTGCCTGTGTGGCAGCAGCCCTAAGGTTAAATTTGGTTTGTTGACTGATTACCAGTTCCTGGAATGGACTATGCAAAATTTAGGTGAATCCAGTTCCTTAATCTTCAGGTTTGTCTAAATGAGGATACTCATGAAAATTAATCTGAATTAAATAAAGATGTGAATTTAAAGTGGATCAGTTAAACTGTATTAAACCCCTGGGCGGATTTTCTTTTCAGAATTTAAGTGGCCTTAATTCAATTTAACTTAATTAACTTCAGAAATGTGAATTAAACTAAAAAAAATTAAGGCCACTTTAATTCTGAATGAGTGTGTTCATAGAGGGGTTTAACACAGTTAAATCATGATTTAAAGACTACAGAGAATTCACCATTTACTCTAGTTTAAACCTGCAAGTGAGCAATGCCCCATGCTGCAAAGGAAGGTGAAAAACCCACAGGGTCTCTATCAATATCTGATCTGGGGGAAAAAACCTTCCTGATCCCTAATATGGTGATCAGTTAGACCTTGAGCATGTGGGTGAGATCCATCAACCAGATACCTGAGAAAGAATTCTTTGTAGTAACTCATAGCCCTCCCCAAGTTGTGTCCCATCGCCGGCCATTAGCAATATTGCTGCTAGCAGTTGCAGTTCAGCTACACGCCATTGTAGGCAGTCTCATCATTTCATCTCCTCCATAAATTTATCAAGCTCAGTCTTGAATCCAGTTAGGTTTTTTCCCCACACTGCTCCCCTGACAAACTGTTCCAGAACTTGACTCCTCTGATAGTTAGAAACCTTTGCCTAATTTACAGCCTAAAGTTGTTGGCCAGTTTATATCCATTTGTTCTTGTGTCCACATGGCACTTAACTTCTCCCCCTCCTTGATATTTATCCCTCTGATGTATTTATAGAGAGCAATCATATCTCCCCTCAGCCTTCTTTGGGTTAGGCTAAACAAGACAAGCTCTTGGAGTCTCCTCTCATAAGGCAGGTTTTCCATTCCATGGATCATCCTAGTAGCTCTTCTCTGCACCTGTTCCAGTTTGAATTCATCTTTTTTAACATGGGAGACCAGAACTGCACACAGTATTGTAGATGAGGTCTCACCAGGGCCTGGCATAATGGTACTAACACTTCCCTCGGTCTACTGGGAACACCTCGCCTGATGCATCCTAGGACTGCATTAGTCTTTTACACAACCACATATTGGTGGCTCAGTCATCCTGCAATCAACCAATACACCCAGGTCTCTCTCCTACTCTGTCATGTCCCACTGATAAGTCCCTAGTTTATAGCAAAAAATATTGTTGTTAGTCCCGGCCTAAGTGCATGACCTTGCACTGTTACATTTCTTCCCATTCTATTATGCCAGTTTTTCAGATCATCCAGATCTTCTTGTGAGGTATTCTGGTCCACTTCCATATTGGCAATACCTCCCAACTTTGTGTCATCTGTAAATTGTATTAAAACACTCCCACTTTTTATGCCAAAGTTATTAATAAAAATGTTAAATAAGATAGGTCCAAAGACTGATCTCTCAGAAACTCCACTAGTAACCTCTCTCCAGCCAGACAGTTCACCTTTCAGTAGGAGATGTTGTAGTCTCCCCTTTACCAGTTCCTTATCCATCTTTCAATTCTCGTGTTAATCTCCATCTTCTCCAATGTAACTAATAATTTCCTGTGTGGAACTGTATCAAAAGCCTTACTGAAATCCAAGTAGATTAGATCATCTACTGCATTTCCTTTGTCTAAAAAATCAATTATCTTCTCAAAGAAGATCAAATTGGCCTGGCATGATCTACCTTTTGTAAAACCATGTTGTATTTTATCCTAATTACCATTTACCGCTATATCCTTAACTACCTTCCTCTTTCAAAATTTGTTCCAAGACCTTGCATACAACTGAGGTCAAACAGGGCTGTATTTTCCCCAATCATTTTTTCTCCTTTTTAAAAAATAGGAACTATATTAGCAATTCTCCAGCCATAGGGTATGATCCCTGAGTTTACAGCTTCATTAAAAATCCTTGCTATTGGACTTGCAACTTCATGTGCAAATTCCTTTAATAGACTTGGATGGAGATTACACAGGCTCCCCGATTTAGTCTCATTAAGATGTTTGAGTTTGACTTTCAACTTGAATGTGGTAATTTCTACTTCAATATCCTCATTTCTATTAGCGACCTTGCCACTACCCTAAGCTCCTCATTACCATCATTAAAATCAGAGGCAAAGTATTTGTTTAGGTGTTGAGCCATGCCTAGATTATCTTTAATCTCCACCACATCCTCAGTGTTTAGTGGTCCCACTTCCTTCTTTGTTTTCTTTTTATTTATATGGCTATAAAACCTTTTACTATTGGTTTTAATCTCCTAAGCAAGGTCCAACTCTGCTTGGCTTTTGGCAGTTCTCACTTTTTCCCTACACTTTCTCACCTCCATGAGGTGACTTTCCTTAAGGATTCATCCCATCTTCCATTCCTTGTATGCTTTCTGCTTTCTCTTAATAACCTGTTTGAGATGCTTGGTCATCCAAGTAGATCTGCATCCCGTCCCTATGAACTTTTTCCCCTTGCTTGGGATGCGGGCTTCAGATAATTTCTGCAACTTTGACAAAGTAATTCCAAGCCTCTTCCACATTCAGATCCTTGAGTCAGGTACATACATTCCTTCCTCCCTTTGATATGGAAGCTGTTGGCATTTTTCAAAGAAGGGCTGGTGGTCTATACACCAGCATCAAAGCACATCTGGGATTTGTTTTTGTCTGGAACTAGATAACATTGGCCTCTGCTGCTGTCATTTTCTGGATGCAGTTAATGAAACAATGATTCCACTTGCATTGGCAAAAGAGATGGCTGCACATCTGTTTCCAGCAAACGTGTGACCATCCGTGCAGGAGGAAAGCCACCACAGCAATGTCAGTTAGCTGCAAAAATAAGAGGCCAGGAGCAAGCAAACTACCCTCAGCTTCAGGGATGTTCTTGATTTTTGCACTGAAAACGTGTTGCACCCTTCTGTGGTGATGGGTAGTAGGTATAAAACTGTAAAACTCTATGAGTCTATGAGTCTATAAAACTGTAAGCACCATAACAACTCCCTTGCCTTCCACACCTAGGCTCCAGCCAGCACGCTAAGCCTTGAATGCTTTGGTTTTTCTGAGAAGGGAAGATACAAGGCATTTATGAAAGGCTTTCTGGAGTTCAGAATTGTTTTCAATTCTCCACTCCACTGCAAGGCATTTCAAAAGGTGCTTGGGCAGGAGCATTTTAACCCTTAATCAAACCTGTCAAGTTCCAGGATGCTTAAATCAAGTTTCCAGGATGTTTAGCACCCTGTACAAGGGTTGCGCCACACTGACATCATAGTAAGGATGGAAAGGTGAAGAAGACCCTGCCATGAAAGCCAACATTAACCCATCTTTCAACTTTTTATTTACTCCAGCAATGGTACCATCCCTCTGCTTGAGCTGCATCAGGCAACCCAACTGAAAACCCAGACCCGACAGCCCCTGACAGGTGATGATGGTTACTGGTGGGAAAAGGAGCTCAGAAATGCTAGTTGTAGGTGCAAGTTTATGCGGTGCACGTAGCTTTGTAGCCAAAGGAGAAGATGTCATTCTGCTTTCTGGGTACTGAAGCTTTAAATGTTAGATTCCCTTCCGAGCTACAGGAGGCAGCTCCCATTGTGTGTTTCACTTTAGATGCAGAATGTTACTGTGCAAGCCACTGGGTTCTGTCTCTCTCCATGGGACTTCATGTTTGCCATTTGCTGTTGTTGTTTTAACTTCATCAAGACTGAAACTATCTGCTATTGCTTTTTGCATGTGGGTCAAAACAACAGTTTACCACAATAAGGAACAGGAAAATGCCATTCTGTGCAATATTATAGTGTTCCCACTTTCTGCTGTAAAAATACAGGGCCTGGTTTTCCTCTCACTTACACCAAACTTACCCACGCAACACTCCACTGACTTCAGCGAAACTACTTCTGATTTGCACCCACATGAGCGAGAGGAGTATTAGGCCCACAGACTCTCCAAGAAAAAAAAAAAGCCCATTTGGCTAGCCAGGGTTGTTGTAAACACAATGCTCTCAAATAAGCCTCTGCTCTTCTAAAACCAGTAGCTAAAGGGAGATGGCTATCTGCCCGAGCTGATGATCTGAAGTTTTTACTAAGCAATGATTTTGCACGGAAAGTAGATAACAATCTGGTGCTGCAGACAGAAAACAGACTGTTAGCCATTTCTAAAAGATACATGCAGTTGCATTCCAGTAGCACAAATAATATTGAATGCAGAAATGCATGTTTGTACATTAGGCACATTCCTATCTAGTACCCTATGTCCTCTAGTCCCAGTTTAATCTCTTGTTAAAAGCAAGGTTGGTTTTGGTTCTCTTTTGCTTTTTATAAAGAGGAACTTAAAATGTTCAGTTGACAGCTTGTCATAGTGCAGGGGTTCCACACTTATTTTTGGAGTGAAACGATTTTGTGATCCATGGGCTGGGACATCAGTTTAGCACAGCTTACTACTCTCACTCCACAGCAGACCTCCCACCCACCGATGACAGTGGGAGGTTTGCACAAAGATCAAAGGTAGATGATGGCTTGTATGTGTAGTAACTAAAATGTCAGTCATCCTTATCGCTAGTTGCGCTGCATTCAGTATCACCCATGGGAGAACATTCTCGTTTTTAAGGATGCTGTTATTTCTGCCCTTAGTTTCCTTCCTTCTCCTTTCTCTTGACTGGCTGTACACTGCAACATTTTGTTGGTACAGCTGATCAAGGATGTGAAAAAAACCACAGTGCCTCACTGACACAGCTTTGCCAGAAAAGCCTGAGTTCAGACACAAAAAAAAGAGTGCATCTGTCGCTGGCATAGCTAATGCTGTTCAGGGGGGCGGTGCTACTATGCTGGCAGAAAACCTTCTGTTGACAGATTCTGTGTCTTCACTAAAAGGCTATGCCGGGATACTGGCAGCAATTCCCTGCAGTATCCTTAGGAGATCTCACTGTATTTAGTTTAGGTATCATTGTGGGCCAGGGTTGTATGTAATTCCACGGGGGGAGGGTGACCACAGGCATCCAGGAATTAAAAACAGGTGGGGAGGCTAAGGGAGTGATTAGGCAAATTGACTCAGGTTGTAATGCTTCCAGAGAAGTACAACTCCCTGGACAGGCTCGCGTGTACTGGTTCAAACTGGATTCTCCAGAGACCAAAAGACAAAGAAAGGACTTTTGGATAAATAGCCTGAGTTTAAACTGACTCCGATTCTTCCTCCTGATCCAGAAAATGGATAGGATCTGCTGTCCAAGGGGGGACTGAAACCCTTAGGGAGGGCTTAGAAGGACTGACAGCTGCTGGAGCACAAGACTGGAGTTAGCGTGACCTCTGGAAAGCATTTTAGTATGTGCATTGGTTCTTTTATTGTTTTTACTATGTTTTTTTCTGTAATGCTTTTAAGAATAAATGTGCTTGCTTAGAAAGAGTTGGATAATAACTTATATTTTCTAGCAATTACATTGTTTATGGCCTCTGAAGAGAAAGCAAAGTGCAGATACTGGCCTGCTGAGGAAGTCTGGCTTGCCAGTCATATCACAGTGTAAGGAGGGAACAGTGAAGACTGCAAATATCCCAATCAAGAGAAAGAGGAAAATCAAAGAAGGATAATGGCTGAGGATCTGAGAACCTAGAGTGGTGGCTCACAGTGAGGCCATTCAGATACAGTTATCCTGAACTATGACAGCTCTGTCATCAGGGGTAGTATAGACTAGCCCTTTGTGTATGTCCTCCTCTCTGCCCATTTGCAATTCCTGCTCTGCAGACATATTAAGATAAAGTTTAGCCAAAGCACAAACAACTATACTGGAGGGAAGAGTCTTGCACTGGTAGGAGACTGGACTAGTTGATTCATCATCGCTAAGGCTTAAGCTCTTACTTCTAGGATGCTATGGCACTTCCAACACTTCTGCTTATTGTGGTGAAAATCATCTTCAAACGATATAACTGTGACACTAGCAGACCAGGTACGAAACCCTGGGTCTCACCGAATACTGACAAATGCATAGCTGAAAGCCAGTCTGGCTTACCTTTGGGTTAGTAGAGTTTAAAATTTAAACGGATAATAACGGTATAACCATGCGTTTAGTGTTCAGACTTTATGCAATGCTTGCAGGATGCTGTATGTATTAATCCTATTTATAATCTCTGTATTCCATGCTATCAAGTAATACTTAAGTGTTTGCCCTAGAAGAGTAAAATTAGAGTTTCAAAGCGAACATGCACCAAACGGGGGAAAAAATCTTCATCTAATGTAAAATGTTGGATTCCTACTGAAGGTGTTATCTCCTGCCCACCAGGAGGGACGACTGAATCCAAATGGGACACTATGGAACAAAGATGTTGTCAATTGCTGTCCCCGCTCCCTCCCAAGAGATTACATGCAGAAGTGCTCATCCAATTAGCTTGGACACTAGGGAGATGGAGATAAAAATCCCTGATCAGAAAGAATTAGGGTCTTTTGATGGTGCGCAGACTCTAAGGGGAAAAGATTCCTAAACATAAGCAAGAGATCCCCAGGACTATCTTAGGTTAGCCCTAATGCACATATAAGAGCTGGCATATTTCAGCATCTCTATCTCCACTGGAAACCAACTACTGCAACTCATTTGCATGTGTATGTTTATCTGTTGTAACCTTGTAAATAGCACTCTTATTTCTTTCTCCTATTTAATAACCCTTTAGTTAGCTTGTTACAGGTCTGGTTAAAAGCGTTGTCTTTGATGTGAGATCTAAGGTGCAAATTGACCTACAGTAAGTGACTGGCCCTTTGAGATCGGAAGTAACCTGAATATTTTGTGATCTCTGTTGTAAAGTGACCATCCATCACAGAGTCTGCTTGCCTGTGTGGCAAGAGAGATCATAATGGACAAGGTGACTGCCTATGTCTCCATGTTAAGGCTGTATAATGCCTGAGGAATTTACACTTGTTACTTAGTTGGTGAAATCTGATTATAGAACTCAACTAGTTTGGGACTTTGTGCACAGCTTTTTAACCATCTGCCCTGAGGCTGGTGTTCTCTCTCACGAGCCACTGCAGACAGCACGACAACAACATTTTGCTACACCATGTTCTAGTAATTCAGTACTTACAATGCTGGCAGGCACAAAGACATTCAGGTACAAGCAGTCTTCACTGACAGGAGAAGATTGGAGCACTCCATCTCCAGGCTGCCAACAACTAGCCCTAAAGATACAGGCTGTGTTAATTTTGGCTGACAAACTAGCATTACTTTCGTACCATTGTAGTTCAATTTATTTTGAGCTGAAGTTCAATAACATCATTTTTTATACTTCTATAACATCTTTATATCTGTGGATCTCAAACACATTCTTAGCATTCATGTAACAATCCCCCTGTCAGGCAAATAAAGGATATAATTTATTTATTTAGATTTAAAGTAACAAAATGACGTCTATCCAACGTTACAGGTGCCCTAACAAATCATTAAAAATCCTATGAATCCAACAAAATCCCAGTAGGTCTTTTAACAGAAACTCAATCAGCTAGACATCTGCAGATGACGCTTTCCATCCCTGCGTCATCATAGAAAGCATGCACTCAGCCCTCTCCAAAAACCATATCAAACAAACCTCTTATGCAGTGGGCTATTTTGGACTCAGAGGATCCCACATGCTGAAATGCAGCCACATCTGTACCATTTAACCTTTATGGAAAAGGCTTATAAATTTAATAAGGATGGAACTGACAGGGTTCTGAAGAAACTACCTAAAATCCTGCAGAATTAGCTCTACTTTTTTCTTTTTTTTTTTTTAATTGTCCAGCAGAAATCAATATCAGGGATAGAATTATCTATTAAATTCTTCAGGTTGGTCCAACTATATTCTATTCTATCAACTATTCTAGAAAAATCACCATATTTTGTTAAATTCTACAGAGGTTTTCCATAAGGGAGCTGTATAGCACAACAATGTCATGCAACAGTTTAAAACAGAAAGTGAAGAGGCACATTGAATGGAAATTGTGGGGGAAAATCTAGGGGTGGAGGAAGGGGGGAAAATACTCATTCCTCAAGTAAAAATCTGACCAGGAAACACACCAATGAATTTATTCATGATAAACACCCTGGGGATTTTTAACCCATCACAAATAATCAGAGCGTCATGTTTACATCTCATCAAAAAGACGGCACCTCCAGCACCAGAATTCCCCGAATTACACGCAATGAAAGTTGTTCAGGGCGGACTCAGAGGAAACAGTGCCACCTACTGGCACCACAGTGCTTCATCAATACCACAAGTGCTTCAGCAACCTGTGGTCTCTTAGGCTCGATCTACATTTACCTTTGCGATTCGGCGGCAGTCGACAGGAGATACGCAAGTGACATAAATGTCGACTTTGCAGCGTCTCCTGTCGACTTTGCAGCGTCTCCTCCGCATGCCGTCCACACTGCACTGCATCGAAGGCAACAGCGTTCCCTTCGACGCAGTACTATGCCACTTACCGGGGTGGTCTTCCTGCATCGCTTGCTGGATCGACTGAGCGTGTCTACACAAACCGCTCAGTCGATCCAGAGCAATCAATGTGACGGTGGCGAATTTGCCACCGTCAGTGTGGACCCAGCCACAGAGATCTCTTTACCCAAGTATTGACATAGCCCAACCCTGACCAGATATATATATGGAAAATTGTCTCTCACATTCGGAATGATGTGGTGCTATTTTGATTTTTTGTTATAAAGATAAAAAAAATATATTGTGCTATAACACTGTATGGTCCTTAATATTATATAATGATCTGCATTGATTACATATACCAGGAATTCCAGAAATTTAAGGTCTCTTATTCTTCAAAGCACTCCTCCTTGAATCTTACAATTCCTAACAGTACTTTTGATTTTAAAAAAATAATAAAAAATAAACGCTGAAATTTTCAAAGTCACCTATGGGAGCTGGACAGCCAATTCCCATTAAAATTAATGGGAACTAGGCACCCAAGCTCCCCAAATGGCTTTGAAAATCTCAGCCAAATTCTTCACACTGAGGGAAGACATGATTTTCAGATGGCGGTCCCCAAAGAT
Source organism: Mesoclemmys tuberculata (assembly GCA_007922155.1). NCBI lineage: Eukaryota > Metazoa > Chordata > Testudines > Chelidae > Mesoclemmys > Mesoclemmys tuberculata. Next base: position 5,129,183 of record ML675632.1, on the reverse strand, counting down.
GTACAACAGATGGCTGTACACAGTTTGTTGCTTGCAGTCACAAAGAATTGTTGCTGTATATGTTACTGCAACACTTTCTGTATAATTGCACAGCAGAATAAACAAGCAACATCTCATCAGATCCCTCTAGCATATGTGAAGCTGCGTGGCTCATGTGGTTATGTTGCTGACACCCACATGGCACAGGTGCATACTGCAGCACAAGGCCGCCGAAGACCAAGCACTTTCAACCACACAAGAAGAGAGTCTCTAGTTACATTCACTTCTTGAGTGTGTTATTAAAAAGCCCTTGATAACATAAATCCCAAATATTGGAGCGGTTACTTATCCTCCAATATGGTTGGGACAGGTCTGCTCTTGCTTTCTAGCATCACTGGTCTTGGTCAATAGTCTTTAATTCTTGAATTCTCTCCCAGAAAAGGTCTGCAGGAGCCCTTCACTGGGTCTGTCCATGTCCCTTTTACAGAAGTACATAAGAATTGCCATACTGGGTCAGACCAATGGCCCATCTAGCCCAGTATCCGGTCTTCTTGCAGTGGCAATGTCAGATGCTTCAGAGGGAATGAAAAGGGCAATTATCAAGTGGTCCATCCCGTCATCCAGTCCTAGTTTCTGACAGTCAGAGGTTTAGGGACACCAAGAGCATAGGGTTGCTTTCCTGACCATGGTGGCCTATAGCCATTGATGGACCTATCCACCATGAACTTACCTAATTAGTTTTTGAACCCACTAATACTTCTGGCTTTTACAACATCCCTGTGTTAGGCTTTTACCTTTGTTCTTCTGCATCTACAAAGACAAAGGTCTGCCTCTCTCTGTACCAGCTGGGAGTTGATCCCTTTTGCTCAAGTGAAGGTTAATGGCTTGTGGAAAATTCATTTCATCCTGTGCCAGTTTTCTGTGTGTTTGTGCAGCATGGCTCAGATTGATTGGTTTTAAGTATTTTGTGTGTTGCATTATATTTTATGGAGCATAGACACATTGCAATAGGAACCTCATTAATAGTTTAAATAAATATACAGCTACTTCCATAACATTTTTGTTGCTGCATTTTTGTAACTAATTGCCCAAGTTCAACACTTAAAGATTCCATATGCACAGGTATTTTGTACAAATGTATTAGAATCAACTGACTTTCATTAATACATTTATATTTGTGACATGTCACTTTGGCTCTCCTGGATGTATTCATGATAACTGGCCTCATACCACAAAGATCAATGAAATCCTGCAAGGTAACATGCCCAAGGCCCACCAAGTTCTCCTTTAACTGAACATCAGGCTGTGCATTACCTAATTTTCAGAATCTTGTATTTTACTCACACCATTTCAATCAATATTTTGGTTTTTGTAGATTTTGAAGGTCTGGAAGGACCCTTACGATCATCTAAGTTGACCTCCTATATAGCATAGGCCAAAGGATTTCATTCAGTAGTTCCTGCATCAGGCCCATGACCTCTATCCAGGCAAGAGCATATATGTTGGGTTCAGTGAGATAAAAACCAACCACCTCAAACTGCATCAACCCCCTCCAGATCTCACTGGGGCTGAAATATGAGAGATTTAGAAAAAAATTAAGAAATAAAATGGAAGATCATCTAACTTTGGAATCTGAGTATGATTTATAATAGATTATATGACTTATAATAGATACAATGTAGAGTTAAATAAAACTTTTGGGCAGTGTGTAGTGTAAGGTGGTGTTTCTTTCAGCACTTCGATGCCTCAGTGTAATAATTTATCAACAAATCTAGGCATGTATACCATGCTCTTCATTGTGGTATCTGAGTGCCTGAATGGGTTTAGAATAGATCACCACTGACAAACAAAGACATCAAAGGACTAATTAAAAATGTGCCTTCTCACCGAGCCATAGTAGCATTCCAGAATTGCAGCCAGGTAATGGGCTCTGGAGGATGAAACCGATTTTCTGCTATCGGAGGTACTGCATATGGAATCCCAAAAAACTGACTGACATTTCTCCACTCAGAACCAATCCGAATTACTTGGGACCTGCCGAGCAAAACTCCATGGGATGGAATGTACACGGACGAAGTTAAGTCAGGTTCAGAGATGGGTAAGAATGAATCTATTTGGAGAAAAAAAAAATAAGAAAAAAATTGTTTTCCTTAGAAGACTAAATTTCATTTTCAAAAGGGATTTAGGCACTTATAGAAAGCCTAAATCCAGTGATGATATCCAACCGGTTCTTAAAATTAAAAAAGTTTAGCGAACCGGTTGTTAGCGTCCTCCCCTGTCGCGCTCTGCGGGGCGCTGGCGGGTTTCGCGCGAACCGGTTCTTAAAATAAAAAAAAGGCAGCGAACCGGTTGTTAGCGTCCTCCCGTTGTGCTCTGCGGGGCGCTGGAGGGGTTTCGAATTTGGCAGCGCAGAGCGAGTTTCACAGCAGAGATTCTCGGCTGCAATGCCAAGTCTCCCTCTCCGCCGCCGAAATTGACTTTGCCTTGTCAATTTCACGGCGGAGAATATGCCCCAGCTCCACCGCCGAAATTGACAAGGCAGAGTCAATTTCAGGTGGAGAATAGTCCGAAGTTCAGAATAGGTTCTTAAATATGACCTGCCATTATAGAACTGGTTATTGAAAATTTGGGATATCATCACTGCCTAAATCCCTTTTGAAAAATGAGATTTTGACTCCTAAATCAATTAGGCATTGCTAAGGTCAGCAGTGCCTAAATATCTTTAAAAACACTGGACAACAAAGATTTTGCTTCCTGAATACTTTTGGGTGTATCTTATGGATTTTGGGCTGCTGAATACAAAAATCACCATAAAATTTCCCTATCACGTACCGTTTTTTGAAATCGCCTATATTTGTTATTTCAATTCATAATTTAAGTCTATGAAAATGTTGCCCCCAATGTAAGCTGAAAAGTTTTCTATCTTGTCTCCAAGCATGCCTGGGCATGCGGTGACATTGCACGTAGTGCAGGCCACACAACATGCAGTGGGAATGCTAAGGCTTAGGCAGGGCAGACGCTGGCAGGACAGGTTTTAGAAAGGCTATAAAAGCATTTTGCACACACCGTTCTATGCATTGCGTTTATATCAGTTTGCATTCATGTTGATGCACATGCTCTATGTGCATAGCATATTGTGTGTACTCACAATAATAAAGCAACTGTATTTTCAGGAGGATTCGTGATAGAAAAATGTCTCGCCAATGTCACAACAGCCTCGATATGTTCTGTTACATTTGTGGTGAATATATGCTTAAACCTCAAAGATGGAGCATGACTGCACATATTAAGACAGCGTATGAGCTCTACTTTGGCTGTAAAATTGGTGATCAGGACCAAGCCTGGGCTCCTCACATTTGTTGCACAACATGCGCTGTTGATCTTAGAGCTTGGCTCAGAGGTACTTGGAAGTCAATGCCGTTCACTGTCCCGATATGGCGAGAGCAGAAGGATCATGTGACAGACTGTTACCTCTGTCTGACCAACGTGTCTGGGTTCTCTGCTAAAAACAAGAAATCCATTGAATACCCCAATCTGCCTTCAGCCATGAGACCTGTGCCGCATGACGACAGTCTTCCAGTACCGACGTCACCAGAGACATGAAGCCTAGAGGAGGCAGACGAAGATGCCATGATGCATGAGCCAGGAATGGAAAACGACACTGATCCAGATTTTGAACCATTTACGTTGAGCGAGCTTCATCTGATAACTCAGTCTGAGGTAAATGACTTGGTCAGGGACTTGGGTGTGTCAAAGGCAAAAGCAGAATTACTGGGTTCAAGACTGCAAGGATGGGGTCTGCTGTCACCAGGCATGAACATTTCTGTCTTTTGCAGCTGCCAAGAAGATTTGACACAATTCTTTGGTCAGGTTGATAATCTGTGTTTCTGCACTGACATTGATGGGCTGTTCACTGCTTTGGGTTGCCAGCAAGACCCACAACAATGGCATCTTTTTATTGATTCATCAGTGTTAAGCCTGAAAGCTGTGTTGTTACACAACGGCAACGTCCACCCTTCAATACCAATCAGCTATGCAGTATGCATGAAAGAAACCTACGGAAATATGGAATTTTTGTTGAAACACATACAGTACAGAAACTACAACTGGAATATCTGTGGTGATCTGAAAGTAGTCGCGCTGCTGCTAGGAATGCAGCTTGGATGCATCAAGTACTGTTGTTTCATTTGCGAATGGGACAGCTGTGCTAAAGAGTCTCATTACATTAAAAAGGACTGGCCACTCCATAAGCAGTTGGTTCCAAGGCAGAAAAGTGTGGCACATAAACCACTTGTAGACCCGACAAAGATATTTTTGCCTCCTCTTCACATAAAATTTGGACTGATGAAAAATTTTGTGAAAGTGATGAACAAGGAAAGTGAAGGATTTCAATATTTGAGACAGATGTTTCCCACAATAACTGATGTCAAGATTAAGGAAGGCATTTTTGTTGGTCCACAAATCAAACAGGTCATCAATAACAGGCAGTTTGAAGAACTTCTAGTAGGGCCGGAGAAAATTGCATGGAAGGCATTCAAGGATGTTGTTGAAAATTTCTTGGCAACTACAGAACACTAAACTACATGCAGCTGGTTGACAACATGCTTCAAGCATACAAAACCATGAAGTGCAACATATCACTAAAGATTCATTTTCTGCATTCGCATTTAGACTTCTTCCCTGCAAATCTTGGTGCAGTCAGTGACGAGCGTGATGAAAGGTTTCACCAGGACATGCGATCATGGAAAAACGGTATCAGGGCAACTGGAATCCATCAGTGAGGTCGATTATTGTTGGACACTAAAATGAGAAGCCTCAGACACTGAGTACAAATGAAAATTATCAAGAACATTTTTAGCTCAGTTGAACTATTGCAAAGCGTCAGCACCGTTATGCGATTAAACGCATTACATTCAATAAAAGTCAGTTTCTTGTTTCTCCAAATTCCTATGTGATACAAGTAGTCTGAAATTATATTTGTGTTCAGCTTCAAGTGGTCTAGCATAATCAAAAAAAATTTCTGAGGAAGCCACACTTTCGAAAAAATTTGTTGTCCAGTGAAATCTAGGCCTTATGGAGCATGTCTCTTTCAATGTTAATGAAACTTAGGCTAAGTCACTTAGGTACTGCTGAATATTTTACTAAATTATTAGAGATTAGCCCTCTTTCAAAGTCTGTTTTGCAGACCAAACTTGTTGCACTCCAACACGGTGATGCAACATCACACTTACGATGATTTTAGGCTTTGCCACAAAACGTATTTTGGGAGTGGTTCACGTGCTTTTTGGGATGCAGCATAAAAGCCCCATGCTAACTGGGCCCATCAACCATACAATTTAGATGGGTGACAAACCTACCTAACAGATACTTCACTATTCTCCCATCTATTAGAACAGCCCACAAGCTACCACAATTGAGCCTACATCTCAATATGGCACTGACTTGCACTTACCTTGCCTCCAATAGATGTAAGTAGCTGGCTCCTTGAGTAAAATGTGACAGTTGTGGCTTGGCAGGCTGTGTGTGCATATCTGCGTATCTGGGTAGAAAACGCATCGTATCGCTGACGGCTGGATTTCAAGGGTAATCGCTATGCAGGACTGGCTCTTTGAACAGGCTGTGGAGAGAAAGAAAGGCAAGCAGATGCCACATGTTTTCAAAATGCCAACCCCCGAACAATTCAAGAGGGAGATTTTTCAAAAGCACAAGGGAGAATGAAGCTCCTAATTCCTCCTGACTTTCCAACAGAGTTGAGCCCCCGTCGGCCATCTTTTGCCTTTGGAAATCACACTTTTCAGTGGTTAAAAGTATTTAATAAAAAATTAAAAGGAAAAATCCCAGTGCTGCTGGCACTAGCAGAATTTAATGAGGCGTACATCCACACTGCAACTGGGAGATATGATTCCAGCTCAGGTAAACAGATAGGCACTAGCTCTGACCGAGCTAGCACACTAAAAATGGCAGTGTAACTGTGGTGGCATGGCTCAAACTAGCCACCTAAGTATGTACTTAAGACCACAAGTCGGACTATATTTGGGTGGCTAGCCCAAGCCACTGCCCATACTGGTGCAGCCACACTGTTATTTTTAGCATGCTAACTCTATCAGAGTTAGCGTCTGTTCATCTACCCAAGCTGGCAATTACACCTCCAGCTGCACTATAGATGCATAATAGGAGGATGACATTGCACAGAGAGAGCGAGCCTTCCGCATCAAATGGAAGCTTTTCCTCACACTCAGAGCATCCCTCTTTTCATATTAACCATTCTTGCAGGACCTGTTGGGAATAGAGGTTTGTTGATCATAGAAAGTTAGAAAGAGAAGATTTTGATACTATTTAGTAGGCCTTCCCATTTGGGCATTTTGTCCCCGATATTCAGCTTAAACAGATCTTTGCTAAATTTCAACCCATTACTTCTAATTATACCCCCTTCCTTGTGCCAGGCTAAACAGTTCCTGGAGCCTTCAAATAGTTGTAGGTGGGTGTCACATCTGTCTCTTAGTCATTTCTTAGCCTAGCAGCAAATAGTTATCTTTTAATTGTTCCTTATCAATTAATCCCATCTGCTCCTCAAACATTTTTTTGCTGTTCATCAAACTGCCTGGTGACTTGTAGATGTTAGAAGGTCTCTGAGCATGTGACGTGTCAAAGCTATGCAAAGGCAGCTGAAAAGTATGCCACTTCACTACATGACTTTCTGTCAGGCTTCTCATTAGGTAAATTATTTCAGGTCCCTTTTTCCAATTCAAGAAATGCTAAGATAGAATTATTTTTTAAAATAGTTTTTCCTCAATAACATGCTTCATTGTTATAAATCAATACATCATGTTCTACAATGCCAAAGAAAACAGCCCTCTTCATTATAAGAAAAATTAGTTTCTCACCTGACAGACAAAAATCTCTAGCAGTGGAGAACCCATCAGAAATCTCTCTGCTGACTTGTGCAATGTCAAAGTTTATGATGGATGGATCAACGAGTACTGAAGAGGCACTCAAGAGCAGCCACGCATCCAAATGCACTATGAGACAAAGCATATGAAAATAAACAAAATGCATACACTTCAGAGGGAATAGCTAGTCAAGGAGGAAATGGCATGGTGTGTCAGCAAACCTTGATTTACCTTTGCACTGACAGAGAATATCATGGGTAAACTTCAAAAGTGCTTAAGTGACGGGGGAGACCAAGTTCCATTTTCAAAAGTAATTGTGGGACAGATTTCTGAAGGTAATTAGGCACCTCAAGACACAGCTAGGCACTTAGTGGGATTTTCAAAAGCACCTAAACAGGTTAGGCATCTAACTCCCATTGAAATTGATGGGCGTTCAGCACACAGCTAACTTAAGAGCTTTTGTAAACCCCTCTGGCTGTCTAAATGCTTCGTTAGGCACCTAAGTACCTCCACTAACAACTTCACACCTTCAGTCATGTCTAAATATGGGACTCACATTCTTAAGTCAGTTAGGTGCTTTTGAAAATGTTACCTCTCGATTTATCGTAAGCTGATTTATATATAGCATCTGCTCTGACTTTCATTGAATGAGTTTTGAGTTTTCAGATTTTCAGGTCAGAGGGACTATTTGACTCTAGCCAGACCTTCTGTGTAAAACAATCCATAGAATTTCGGCCTGCATCAAGCCCATAACTCAATATGGACTTAGGAACTAACTTTATGCACCTGGTTTTCTTAAAAAGAAAAATATTGACCCTATTGCTTTACACAGAAGTTTCCTTCTATCCCAGATGGATTTCAAAGGAAAGCACCATATGTATTCAGAATTCTTTTCTTATTTGCAATGGAGAAAAATAATTCATGTGGGTCCTTTCGAATCTGACATGCAGAGATAGAAAAAAAAATCACGGGTTGGCCTTTAATTACTTTGGTTTCTGTCAAGAATTCAGTGATATGTTATAAAGCAGAGGGGCCTGCAAGCCAGGGACTACTACCTTCTCCATGTAACTGGAGGATGGAAGAATGCTCTTCCAGCTGCTGAGTTACTATTGCTGGTGAACAGCAATGCCTGATGTTTGAGTTCACCTACCAAACAAGATGCAAGTGCAAGATTATAGCTGTACACATTAATTAAAGATCGGATTTAACCTGTTTAAAGATGGCCAGTCTGTATAGATGGCCAGTGCTTTCCTCCTCATCTGCATTCACTGGAAGAGAGCCTTTTCTAAGCTCGTCAGCAGGTTCTTCCACCATCCAAAGCACCTTCTAGCTGAAGGTTTCTACAGCTCTTCTACTTCCACTTCCAGGAAGCCATGTCCAGTGGATTCATGTAGTGATGAATCCACCTACCCTATCTATATCCTTTCCCAGCCTGCTTTTGTCTATCCTACACATCCCCAGACCCCAGTGAACAGGGAGTGCAGGAAGGGCTGTGCGCCATGTACACAATCTCTACTATTCTTTCTCCCACACACCTTGCAACCATGCTGCTTCTTTTACACGTGAGGGCATCTGTGCCTATGATTATGGAGGTTGATTGTCTCTAATTAACAAAAAATAATTAGCCAGTTAATTTGGTACTAAAATGATATTTAAGAAAGAATACAGAATTATTTCACATTACAAATTGGTAGAGCCATCACTAGAAATATAATCAGTGCGACTGTGAACTTGTCCCTGCATTGCACAACAGGTGCATTGTATTGTGGTTTTCAACTTCCCTTGAAGTGCCAAATATTGGCCAGGGCAAGAGGCAAAACGTTCAGGAGACTAATGATATGAATGATAAAGCAAATGTTATTTTTTATGATACTTAAGACACCACAGTTTTTAAAGCCAGAACAGACCCTTATGATTATCTAGTCTGACCCATGTAGGACAGACACCAAAGAATTTCCTCCTACATCTAGCCCAATACTTTGCTGTCTGAATGACAGCATAACTTTTAGAAAGATATTAAGTCTTTATTTAAAATGTCCAACTGATAAAAAATTTACCATTTCCCCTCACAATCTGTTCCAATACTTATTTACCTGCAGTGTTAGAAATCCTTTTCTTATTTTTTTTCTATGTTAAATTTTGGTGACTTGTTTTTCCAATTCCCACTTCAATAATTTTTCAAAAATTCTGTTTTTTATTATTATTGCTGTTTGAACAAAAGCGCTTTTAGCAATGTTACTTAAGCTGTGTATTTTTACATAATAATTATGCTTCAATTTTTCAGAGTACCAATAATTCAGTTCTGACACATGAAACTGATGGTATGTCTGGCTTCAGACACAAAGCTTCAAATTACTAATTATGTTCTAAAAAAAAGAGAGCTTTGTCTGGATTCCGTTGTAAGTCAACATGTCTGATGTGTATTGCTGGGTTTGGAGGATATTTTCGCTCGGATAATTATATTTCCATAACTTCCACTGACTCACTGTTTGACCTCAGGCAAGCCATGTGTCCTTTGTGTCACTCAGTTTATCAATTTATAACATGTTCATAATAATTCTTATTGGCCAAAGTCTGCTCTCACAGGAGTAAATCCAGAGCAAATCTACTAAAGTGAAAGGAGTTCCTCTGGATTTACACCAGCATACAATTTTGCCCACTATAACTATCTCACAGCAACTGTGTGAGGTTTACTTGGGTAACATTTGGAAGGTGCTTTCGGATGCTCAGATGAAGTTCTCTGGGAGTGTAAAATGTCACTATTAGCAATGACTACTGTAATTTGTCTTCTAAAGTATGTCTACAGAGCAAAGAAAAACCCACAGCTGTGCCATGCCAGCTGACTCCTCAGGGCTGTTTCGTTGCTGTGTAGACATTGAGGTTCAGGTTGGAGCCCACGTTCTGGGACCCTCTCACCTCACAGGGTCCTGGAGCCCAAGCTGGAGCTCAGACTCCAGCCCAAGCCCTGACGTCTACACAGCAACAACACAGCTCTGCAGTGGGAACCCTGTGAGCACAAGTTTGCTGGCAAGGGCCAGTCACAGGCACCTAGTTGCTGTGCAGACATACCCAAAGCGAAGCAAGGAATACACATTGTTTATTTATCTTGATTAGAAGTTGATAGGCAATTGATTTTATCCCCGTCTGGTGTGTGTATGTGCACGAGAGAGTGAGATCAAGCCAAACATTCTACTTCGTTTTAAAATACACAGAATTTAGTGTCTTCTTTGCAACCCATATTAGGAACAGTGCAAAGACCACACAAGCACAGTGCAAAGATAAAAGGCACATAGATGATGTATGGAGCGTGTCCTTTTCAGGCACAATCCTTGCTCATTCTTTGCTTTAAACCTCAAATTTTGGCTTGCGTTCCTTGCATCACTCATGTGTAAATCTTTCCTGCTCGTCGTTCTGGGAATGTTTTCTATTTCTCAAATAATAACTATAAAAATTACTTTCAGCTTTGTCTTCTCACTGTCTCCGTGCCTGCCGAGTTCACGTACAGATAAGTGCAAAAATCATAATGACCATTTGGGTGACAAACATGATGTGAACTCTGGGATCAACCCATTTAAATGCAGCGCTATTGATCACATTTCTGGGCATGCTGCCAGCTAGTCACTAGGGTAGACATGGCCAATTAGTCGTTCCCTTCTTTCCACCTGGTAGTGGAGCTACCTGTGTGCACGGTTCTTTCCCACTCACTCTACATGACCCAAAAGAGAGCCTTCCCAAGTCTGAACTACGCTTGTCTCATGTGGAAATTACTTTTCAAATATCTTACAAGGTGCACAGGTCCAGAGAAGTGCTGCTTTGTTGAATGTACATAGGGAACCGGATGCAAGACGTTACTGCTAGACTCTGTTCTTCCTAACCACCTTTCATTGCTTTCATTGCATAATTACAGTAGTTTGAATCCATCCAGCTCTGTAACTTTTTATGACAAATTATAGCTGTCTCCTAGAGAAGGCTTCTCTCTTCCAGATGTTTTATTGTTAAAGTATGCAAGGTTTAAGGTGGGATTTTCAAAAGCACCCAGTACTGGCCTCTCTCTACTCCCAGTGAAACAAATGATGAACTGATGAGCAGAGATAGGCTAATGCTGAATACTGGAGAATTCCACCCTTGATGTCTGGAAGTAGAGGAACACTTATTGTAATTAATAGAGTCCAATTCAGAGAAAAATGCACTATGTGCTTAGAGATGGGCATAAACCAAATCCCTGGATCTGACATGCTTAATTTATGTTTGAAAGGCAAACTCTGACATGACTCTGAATTTCACAAATGGACCCTATATTTAAACTGAACACCTGCGTGCAAGCAAACCCAAACTTTTGGGGGTGTTTTAAATTCACATATAGAGCTGAATTTTGCAAGTGACCTCTATGATTAGAAGGTCTCTATGATTATATGGCCAATAATGGGTCAAGCCCAAATCCCAGATCCAAAAACTCCTGAACCTCGGAGAGTTCTGAATCTGTATCTAAATTTTGCCACAGGAATCTGTCTCCTATAGTGGTTCTTCCCTATGAAAATTTGACTGGTTCATTTTAAAATGCAGTGGAGGGAGATTTCAAAGCTCAAAGTCTTTAATGTAAACATCACTTAGGAGTACACAAGAGTACTGCAAGTCACTACCTTCCAAGCGCAGCCCCAGATCATACAAACTGGATTTCTTCTCTACAACATGATTGTACCGGATCTGCACTTCAAATGCCATGATGTTAAATTACATTGCATCTTAGTTAAGCACCAACATAAATACACAACCATCCATATCTGAGTTACTCAGACTGGACAAATTAATGGCAGATTTGCCACTATCACTATTAATACAGAGCAGACTTGGTTAGTTTTCTTTAAGATGATTATAATGAATGGAAGTTTCAACTATCTTTATTAGTGATGGACAAATCTAAAAAGATTTAGAGGATTGGTGCCATAACACTTCAAAGCCTTTTCCAAACCATCTCCCTCCTGACTCTGAATCGAATATCTCATGAAAATCGGTTTTCTTGTGAGATTTCTGGCCAGGAAGATCATGGGAACAGCTTTTTCACCATAACATTACGATGTCTCCGTTCCCAGTGGCAGAACCAGGCAGAAGAGCAAAGATGCATGAAAATGAAAACATCATCTAAACTTTTTGAACTTCAGAGTTAGTTTGGTTTGAGTTTTAGAAGGCGGCTAAGGCTGATTTCCCGACCCCTCCACTCAGAACCAATTTACTCATCCCTAACTTTATGACTAGAAAATACAGATTTAAAGGTACCCAGAACTTTATCTTCTGATTCGTAGAAAACACTCGGTGAGAACTCATCATAGTTGGTGTATAGCCTACAATATTTGTATGCCTTCAGGCCTAACAATGATGCCTCTCAGCAAATGCCTTTATTCCACTGCCCTCCAAAACCAGGTTACTAGAGAACATCAACGCAGAACGGATTCACAGATAATACATCCCTTTTAAAAATAGGTTCTGTTCACATTTTTTGCCAACCTACTTGGCTATGAATGAATCGGAATGAACTGTTTTCTTAAACCTACCACATAATAACTATAATCACATTTCTGTGACTGCTACTTTAACCTACATACAAAGATGTTATTTAGGGCATTGAGAAGCAAGTAGAGATGTCATGCAGATGTGAAATGGAAGCCTGGGTCCTTTTCGTAGTGCTAGTTATAGTAAGTGGTGTAGGACAATAACATACGTGCACCAGATGTTTATCCAGTTTTTAAAAAGAGTAAATTCCACCTCTTCAAACTAGAAAGTTACAACCTAGCTCTATGACAAAGAAAGTGCCAAGAACATCAAAGAAGAAGGTTGAGAAAGGGGAAGGTTCTCATCTTAACTAGACCTCTGATATACCCATTGCATTTGGAGGAAGGCATCCAACCTATTCAATTCAATAATTTCCAGGCACGTTCCTGCAACCAGTCCTTGTGTAGGATTACTCACATGAGTAAAGGTTGCAGGGTTGGGCCTGTATTGACAAAGTGTCTAAGTGTTGCCCCATTTAATATGCTTGTTATGCAAGTATAAGACCGGCTTTGGCCATAATTAGGGTGAATGACCTTTTTACAGTGTGCCCAGATTTGCGTTACTGCCCATTTCTTACTTGGTGGCAGAAGGCCACATATTGTGGGGCTGCTTCAGCAGCCTTTTTCCTTTCTCTAGATCTGGTAGTCAAGTGAGAAGCCCCTTCTCAGCAGTTCAGCTCCAGTTAAATCAATGGGGGGATAAGGGGGAGAGGGTCGATTACAAGGATAAAGGACGATAGGGTTTCCTAGGGTCAGGTCCTTTAATTTCCAGCTTGTGCACAAAGTGTGAGATTCATCCCACAGCAGGGGGCCAGAACAAAGCCTATGCACCACTTACATCTCTGTGGGCTTCAGCGAGATATAAGGGTACTTGTTCATGCTGGCCATCTGCAGAAGAGTAAATTTCACCTGCTGAGAGAGACAGAGAAGTCCCTCCATTCCCCTTGGCCTTCTGCTCTCGAGACTCAGGCTGTCTCCAGCACGACATAGTGCTCTCTCCCCTGATTGAATGCTGTGGTGCATCCACATTTGTTAAATATTTGCACTGAGGTGAGAGGCATCATGTGCATTGAAAATACATGCTGATAAATGTATTCTGATGGGGACAAGACACACAGCTGTTTCTCAGTCCTTCCTTGGGAAAATCTCCCATTATCACAGAACCACAGAAGTTGGAGATGATAGCAAAGGGAGTAAAGGATCATCTAGACCATCTCCCAGCCAGAGTAGGACTGTTACCTATTGTACACTGAGGTAAGTGGCGGATTTACCTGAGTTTGGACTAAGTAGGGTCTCTTTGATTGGCCATGAATACCCTATTTCTGTATAAAAAAGACAGACACAGAATACAGATGCAGAGGTCACCATTTAAAAAGTCAACATCTATTAGTGATTACTACCTCCTGGTATCAGAGATATGTAGTTAACCAGTTATGTACTAATCTAAGGAGAGAAATGAAATGCAGTATCTCACATATGACAGTGAGAAAATATTGATTTTTAAATATCATATGTTGTAAAATCATAGCATTGTAGAGCTGGAAGGGACCTTGAGAGTTCATCAAGTCCAGTCCTCTGTGCTTGAGGCAGGATCAAGTAAACTTAGACCATCCCTGGCAGGTGTTTCTTTAACCTCTTCAGTGATGGGGATTCCACAACCTCCCTTGGAAGCCGATTCCTGAGCTTATCTAGCCTTAGGTTAGATATTAAGAAAAGCTTTCTAACTATATCTCCCTTGCCACAGATTAAGCTCATTACTTCTTGACCTACCTTTGGTGGACATGGAAAACAATTGATCATCATCCTCTTTATAATAGCCCTTAACATATTCGAAGACTTTTATTAGGTCTTTATTCAAGACAAACCATAGCCAGCTTTTTTAACCTTTCCTCATAAGTCAGGTTTTCCAAGACTTTGATCATTTTTGTTGCTCTCATCTGGACTCTCTCCAAGTTGTCACATATCTTTCCCAAAATGTGGCACCCGGAATTGGACACAATACTCTGGCTGAGGCCTCACCAGTATCGCGTAGAGTAGGACAATTACTTCCTGGGTCATATAAATGACACTTCTATTAATATTCCGTAGAATTGTATTAGCCTTTTTTGCAACTGCATCACATTGTTGACTCATATTCAAGTTGTAATCCACTATAACTCTCAGGTCCATCAGATTTCATCAGGAGAGTTTGCTGTTGCGACTATAATATTATGTCTGAGCAGCAGCCAGCTCTCCTAAACTCCTTTTTCTCTTAGACTTCTTTCCCATAGGACCTTATCTATCAGCTCTCGGAGGTTTTTGAAGTCTGCTTTTTTGAAGTCCATTATTCTGTTGTTCTCACTCCTTCCTTTCCTTAGAATCATGAAACTTAACATTTCATAATCACTTTCACCCAAATTGTTTTCCACCTTCAGATTCACAACCAATTCCACCCTGTTAGTCAGAATCATGTCTAAAATGACTGTCCCCTTGGTTACTTCCTCCACGTCCTGAAACTAAAAAATTGTCCCCAGTACATTCCAAGAACCTATTGAACATTTTGTGTTTTGCCCCATTAAAGTCCTCCATTACTACCAGGTCTTGTGTTTTGGATATTTCTATTACTGATTTAGAAATGTCTCATCCATCTCCTCCTCCTGACTTGTGGTCTTTTAAAGACCCCTACCATGACACTTGTCCCTGTTTTTTTCCCCTTTTATCTTCAACCAGAGACTATATGATTATACTGAGACAGATCTTAAGCTGGTTAAATGAGCATAGCTCTCTTGATTGAATAAAGCTATAGTGATTTTAATCAGCTGATGATCTGGTCTATCACACATATTATACATGTGTGTGCATACTACGGATGTATCAAACTAAATGTTTAAATGGTGAGCAGCAGTCTCACCATTTAGTGGATGAATTAAATGTTGCCCTCTGGGGGAACCACACTGTGTGAGCGAGAGCTGCCCAGCTATGGCTCAGCAAGCGTGTACCTGGGGGAAGCTGTGCTGGTCTTGGCTCATCCCTGCAGAGTGATTAACTCATTAACTCTCCCACTCATTAGCCCACGGAATCCTGCTTCGCTTCCCTTCCCTGCAACTGAACATCACAGAGGAAGGAGCTCGAAGCATTTTAACTGTTTAAACATTCTATATTTAGAAGTTTAAACAGATTGCTCATTAATCAAAATGATTACATCCGGAGTGCATACATGCATATGTATTTACTTACATACAAACAAACATTTGTTTAGTCTCTGTGCATATTGTATATTGTTCATAAATCTCATTGCCCAGTGGGATTTGAAGATCTTGACTACTCACATAAGAACAAAGCCAGTTTATAAATACATCACTTTTCTGTTCTATGAACGTGGAACATTTCCAAACTCCTTATTTCACTTTTATGCAAAGAAACGAAGCTCCAAAGGGTCAGACTTGATGCTTCACTGTTTCTTCCATCACCATTAGTGGTGAAAGGGGACTTAAAAACACTACAGAATTCAACTCCTGTCTACTAAAATGCTCAAATAACAACAGAACTGTACCACTGTAAACTATCCAAAAAATACAGTTTCTCTTACAAAATATTCCCCATTTTCTTGTGTACTCTATGGGCTGTAGTGGATCACATTTCACTTGAGACATGAGGCCTGAATCTCCCCTCATTTACGCCAGTCTTACCCTTTGCCACAGTGGGGAGGAGGAGGGGTATTGCCCCCCCCCCCGCAAACTGCAAGCCTGGGGCAGGAGCGGAATTTGCTACCCCCCCTGCGGCCCCATTGGCCTGACTGGGGCTGCCCCCACAAATATAGGAGTCAAACTATGCCTCTGGTCTCACCCTGGAGTGAATCCACTGAATTCAATGGAGTTAATCCTGATTTACACCACTGGAAGTGAATCAGACCTACAATACTGAGACTGCAGGATGCTAAGTTAGGTATTTATCCACAGGCAGGCTATGTTCAAAGTGCTGTGTTCAATGCCATATCCTCTATCGTACCACATGCTAACATGTCTTCCTTTATAACATCCCACCACGTCTTCTTGGGTCGGCCTCTCTGTCTCTTTTCCTTCTTCTTGTCATCAGGACTGCACCACTTTACATTCACTGCACTTTACGTGAATACACCATCTGAGTCCGCACTCCCTCATTTTTTCATTTATGGGTGTTACTTTGAACACATCTGTAATATACACACGCCTCACGTGGTTCTTCTTCCTTACACCACTCATCATAGACTCTAAGATCAAAAGGGACCATATGATCATCTAGTCTGACCTCCTGCGCAGTGCAGGCCAAAGAACCTCACCCACCCACCCCTGTAACAAACCTCTAAGCTATGACTGAGTTATTAAAGTCCACAAATCATGGTTTAAAGACTTTAAGATACAGAGAATCCATCAGCAAGTGAGTCATGCCGCATGCTACAGAGGAAGACGAAAAACTCCCAGAGCCTTTGCCAATCTGCCCCAGGGGAAAATTCTTTCCTGACCCTAAATATGGCGATCAGTAAAATCCTGAGCATGTGGGCAAGACTCACCAGCCAGACACCCAAGAAAGAATTCTCTGTGATAACTCAGAACTCACCTCATCAAACATCCCATCACAGGCCATTGGCGTATCTACCACCAGCAGTCAAAGATCAGGCAATTGCCCAACCGAGCTGTCCCATCAGACCATCCCCTCCGTAAATTTATCAAGCTCAGTTTTGAAGCCAGCTAGGTTTCCATCCATCTCAAAATGGAACGGATCATTTGCTCATGTTTCTTCTTTGTAGCCAAACACTCAACACCATACATTAGAACTGGTCAGACCAGCATTTTAGAGACTTCCTTTTTAATCTTACTGGTATTTTCCTGACACATACGACACCACTTCTCTCTCTCCCTTTGCGCCAGGCATTTATTATCCTAACTCTAATTTCATCCTCCATTTTCCTAGATTCTGAAACCCAGATACCTGAAACTCTGTGGTTTTGGTATTGGCTACTGGACTTTACAGGCTACTGTATATCATGTGAAAACTCATTTTGATTCCCTTTATTTGGCAAAGCCTTGAGAAACAGTAATATAGCAATTATCAGTGGCCTGTTTAATCCAGTATGCTGTCTCTAACAATGGCCAACACCAGATGTTTCAGAGAACTGTTCAATAAACCCCACAGTGAACAATAAACAACTTGCCCACAGGGGAAGTTTCTTCATAACCTCATGAACTTGTGATTGATTTATGCACTAAAATATGAGGAAATGTGTCTCTTTAAAAATCCTATCTTTAAAAATCTCTTTAAAAAATCCACTCATAAATGAATAATTCCTTCTTGAGTCCTACTAAATTGTTGGCCTCAACAATACCTTTGTGGCAATGAGTTCCACACACCAGTCTGTAACTCATCTATTTGGTTAAATGATACATCAGAAAGAAATGACCCACTATATCTGTACAGAGCAAGAAAAGGAAACAAAGTGGATCATTATACAAGTGGTTGTTATGCAGGCCATGAAAAATAGAGGTTACATGTTTCCTCAACTCTTTTATTTTCTTTAATACACTAAGACACTCACCATTCTCTGGGTTGAGAGGTAACAGAACAGGCGGGCACAGATTGGGTACAGTTGCCATGGCTGCTAAAAAAAACCAAGACATAACATGTTGTAACAATGTAAGGGAGATAGTTTTAAATCTAAATATATTATCTCTATATCTGCAACATCATTTCTAGGATAGAACATCCACAATGCAAATCAAATGAACACTTTAATATCTTTGTCCTGTAGCACCTTAAAGACTAACAAATTTCTGCAGTCATAGGCTTTCGTGGGCTGCAACCCACTTCGTCAGTTGCATTTGACTTCGTGGATTGCAGTCCACAAAAGCGTATGCCTGCAGAAATTTGTTAGTCTTTAAGGTGCTACAGGATTCTCGTTGTTTTTGCTATATACAGACTAACATGGCTACCCCTCTGGAACTTTTAATATCTTTGGTTCCCAAACATTGTTCATACAGTGTACAGCTTGTTCATTATGAATTTGCTGTTATTTTAGCTCTTTTTTATTTCCATGCCAACATATCATGAAATATAGAAATAATTTCAGCAAAATTTCCACAGCAAAAGAAATATTTTATATCAGGCTAAATCCCAAGGCCTTTATTTGAGCAAACTTCCATTTGCGTCTCTAAAACCTCCAGATTTCACCAATTGACTTTACACTCTTTTTTTCAGCTTCAAAACTTTCACCACAATTGTTCCATTTCCTAGTGCCCAGAGCCGGAACACACCTGCACAAGTGGTATAAATTTTTGTCTGCAAATATCTTGATTTGCATTAACATCTGTGCAGACTTTTGTCGTGGTGCATGGTATGGTGGGAACGCATTTATAACTTCCTCCTTATCAAAAAGAAAAAAAAGAAATGCCGCTAACTCCATTCTTTCTTCGGCTCCCCTTTTTGCCTATATCATAGGCTCCTTTCTGTAGTGCCTCTGTCCAATACGTGGTGGCATCATCTGTTGATGGAACTGCTATATAATATACAAGCCTGGAGTGAATGAAATGAAAAATGCTCTGGGCTTTAAATGTGGCTGCTTGTCGGCAAGAAGAATGGTCAAGCAGTTAAGGCACTAGCCTAAGCCTTAACAGACCTGGGTTCAAGTCCCCGTTCCACCAATAACTTCTTATATGACTTTGGGCAAGTCACTTAGCCTTTCTGTAAATCAATTTCCCCTCTGTAAAATGAGCGGAACAATACCTCCTTCCCTCACAGACGTGTTATGAGAATAAATACGTTAAAAGGTGCATATGTATCTAAGAAATAGCTAGTAATTGTAAATCATCTGCCATTTTAGTATGATGTACCTTTAGGAAGAGTGAATCATTTTAACTACAGCTGAATTGCGGAGGAGGGAAGATTAGATACAGATGGGCACCTAAAAAATGGGGTCAAATCCTTTGGCTTTTTTGCCAGTCAAACAACAAGTGACTAAAGAGGGCATTCGGCACCTGCTCTGTGCAACTAGAACACAGGAGTTGGTGTGGCTTCAGCCTCCACTGGGCTTCATGCTATGACAGAATCCTAGAATTTTCAGAGAAAAGGGACCCAAGGGACCATCTAGACTACCTCCCTGCTTCATGAGCACATTCTTATAGTTTAGATGTTGTGCCAGTGCATGAGAGCCAAACAATGAAAATCCACCATAGACCATAACTGAGCAGCCTAATTTCAATGTCCAAGTTGAGTGAAATGCAAAATATGATGTAAATAGTGGACTAACTGCTTAATCATTTCTAATATTTATTTATTATTTGGCTAATAACCAAAAACGTTGAGTCACCCAGAAAGGGATTTTTAAATGCTGTTTCAAACAATTAGCTCAACAGCCTTCCTTTGAAAGATGAGACCAGAAGTGAAAGCTTTCTATGCATTAGACGATAAAGAAGCTATAGTTAAAAATAACAGTAATGAATCAATGGGCATCCTGGGGCATGATCCTGCTCTCAATGAAATCAGTGTCAAAATCCTCCATTGACTTCAGCACATGGAGCAGGATTTGGTCCCGACTCCTGTCGTTTGGTAGAAATGTAGGCTTTGTTTCTGAGCCCGATCCACCCCAGCAGGCCCTCGCGCCCCTGTCTTCAGGGGGCTCTGCACAGAAGCAAAGGCCCACCCACACAGATTGGGTTGCAGGATGAGGGCCAGAACCAGTAGGTCCTGATACAGAAACCCCTCTTCCACATGAGAAATCCTTGCATATACCCCTCTTGGGCTCCGTAAAGAGGTGATATTAAATAGGCTGTGGTCAGACTAGACGATTTAATGGTGCCTTCTGCCTTCAAGGTTATGGAACTAATTTCATTGTAGTCTGCTTGAGTAATGATAGCAGGATTGGGCTCGGGCATGCCTCTGGTTTCCCTTAGTGTTTCTGCTGCATCAAAGGAAAGCCTGAGAAAGTAGAACCCCACCCACACTCTGTGGTCAGAGCTAGTCAGACAGCACAGAGTTTGTTGCTCAAAATAATGGAATACTCTCCAAGAAGATGAAGAAAAAATAAACAATTTAGGCTCCAATGTGGTGCGTGCAGGACAGCCACCTACGGGCAAGATTCTAATTAGCTCAGCAAACCTAAAAAAGGGACTGCCAGTCTAACAGTGTTTGGTGAACCCTCCTCCCCTATGTTCGCTAAGGTCTGCGACGCATAATTTTTAGGCCACACAGAGAGAGATTTCAGGGTGGCTGAGTTTAGTAGTGTAAAACAAGGCTTCCTAAAAACAGCCCTCCCCACTTCCCTGTCTCCCACCACCACAAAAAATAAAACAATATTTTGAACCAGAAATGAGCCTAAACCAAGATCCAGATCAAGACTGGTTATTTTTTGAAAAACTCTGCTCTAGGAATTATTTGGGGGAAGTTGTATGGCCTGTGTTATACAAGAGCTCAGACTAGATGATCACACTGGTCCCTTCTGGCCTTGGAATCTAGGAATCTATGTATGAATAAATCTTTGAACATTCCCAGACTCTGGAGTTGAACTTTGCAGCTAAGGTCAGATTGTCAACTTCCTAGAAAACAGGTGAATAGCAAGAGAACTTTCACTCCAAAATGCACCATTCCTTTACTCTATTCCTCCCCCTCCTACCATTGCCTCACCACACCCTAATTAGTAATTATCTTCCCTGGGAACTACCCTCTGGAATATGTAAGACCTTGCCAAGAAGCCACATGACTATATTTTTCCACCAGATAAATGGACAAAAGGATTTCCTTCCAAATCTTTTACAGTCTTCTGCAAACTTCGTGTTAAGTGAATCAATATAGCTATTGTAAGCAGAGTATCTGAAAACCACCAAGAATGATTTTGCCTTATGTGGGGCATTTACCTGTGGAAATGTTATTTTCATATTTTCTGGGTAAGGCACTTAAATATCTAAGTGCTAATGACTAGCAGCCATGTTACTTTTATTCTTTCTTGTGTTTTGCTCTCTTAAGCTAAAAGAAATCTGACTGTCACTGAAGTGCTCTGTATGTAGAGAAAAACATATTACATTATATTTTTGAGCAACTTAGCAGCTTGAAACTCTGATTATTACTATTGCTGACTGAAAAGTATCATCTTTTTTTTTTTGGACAAACATGGCTTATTGATTAAATGTATGTTTTCCAAAAAAAATTCCATTTTCATCTACATTTCTGATGTTTTTGTTAAAAAGCAAAAGTTTTTGGTTTGCAGTTGTCAAAAACCTAAATTATCCTGGAGTTGGTTTTCTGAACCTGAAAGTTATGGAGTTTTGAGGTTTTTTTAAAAAACATAAAACAAACACCACCCTCCTCCCCTAACTAATTCAGTGAAAAATTTCATCAGAAATAATATTTAATTTGTTTCATTTTGTTGATTTTTTTTTGAAAAATAAAATATGTTTTTGACCAGTTCTAGTAAACTTCCCTCTTTGTGCTATTCTTGTCATTTGGAACCACCACCGTGACTTAAATAGGCTAGCTTCCATCAATGGTTGAATTATATCAGTGCATACTAGAAAGGTCTTACCATTGGACATTAAACTCTGGACATAACCCTGCTCTCACTAAATATAGCAACAAAAGTCTCATTAAGTTCAGTGGTTCAAAATCAAGCACTAAATAAGAGACTATAGGTGTTCACATATGCCAATATGGCTTCTAGAATGGTATGGTATACTGATTGCTGCACCTCAGTATAATCTGAACTTCATCTGAAAATGAAGAATAGTTTTGTGATTGATGCCTTAGATTGGGATGCAAGAGATCTTTGTTCAGTTCCTGGCTCTGCCACACACTGTGTGTGTGACCACAGGAAACTCATTTAACATGTCGATGCCTCAGTTTCCCATCTGTAAAATGGGGATAAAAATACATCCTTTGTCTTCCTCCTCTAGCTGTAACCTCTTTGAGGCACAGTCTGTCACTTACTATTTGTTTGTCCAGTTCCTAGCACAATGGATCCCCAAGTCTTGGTTGGGCTTCTAGGCATTACTGTGAAGCACATAAATAATGTCATGCAGAAAATACTCCAAATGGCAGACCAGCTACATTACTCACCAGGTTTCTGATACCAGCCAAATGGATATATTCTATTGTCGGCATCTGAAGAACTGCAATCTGAAACCTGCCAAGTGCTTCCCATTTCCTCAGGGCAAGTCTGGATTCCTAAACTGTTCAGAGTCAAGCAGAGAATCTCACCACCTACCGGGAAAATATCCAGTTACAAAAATAATAGTGTTAACTTATTTGTTTTAAATAAAATGTTTAAGACAATATTTTCTGGTTCCACTGAGCGCTACACGAAATTTCCTTAGGCTCAGAAATCAGAGAAGGAAAAGATCCCTAGGTCATTTAGGGTCAGATCTTGCTCCCATTGAAGTTCATAATGAAATTCTCTTTGATTTAAATAGGGACACGATTGGGCACTTAGGGCTAGTTCCAAAACCAGTTGGGAGTCTGTTAACTAACTTTTCAGCACCACTGAGAAATGGAGGGCCTAGTCCCATGATTTTCAAAATCAGTCCTGATTGTAAATTGGCATGATTTTCAGAAGTGTTGTACATGTAGCACTTCCAACTGACCTCAGGAGGAGCATAGGAGTGTTTCAGCACTTTTGAAAATCAGGCCACTCACTTAGGTGCCTAAATATGAATTTAAGAGTAAAATTTTCACAAACATCTAAGTGACTTATGAGTCTCCATCCTTTTGACTTTCAAGCAGCTATAAATCACATGAGTGCTTTTGAAAATTTTACCTTAAAACTTAACTTTAGGCAGCCAGCTTTGAAAATGTTGGCTTAAACTTCTCAAGTTAGATACTCCCCAAAATGAGGAAAACCAAAATTAGTGGATAATTTGAAAATGTATGCAAAATCGTGCTTGTGAGAATACAGGAAGCCAAAGTTTTACAAAACACCTAAAGGAATGAGATGCCCAATTCCCATTTCATTCCATTAGTCTGTGGGTGACTAGCTCCCTTAGGATCTTCAGAAATCAGCCAAAGTCTTTAGAGTAGGGCTAGTAATTGAGGGATAGGGATGATATACCATTTTATCCATGTGTGTGAAATAGCGTAGAGGTATAGACCTGCTAAGAAACCATTCCAATGAGATGTTACTTATGGGAACTATGGTTGGCAAGTGCGTCACTGCTCTGGTAGATTGCAGTAACCGCACAGGAAGTAGAGCTGTCTAGAGGATGAGAATTTCATTTCAGAATTTGTTTCTGTTCTGCACTGGAGGGAAGACAAGAATTTGTTAATGTGTTTGTGAAAACAGAATTGTGTTGTAATGTCTGTTTTCTGATCGAAATTTGGGCTTCTCAATTTAGGATGAGGGGGGCATGTAGGCGAGATGCCCAATAGCCTAGTTGTTAGAGCAGTAGTCTGGGAAAACTCAGGTTCAAGTCCCTGCTGTGTCTGATTCAGGGTTTTTCATTTAGATCATTCTGAATCTGGCTCAGCAGCGGCTTGAACCTGAGTCTCCCACCTCCATTGCTACTGCCCAAACCACCACGCTACGGAGTGGGAGAGAGTTGCTCCTCACCAGAAAAGTTCTGACTAGCTGTAGCGAGCAGGTGCTGACAAGCTCTACAAGGACTTTAACATGGCCACCTCCGATGGACAGAATAGCAATGTTCAATGTAATGGATACAGAAAAATGAATGATATAAATCCAGCTTCAGTAAAGAATACCTGTTGACTGTGACTCATTTAAAAGCCCAAATCCTGTGCAACAGGGGTCAGCATCACATTGACGCTCACACTCAAAAAACCTAACAGGGGAAAGAAGAAAAAATACTTCAGACTTTAGTACAATTGACATCCTGCGGCAATGATAGCCTTGTTCATAATGCCCGCAGGCTACAGCCAAAACACGGCAGTGAGGAGTTTTGCAGAATCTGCAAACTCACTCTGCACTGTCTAGTTCTTCGTATTGTAGATACAAGAGCTCAGCTGTTGTTATTTAAAACAGCGACTGTACTGAAAACATTAGCTTAGATGCATTTTGTGGGTTACTGGCTACAGTTCTATCTGGCCAATCAGTGATTTTGAGATATTGCATTGTACATACTAGATAATACAAAGAATATGTTATAATTCATGTAAAATAGTGTGATTAGTATTTGTTCTATATTGGTGATTCTGCCATAAAGCTACAGTTCTTAAATATTTCTAATGAATCTGCCTGATCCTCTCCATTTACATGACATGGTTTTGATATTTTGGATGTGGCCAAAGTCCCATGCTAACAAAACTGAACGGAGTTTAATCTTACCCATCAGCAATGGCTTTTCCGCTAATGCCAATCTTGTGTCTCACTGAGACCCCAGTTACTTTACGGAACGGCAAACGTGTGTAGAAATTCTTCACGGTCTCTTCTAGAGTGACTGAAAAATCAAAGGGAAAGTTACTTCTTCCTTCAAATGATTAATACGATCAAACAAACAAAGTGGAGGGAGAAAGCAACATTTTTATTGCACGGTGGTGATTTCTCAGTATATTGGAAGACAAATTTAGACCAACACAGTAAACATGTTTGACAGTTGGATTTGTTTCTACACAGGATGAATGCCAAGCAGGCATTCTAGTGGCAGCAAGATGGGCTGATAAGTAAGGGATTCAAATTTAGGTTCTGAACTTCAGGGCCAGCGGGGACTTGTATTGAAGAGATTCCAATCCACTGAATTACAAAGTCCACTTCAGACTGAGCGTGGCATCCTTAGACAGACTGGGAGAATGCAGAGTGGGTATTGTAGGCAGCTTCTGCTGCTCTCTGGGCTCTTAATAGAATCAACATTTAGTACTTCGGGTGTTGAGTCTTTTTATTTAGAACAGAGGGACATAATGGGGCTGGAAGCATCAAGGAAGCTAAAAATACTTGAAACATTTTTCTAATGTTTCTTTTCCCCTGGAAGCAATTACTGCATTTGCCACAAGGATGTCAATGATTGTGAATGGGAAGGGAGACATCCCTAAGACAATCTCCATATTCAAATACTGTTCTTACTAGGAAAAGGCCTCAGAACTCCTGGTGCAGCTTCCCTTGGCCTCTCTGATCTAGATGCTAACTGAGATGACATTTTGTGCATTGCAAATATCCTTCCACTAGGAACTGAAGGGAGATCACAGCACACTGGCCACCACATAGCCACGATGCTTTTCAGTTACTAACGTTAGTCTTTCATTGCTACTTCAAGTTATGTCCAGAGCCACCTAGTCTTCCACTGCCCCAACAGCTCCTTGTTGCAGTTCATAACATTCCTACGTTCCCATTTGACATCCTTGAAATTAAAAGCTGAGATGCTGATTGATGCTGCCAGAAATACTACATGCATCTGTCTGAAATACGCAATTTAACACAAATACTAAAGCTCACCTATTTTGTGATACACAGTCTGTGGTTGCTGGGGTAATACAGTCTGGCAGTTTTCTGGGATGTTGTTGATGTAATTATCACAGATCTGAGCCTCTGGATAGAGCATGCAGGCAAAGTGTGTGCCTGTGGTGTTCTGAAGAGCTGCCAGCTGACAAAATGCTTCTTCTTGTGCACAACCTAAGAGACAGAGCAACTCAGTTATACAAACTTAGCTATTCGTGTTCCCCTTCTCTCCGCTCCCATCTCTCACTTGTTTTTAATTCTTAATATAAAACCTGCCGTTTAGCACAAATCTCTTTAATTAGGTCTATATTAAATTATTATTGTAATTATTATTGTGCTATCTCTGTGTAAGAAAAATGAATAGGGACAAATTCAGCTTTTAGTTCAACTGGTGTAAACTCAGAGTAATTTCCTGGTCTGAGTGAGGATACTTCACTTTTACACAGGGAAGGCTCAGAGTGGGATCTGGCTCTTAGTCTGTTTTTGTTTCAGGTAATCTTTTAGTGTGGGAAATTGTGGGCTCTTCACTGAATGGGGGAGGCAACCTGGTGACAGATGATGTGCAAAAAGCTGAAGTACTCAATACTTCTTTTGCCTCTGTCTACACAGCCAAGGTCAGCTCCCAGACTACTGCACTGGGCATCACAGAATGGGGAGGAGGTGAGCAGCCCTAAGTGCTGAAAGAACAGGTCAGGTCTATTTAGAAAAGCTGGAGATACACAAGTCCATGGGGCCAGATGCAATGCATTTGAGGGTGCTGAGGGTGTTGGCTGGTGTGATTGCAGAACCATTGGACATTATCTTTGAAAACTCATGGTGATTGGGGAGGTCCCAGATGATTAGAAAAAGGCAAATATACTGCCCATCTTCCAGGGAACTACAGGCCGGTCAGCATCACCTAAGACCCAGGAAAAATCATGAAGCAGGTCCTCAAGGAATCCATTCTGAAGATCTTGGAAGAGAGGAAGGTGATCAGGAACAGTCATTATGGATTCACCAAGGGCAGAGCATGCCTGACCAACCCGATTGCCTTCCATGAGGAGATGACTGGCTGTGTGGATGTGGGGAAAGCGGTGGATGTGATATATCTTGACTTAAGCAGAGCTTTTGATATGGTCTCCCACAGTATTCTTATCAGCATGTTAAAGAAGTATGGATTGGATGAATGGACTATACATGGAGAGAAAGTTGGCTAGAACATCAGGCTCAATGTCTAATTGGCAGCTAGTAACAAGCTGAGTGTCCCATGGGTTGGTCCTGTGACCAATTTTGTTCAACATCTTCATTAATGATCTGGATGATGAGGTGGATTGCACTCTCAGCAAGTTTGCAGATGACACTGACTGGGAGTGGTAGCTATACTGGAGGGTAGAGATAAGATACAGAGTGTCCTCGACAAATTGGAGGATTAGGCCAAAAGAAATCTGATGTTCAGCAAGGACAAGTACAGAAATCTGCACTTAGGATGGAAGAATCTCATGCACTGCTATGGACTGGGGATTGAATGGCTAAGCAGCAGTTCTGCAGAAAAGGACCTGGGGGTTACAGTGGACAAGAAGCTGGTATGAGTCAACAGTGTGCCCTTATTGCCAAGAAGGCTAACAGCATATTGGGCTGTATTAATAGGACCATTGCCCGTAGATCGAGGAAGGTGATTATTCACTCTATTGGGCACTGGTGAGGCCTTATTTGGAGTATTGTGTCCAATTTTGGGCCAACCACTAAAGGAAAGATGTGGACAAGTTGGAGAGAGTCCAGCGAGGGTAACAAAAATTATTAGGGGACTGGAGCACATGACTTATGAAGAGAGGCTGAGGGAACTGGCTTGTTTAGTCCGCAGATGAGAAGCATGAGGGGGGATTTGAGAGCAGCCTTCAACTACCTGAATGGGCATTCCGGGGAGGATGGAACTAGGCTGTTCTCAGTGGTGGCAGATGGCAGAAGTAGGAGCAATGGTCTCAAGTTGCAGTGTGGGAGATCTAGGTTGGATATTAGGAAAACGTTTTTCACTAGAAGGGTGGTGAAGCACTGGAATGGGTTACCTAGGGAGCTGGTGGAATCTCCATCTTTAGAGGACTCTAAGGTCAGGTTTGATAAAGCTCTGACTGGGTTGATTTAGTTGGGTTTGGTCCTGCTTACAGCAGAGGGTTGGAGTAGATGACCTCCTGAGGTTCCTTCCAACCCCAATATTCTATTTCTATTATTAGTAAAGCAGGGATCATTATGCTCAAGAAACAGATAGGAGGATTTACAAACTAATTCAATATATTAAACCTACAATAACAATTGCATATTTCTTCTGGTTTATAAAGTAAAGGCAATATTAGCAAACGTTTTCTAGAACATCCTATGAAAAGTTTGTAAAATTATTTCTGGGGAGTTTCTCTCATACACTACAAATGCTTTACGCAGATTGACCAGATGCGCCATTTCCTCTTAGTGGTTTACATTAAAATTCACCTTCTTCTTTGCTATAGTAGAGGAATATTGCAAACTTCCAAGGTGCTAATGCACTTTAAAAAAATAAAACAAACTGATCAAACTAGTATCCTAATTATTGTGCTACTGGGTTGAATGCCCTGAGGCTGCAAACATTTATGCAAGTGTTTTAAGCATGTAAGTAGTCCGTCTCATTGATTTCTTAAATACAAATATAGTGTTGGGCATCTATCTTAGCAACTGCCTTCCTGTTAAGTCAGAAGGCTTGTCTACACAGCCCTGCAGTTCACCCTACATGGGTGTGAACAGAAGTGTGCACCATTGTGCTACACTGTAACTGCCCCGTGTGGATGCTGTGGGAGCAAACTAAAATGTTCCTAATTCAAGATAATATAATCCTCTTCAAACAAGACTATGTTAATATGACATACCTCTAGTTCACACCTGCAGCATCCACAAGTGGGAGTTACAGCGCAGCACTTTGATGTGCAGTGCTGCTCACACCCCCATAGTCCGAAACACGGGGCATTGTAGACGTAGCCAGAGACAGCCACCATCTTTCCAAAATATGTGCTCTTGTTATCCCCCAACATTTGTATGCTGTGCCAACATTTTGTCGTAATATATACATACGAAAGACAATACACTTGATTTTGAATGGTGTTTTGCAGAGTTAAGCAACAGTTAGAGGGCTAACAGGTGCCAGGAAGATGAGTTGAGAACACTATGCCTTTTATTCCTTTATCCTTTACCCCCACTTTACTCAGTTTCAAGGTCAAACTGTGGTGAAAAGAAACCTTTCAGGATTTGTTTATGCATCATTAACAAAGCAAAAATGGCTGCAAATCATTTTTTCCTCATTTCCAGGTCACCTTTATTTGGTGTTTTAATGTCTTGAAGTCAGGCACATGGAACATCACAATGGATGAACATAGGACCTGGTTCTCCTCTCTCTTACACCAGTGTTACCCCAGTGTATCTTCACCAACGTCAGTGGAGTTAGTCTATAGTGTGAGAGGAGAACCAGGCCCCAAGCTCCTAATAATGAATCTCCCATATCTGAGTCACGTTATTAACTGGAGAGATCAACTTTTATAACAAACATTTTTGAGCATGAATCCATGATGTTGTCCTTTTTCTCTATCTAGAGGATTCATTCAAGTTTGTGCCTACCCCTGGCAAAAATTCATATTCTGGAATTCACCACTGGTGCAGCTCCACAGATAGCATAGCATTAGTGTAGGTAGGTCTCAGATGATTTTAATGCTATATCATCCAACCTGTTCTGATGACGTGGTGGTGAGAACAGCTGAGGACTGTCTATTCTGCAATACAGCTTCCACTGCTGCTACCACTACTGGAGATGCACCACTAATGAGTTACAGGTGCCATTTTTTGCCACAGTCGACAAAACCACTGAACAGCCGGGGAGTGTGGCCAGCCTGCTAGCTTCATGATGGGCTTGGTGGCTTCTCAATGAGGCTGGCGATTACAGCACCTGATTCCCATGTGAATTTTACACTTTGCCTGTGAAAAATTCCATAAAGGTTGAGGTTTCTAACAACCATGACTCAGGTAGTTATTGAAACTGTTAATTATTGTTTCCCTACTAGCATATAGAGTAAAGATCTAAGATTTCTTACGTGTGAGACACCAGAGCGTTGCCCGTTCTGCTGAATATTTGTGTTTGAAGAGCCAGTACTGTTGGGATGGGAGGGAACGGTTTTGATCAAATTGTATCAGGCTGCTGTCCATTACAGAAAAAAGTTCCATTACAGAATCTGATCCATACAAAAAAAAAAAGACCAATATTTATTTACAATCTGGGATACATTAGGTTTTCATATATGTAAAACTCTTAATTCCACTGTGTGTCAGCTGTAACCTTTTCCCAAAGTTAATATATGCCACGGCTGCTTTTAAACAGGACTGTTGCCGGGATAATACCGCTATATTTTGAATTGGGATTTTATCTTTCTTCTCAAGTCTCTTAGGGGGCTGACATAAAGCCCAATATGCTCTTACCACAGAGTCTCTGCCAACCAGGAATTGAAAAAGAAAAGCACTGATAAGAGATGGAAAAGTTGTTAATTTAATCCACTCTGTCTATTTGCCATTGCAGGATTATTCCTCACACTATCTTTTCTAGTGCTTTAACCAATTTAGTTTTAATAATCTGAAACGATGCAATTTCCACCAGTTCCACTACAGCCCACTATCAGCAAGTTTTTTCCCCTAATATTCAGCTGAAATGTTCCTTTTATTAATTTAATCCTATTTCTCCTAGTTATACTCCCCACATTCCACCTTAAGTAATTCTTGTCTATCTCTGGCATGTGCTCCCTTCAAATGTGTGTAGACTGTGGCGCTTAGCCATTCTTGTCTCTGAGCCAACCATGGCCATTTTTGTTTCTTTTTAATTGTTCTCCTTAAATGAGCCCATGCAGTCCTTGGCACATTTGTGCTGTTTTTCACTGATCCCCTTCCAGTTTGTTAATAAACACCCTCTAATTTGTCAAAAGGGAGGAGACCACAAAACATATTATTTTGGCCCTGTACAACTCCCATGTTGTTTAATCCCTGAAACACTAAAATAGCTAGAGAAAAATTGAAACACAAAACCAAAGAAACACCGATCCGTAGATCGCAAATGCTAACCTCACGCTCATATCTCAGGCTCAGCATGTGCAGGGCATGTACAGTCTCTATTTATTTTCATATTCATCCTAAAATATTCACCAATATTGCCATCTGTTCTAAACATGATAGTGCGGTAATGAAATGCCTGACTCTTGCAGATATTTCCCCAGATTTCTTAGTAACGCTGTATTTTTAACAGGTGACCTGGAAATCTATTAACCTGTCAAGACCCAAGCCTTCAGTCTCCTAGGTTTCTCCGAGGTTGTCCATTAGGGGTAAATGGGTGCTTAATTTTGTGGGTTTGTTTCAGCATTACAAAAAGTTACAAGGGGTGTATGGGTCTTGAAAAAAAATCACCAAAAAATGCATTAAGTAATTTATCGATAGCCTCCCTTGAAACCGTAGCTGATATGACCAACTCTTAAAGGACAGTGCAGAAAGCTGCATTTCTTACATTGCTTTAGGTTTTAATGATATCAGTCGTTGCAGGGCAATTGTAGAACCGAGGCTGAACTCATGTCTTGGCAGGTAAACAAAAAGGATTTCAGTCAATGATTTATAAGTTTTTATTCCTCATTTTAAAGTCTACACTTGTGTTCCACTAATCATGTGTGAATTTAGCCAGTTAAATAGGAATTTTAATTCATCTTTCGTGTAAATGATACCAGGTAAATCAACAGCAGCTTGTCCTGTTTTACCATTTTATCTGCCTTATATCACACTTGCATCTCCCACAGACCTTCATCAAAGTTTCATAAAAAGGATTACAGCTTAATAAAGATGGACCAAAATGCTGCCATCAAGAAGCCACCTTCTTCTCTGAGTTACACTTGTGTAGAAATTCCATTGACTTCAGTTCAGTTACTTTGGTATAATGCACTGGTTAACCAAGGGCAGAATCTGCTACAGCAGGTGGACTAGACAACCTAACAGGCTTCTTACATCTTCCGTGTTTATGGAAAAATGATGATGATTCTAATTTCAGACCTCAGGTTTGGTTCCATTAAGCACCCAAAAGTCTGTAAGCCTGAAACTCAGTTGGTACAAAAAAGCATAGCTTTAGACCCAAACATTCATTCAGACACTTTATCAGAAGAAGCCACGTTTTCTGAGTCTGTACAATTGTCATGAGAACAGGCTCTCCCTATAATTCAGTACTTTCACTTCTGTCCTGGCCATGGAAGTGCAGGGACATATGAAAATAAAAAAGGAAGAGAAGCTAGGGAGAAGGTTCAGGGAGTTCCTGTTTTCTCTGAACCAATCTGTCCAAACCTTCTCATTGCCATGTATATATGTCAATAAAGAGAAAAACAATAGGCTTGACAATGTGTGTTCTGGGCACTCACAGCTAAATTCTGCACTCTTCTACACTATCTTAAACTCATTCTCCTTGTTTGTTACATGAAATACATCAAATCTGAAGTTTCCCCTTGTTATTTCACACAGTCATAGAATTTAAGGCCAGAAGGGTCCATCAGATCATCTAAGTCTGACCTTCTGTACATCACAAGCCGCCACCACCACCACCACCACCACCTACTGCACTACTACTCAGTACCTGTTAACATCAGCTCAGTCTGTGTTTGTAAAACAGCAGCATCACATGCAGAGGATTTCATCCGGGTAATCATATCAGAACCTAGAATACCATAAGAGCTATTTATTATTCTTTGTTATTGGTATTAATATAGTGCCTAGATGCCCTGCTTATGGACAAGGACCCCAATTGTGCTAGGCACTGTACAGACACAGAACAAAAAGACTGTTTCTTAAGCTCATATTGATTCCAGTTGGAGTTCTCTTGTGAAACATGCTTAACAGTTTGCTGGTATTGAGTTTTACAGAACAAATTAACAAAGAACATTTTACAGTGTAACCTTAATATCTAGTCAGACAGCTTAGTAAGTTTCACCAAAGGATGAAACCACTGTGTCTGCACTTAACCCCTATTTTTGAGCCAGTTAGTGTATCAGTCCTGATGCTTCAGGGTACAAACAGTTCATCAGCTGGAATTAGGAAGAAATTCCTCTCTGAGATACAGTACTGCACAATTGAATTCCACTATAGGAGGTTTTACAATGAACCCTCTCAAGAACCCAGCATTAACCAGTAGCAGAGGCAGGCCCCAGATTAGATCACCGATCTGCTCTGATAGGGCAATTCTTATATCCTGAGTGTTGAATTTTCAAAAGTTCTGGAACTGCCTTAGGTGCTTTTGAAAATCCCACCCTGCTGAATAAAAATGAATCCATGAGACTCAGTAAATATCCATAATCAGTAAATAGTCAATGCTGAGGCTCTAGAGGTATGCAACCCTACACGTTCCTAGAGAGGCAGCAAAAAAATATTTGGGATATACATGCAGTAAATCTACTGGAAACAATAGAAGTTTGTGGTGAGTCACGATGATTAAACTAATCTATCTAGATATTTACAAGGTGCCAAATTACTGTCATATCTAGGGGCTGACAATGAGATAAATGGCTTGATTCTCCATGGTAGCTTCTCGCATAGATTTCAGAAACAATGGACCTGATTCTACACCAATGTCGTGCCATTGTAGGTGAGAAAAAGACACTGGTCCTAGGGCCAAGTTTTCTGCTGGTGCAAACTGATGCAGTTCCATTTAAAGTCAAATGGTTTCTCCAGTTGGCACTCGTAGAGAATTTGGTCCCCATTTTTTCTTGTCTTTTATCTTTCCAAGCTTTTAAAACTGACAGCAGGATGAAACTCACCTCTCCACAGATAAACCCGCTGAAAGCTGGTGAAGGCTCCGTCCGTTTCTTCTGAGCGCTCAGAAGCTGACAAAGAAAGAAATGGTCATTAGTGCAACTGCTAAAATGAGGTAAGTGGTTTATAATGAACAGCCAATAATTCTATCACACCATATTCTAAAGCTTAATACAACCATGCAATAAGATTTACAGTACAGTGACAGTGAGGAAAGATGATCTAGTACCAAGGGTGCTAGCCTATGTCTGGTGAGCTCTGGCTTCAAGTCCCCGTGCTGCTGCACACTTCCACTGTAACCCTTATTACATTTGTTTCCCTGTGCTTTAGTTCCCCATCTGTAAAATGGGAGACATCTCCACCTCACAGGATGTTGTGAAGCTAAATACATTAGAGTATGAGGTGCTCAGATACTGCAGTAGTGGGGATACGTAAGGACCTCCACCAGATGTGTGTCGAGAAGTCATAAATAAGCCATATTTCTCTACCTATCCATGTAGATTCTGATACTGCACCCATCACCATCATAGCAGCTAAGCACGGTAGTAAGATTCTTAAATGCTGTCTAACCAGCCACATCATTGGTAACTGACTGTATTATAATAGTTAGCACTTTTTATCTTCAGAATGCTGTAAAAACATCAACTGGCGTGCACAGCATGCCTGAATAGGTGGAGGAGCAGGGAATCGTGATTGTTCCCTTTTTACACACTGTGAATCTCTAGCAGACAAGTTAAAGTCCTAAGGTCCTGATTCTGCAAAAGGATCTAGGCAAGCAGACCCCTATGCCTATATATGGTGTCTCACTGACTTCAGTGAAGCTCCACAGGGCCTGGGTCTCTGCCTAGACAGATCTCGCTGCAGTGCTGGAGAAAGTACTTGCAGAAGTGTTCACTCATTTTTGGTGCCCCAATTTTTGGCCACTCAAACTGAGATACTTTGGGCCTGACTTTCAGAGATCCCGAGCACTCATAACACCATTCAGTTTAACTGGTCATTGTTGGGGTTCACACCTCTGAAAAATCAGGCTTTTGATTGGCAGCTAATATTGTGGACCCTTGTGAAAATGCTGGGTTTACGTTTTCAAAGCCTGGTGCCTGAGCTACATGTACATAATACACAGAGATGGGTAAAAACAGGCAATTGCACACAAATAATATGCAGTTGGGGGTACAAAAGTACTTGCATACACTCACCTGTTTGCACTTGCAATTATCTTGTTCAAAAATGTGAGAATCCATATTTCGAGTCTGAGTCATTGCTATAATACCCCAGTTTTACCCAGGTGTCACTTAATTGGAGTTACACTTGGGTACAATTGGAGTGGTGAATCAAGACCTTTCTTTGCACAACTACCCACCCGCATCTGCATGCTCATATTTTAAATGAGCAATTAATTTACAGAAGCAGTTGAGGTGCCTCTCATTTAAAAAAAAAAAATAAATCTAACGCTAAAGCCTGAATAAGAATGTTTAGTTCCTCAAGACCACACACCACACAAGATATCTGTCTTAGGTATTGCTAAGGCTCATCTGACCTCTGTATCCAAGTGCAGTAACAAAAACACAACTGCACAGTCAAAGGATCTGACTGGCTTTGAAAAACTGTTTTGCGTTTACAAACCTTGAAAATCAAATTGCCATAAATTAATTGATGTCAAGAGTTTAGATCATATGAAATCTGGAAGCAGCCACTGACTACAGGAGAAATGAGACAATGGATATCTTTGTTTTTAAATAGATGATTTACTTGAACAGACCTGAATTAAGTGTTAAGCACGGCCCTTGCAGAACAATGTACAACAACGTGTTCATTTTCATTAACATAGGTAGCCACAAATAAAGTACAAGAGGCCCATTCTTTAGGGCTTACCAAGGTTAAATCATAAAAATGCACTAGACTAATGGAAAAATAAATTTACTCCAGTTGGCTTATACATAGCCAGATCCTGCAGCCCTTATTCCAGCAAAACTGTCACTGAAGTCAGGGAGAGCTTTCAATGAGTGGAACTGAGAAAAGGACTGGAGGGTATATATGGACAGTAAGCATAAGAGAATTTAACAAAAGCAATTTAAGATGGGGGCATTTATTTACTTACTTCCAGTAAACTTTTGCCCCCCCAAGCTGAATAAAAACTCCTTCTTTTCTTCATCATAGTTCACACCTTTACATATTCCATCTCCTCCAGGCTTTGTGGTTTGACTCCAGTCATTTGTATGGCAGATCAATCCATCCGGGGAGCTCATCAACCCACATATGATAGTACCTAGATTCAATTGGAGAGAAAACTGTATGTTTTCAATAATACTTATGCAGCACCTTTCATGCAAGTATGTCAGCACTCTTTGTAATCATTAAATAAACCTCAATACCACAGTGAGGCTGGTAAGTGTTATCCCCTTTTCAAGTTCAGAGAAGTGGATGCTCAGGAAATTGGGCCAATCTTTTCAATTTTGAGTGCCTAAAGCTAAGCACCTAAATTCATACCTAAAACATACAAGCGTGTAGCCTGGTTTTCAGAGAGGCTGAGCACCCACAAATACCTCCTACTTTATCAGACAACAATTAATAACACCCAACTGTGTGCTAGGCACTTCATAATGTACACTGTACAGAGAGACATACTCAGACATCTTACAATCAAATAAAGCTCTTAGGCCTGTGCTTGAATGCTTTATTGGACAGGGGCCTGAATTCAGGCTGGGTCTACTCTGAGGGTGGCAAATTCGCCGCCGTCACATCGATTGCTCTGGATCGACTGAGTGGTCTGTATAGACGCGCTCAGTCGATCCAGCAAGCGACGCAGGAAAACCACCCCGGTAAGTGGCGTAGCGCTGCGTCAAAGGGAGCGCTGTTCCCTTCGATGCAGCGCAGTGTGGACGCCGCACAGAGGAGACGCTGCAAAGTCGATGGGAGATACACAAGTGATTTATGTCACTTGCGTATCTCCTGTCGACTGCCGCCGAATCGCAAAGGTAAGTATAGACTGGGCCTCAGTCAATTTAGGCCTAAATCTTCCACCAGATTATACCATGAGTCGGTGGCATGGCCATGTGTAGAATCCAGGAATTCTGGCTCCCAATTTGCTTCTATAGTATCTAGATTTGTGGCTGCTGTCGTTGCTCAGACATAAACTTTATATGTACCAAAAATGCCCTTAAATAATTTTTTCTGTAAATAAAAATCCTATTTCCTATTAGCAGTGAATGCTCTAAATTTGTAACTAAAAATACTAGTGAGATCCATGCATTTTGAAGCATTATTGACCCAAATATACCATCACAGGCAGCCGTTTTATAATCTCTTCCACACAGTCAGATAGTCAGACCTTAAACATAAACCAGAGGCCAACTCATTCTGACAATGAATGAATGCAAAGCATCTGAAACATTAATGGGTTTCATTTTGTTTTGTATTGTCCTTAACAGAAACTGATTCACTACTGAATTACTCCAGTTTTGTGCTGGTGTAAATCCAATGGCTTCACCGGAATTACATCAAATTACACAATAGTGAATCAAGTCTGCTGTTCTGCCACTTTGTTGATGACTCATAACATATACAGTAAAACCATTTTGTGTTCTACACCATTATCCCTAATTTTAAAATGACATGAGCCAAAACCTAAGCAATGAAATATATCAGGAAGTTTAATATAGGAAGTAGAAATGAAAACCAAATAACAGGGCATCAGTCTTGAAAGAACAGCAATATACTTACTTACCACATCATAAATAAAATTGCCAGTATATTAAAAACGGATTAGAAACATCAAAGGTTGTTCATCTTGGCATTTTGCACAAAAAAAATCCACCCCAAATCTGCCAACAAAATCAATCTTGTTAAAAGCACCCTGTTGGACCTTCATTAATAACTTGGATTTTGTGTACAATACACATAATCCATTACCAAGAATTAAAGTTCCAGAAAAATGGTAGCTAAAATGCATGCCAAGATTCCTTTAAAAATTGACTCTTTCACATATTTATTGTTTCATGGGATGCTAACAGTTTTTCCATATTTATGACATGAAGGAGTTATATGCAAAGCCATTGACATGCAAAGCACTGAATTTTCACACGGCAGAAATAAATTCTGTGCTCTGAATGAGGCAGATGTTCCATGGAAAAAATAATATGTGCCCATGTAATTAAATACTGCATCATAAAGCACAGGGGGGCAAAGTCATGATTGCATGGACAACTCTAATTCTAGCATTTTCTAACTTGTAGGGACTGCAGTCACAGGCTCTGATCTTGGAAAATTAGGCCCTTACATAGGTTTTTAATTTTATACATACGAATAGTTACACTGAACTCAATGGTACTAACCATGTGCTTAAAGTGTGTGTGTGTGTATATATATATATATATATATATATATATATCTCAACCTTTGCAGACCTGATGTCTTAATGATGTTTTATTAATGCAATTTTTTGTATAAATTGCACTACAAGAGAGCATGATGCTTTAGCAATGTTCAAGGCATGTCCCAATCCCAAAAAGCAAACACCATTCCTAGCTCTTTGTACCTTGAGAAGTCCCATTGCCGAGTACAATCAACAGCTTGGAAATACAAAAAAGAGCTGAACAAGTTTTTGAGAACCAGTGTTTTAAAATGAAATGCCTCAGAGAGGCCCTCATTTAGCACAGCTCTTCAGCACATGCTTAATTAATTAATTAATTAAGGCAATGGGATTCAAGCCTGTGTTTATCGTTAAGCACATGCTTAAGTACTGGTGCTAAATGGACCAGATCGAATAGCACCATTTACATCAAAAGGTATGACCTCTCAGAGAGTATCCCAACACCTAAGTCAGGAGGCACTATATTAGGGAGCAACGGCTACAAAAATGTACACTGAGTAATGAATATTATCATGATAGGTAAGCAGAGCTCTTAGAGGCGATACAGCAGATATGGCCATAAAACTGACCACTGATTCTCACCTGACAGAGAACCAATGGTCTTGCCAAGACATTTGGGATCAGTCTTGAAGTCAGTGAGAGGCACTACACACTGCCCAAGGTGTCATGTATTGGCAGGACTGTGTCCTTAGATTATCAGATTTTTGGACAGGGGACCATGTTTTCTGGTATGTTGGTTATGCATCAGACACTTCAGAAGCATAAGAACCAGTCACGCTGACTCTCCCTATGTTAAAACACACACATTAGCTGAAGGTAGCTGTAATCAGTGTGTACTATCATAATAGGTATGCAGAACTAAATGGGACTCCTAATGGTACTAAACATTTGCAGATTTGACCCTAGGTTAGACAGTGTAAAAAGGGGAGCTGAGTGTGGGTTGTGAAAATAAATCACATCAGTAGTGTAGTTGAAGGTGAACTTAGGTAAACTTCTCATTTTAGGAATATGGAGGTTAGTTTACCCATTTTTTTTTTTTTTTACCACTACACCACTGAATCACATAGTACGGATTGTTCATGTTAGCACATTTCATAAGGCAGATTCTGCCATCCTTACCCAGAAGGAGGTGTACCTTGCTCTGGATATAGACACATTGAAGTCACAGAATGAGATACTAGTCAACGTGAGTGAGGGTGGCAGAATCTGAACTTTACTTAGTGAATCAGGGTTGGGGTTTTGTTTGCTTTTACTATGGAAGAGTGTCTAGATTCATATTGTTAAATTAAATATATTTACATTCTATATATTATATAGGTGAGTGCAGGAGGATGAAGGAGTGATGGGAAGGGAGTAGAACTTGCCAGGATCTTCTGGGTATATTTCCCAGAATCCATTCCCTGCCACTGCAGGGCCTTGGGCATTGTTGCACCTTGGTTCCTCCTGTGTGCTGTAATAATTTCATCTAATGGTTGTTGGGTTTCGTGTGGGGGTGCTGGATTGCGTTAGTGGCCTGTGATATACAGGAGGGCAGACTCTATGATCAGACGGTTCTGGCCTTAAACTCTGTGACACTAACTTTTGGATGGACTGGAGAGGATATGGATGAGGCAAAGGTAGAGGATGCATGAAAGGAGAGAATAAAGAAGATTGCCTTGATCAATGTAATAGCCTTTTTGCCCGGGTTGAGCTTTTCATTCCATCAACCGCATACCTCAAGCACAATGATTTCTAGTTTCTAAGTGATTATGAAGTATCTGGCAAACTATATCTTGATGTAAAGCCTAGTTGAGCAGCTCCTTTTCCTGCTCACAGAAAAAAATGCATTCAGTTTATATTTTAAACATGCTTGTCATATTATATTTTAATTCCCCCATCACCAAACAGTACCCACTTCTGGCAAACTTGCTGAAAGCCTGATTGCAGTACATGCCATATAGAAGATGTATAAAAATACAGAAAGGGGATTACTACCATCGGCATCTAGTGTTTAGACATTCTGCCTGCCAAGCTAATAGCCCACATAATGGTTGAGATTCATCTCTGGACAGAGGGCAGCCCAAGTTCTATGCACCACTTAAATCTCACTTAAGCCCACAGGATTTAAGTTCCACATAGGCAGAGCACATGCCCTTTGCACAGACATGAATTGCACCCCATGGCTGTTTTTAAGTTTCCCATTGTGTGGCTAGCATTTTGCCTTTGCAGTTTGAGCATTATTACCTCCATCAAGTACAACCTGGCTGAGGATGAAGCCATCACAGCAAGGATCCTGGCTGCAAGCCTGACGGCAGAAGAGATGGACGTCTGTCAAAGATATGCCAGCTGCTGAAAGAACCACTGAGCTGTACATACCAGAAAGCATATTCTGAAAATCAGTCATCTCAAAGGTCTTGAGACCAGATAGGGTGAATTCATGTCCTGGACAGAACAGAAAGAATAAGAAATGCATGGTAGAAATCAAGGCAGAAGGTGGAAGTCTCTGTTCAGTTTCAAGTGGGACTTGACTTACTTTTGAGCAAATCTGAGCTTAGTTATGGCTTCTGATAGAAACCAAATGAAACTAGCAAAAGGAGAAGTTTTGGACCCATGCCTAGTAGAACTCTGCCATTTCGAATGGTTTGTTTTGCGTTTTGGAGTTTGTACAAGGAGTGTGAACCCACATGCATAAAAACACATAGGACAGAGGATAATGTGATAACGTTTATTTTTGGTTAGTTTGATTGGGTTTTTGTTAAAATAATTATCTTTGTGATTCTTGACCTGAGTATTTAAAGAAATAAGATAATGGCAATAATTAACCTAGAAACTTTTTGATATAATCATCTTCAGTCACACTATAGAACATTAGCTGATCCTGAGATACAAAATTAGGCACTACAAGCACAATAGGGTTCTGATCTATGATTATAGTTCCTAGGTGCTATGGTAATACAAATTCATAATATTAATAACAGTTTAAAAACTGACCAGTCTAGTATTACTGCCCAAGCCAAGAGAAACGCCAAATTTACAGAGCATAAGTGGTGAAAAAGCAAACGGCATTTTAAAAATTCCTTCCATTTTAATGATCTAATGTTTTATTAAGGGGAAAAAAATTAGGACAAGATTTTTATTTTGTATACTATGCTTTATGAGTCAGATTTCTGTAATTAATAAAAAGACAGCAAACCTAGGCTAAATAAAGACTTCCCATCATACAGAAACACAGAAGTAAATGAACAGGCTAAGACTGATCAATGCCTTTCTACTCTTTTCATCTGTCCCTGCCCTCCTACTCTTCACCCCATCCCCACACTACAATTACAGGGAACTAACAGTATGAGACGTAGCCACCTGATCCTAAACTCCTGCTCAGCGCAGCAGAGGATGGTAAACAAATCACTCAATCTCCCTACATATAAAGCTTTATTTTCTTGTGGTATGATTCATAGATTCAAAAACACCTTTATCCTTTATTTCTGGAAGACTGACAGTGCAGGAGAGACTTGCTGCGGCTGCCCTGCTGCTATTCAATGCCTGACCCTACAAAGAGCCATGCCCTCATGTCCTGCTGGAGTCCAGGCTTAACTGTTAGCAGGCTCAGGTTTTCACCTTTCTAGGTAACTGGCAGTTCAGTCCATACCTTTTTTCAGATACACAGTGACTTCATCCTTCTCTTGGTTCCTCACTTTAAGCAGACAGCTAAAATGAGCAATGCTAGTGGCAGCAGAATTTCCCATAACACCTTTCATCTGAGACAGAGAGAAACTATAAATCAGTTTTCATTCATAGCAAGGAAAATACAATCTAGCTGATTTTCTTTTTTTGGATGGAAGCTTAGGAGGAGGATGAATTAGTATATATTGTTCATAGTTTCCACAGATTCATGGGGCCCTCTACTTAAATAGGAACATAAGAACAGCCGTACTCGGTCAGACCAAATGGTCCAGCTAGGCCAGTATCTTGTCTTCCGACAGTGGCCAATGTCAGGTGCTTCAGAGGGAGTGAATAGAACAGGTTCTGCTGTTTGATCACAACTCCACCAGATCAGGACATGATTCTCTGGTGCTACGTTACTGTGTTAACAATGGTAGTGTAGTTTCGTAAACAGTGATTTGCCAAAAGAAAGTGGCAAAACACCACCTCACGCAGGACCCTGGACTGTAGGAATGGACAAAGATATGACAATTGACATGATTGTCTGTTTTAGTGTTAGCATAGCCTATCTCTTTGAAGAATGGGAAGTTGTGGACGGTGATCTGGTTGGAGTTGCAACAGATCAGCACAGGGGAGACAAACATCTTCTAGGAGAAACCAA
This sequence comes from Mesoclemmys tuberculata, assembly GCA_007922155.1. NCBI lineage: Eukaryota > Metazoa > Chordata > Testudines > Chelidae > Mesoclemmys > Mesoclemmys tuberculata. The sequence goes on along the minus strand of ML675632.1, from coordinate 5,086,912 downwards.
TATAGGCAGCAGTCCAGTAAATTTAAGATTAACTTTCTTATTTCATGTCCAACAAGGGCAGTAAATGCTGTCCAGGAGTTTGAACAGGAGATTTGGAGCCCAGATTGACGTATTTTATTCTCAATTCTACCACTGACTCAGTGTGTGACTCTGGACATGCTAATTTCTCTCATGGTCTGTCCTACTGTTATTTTGCTGCAATGTGGGGAGAACGCAACTGACTGCAGGGATGCAGGATTTAGAGAGCAATGTACTGTTGCCAAAATATTCAGAAATGACTAATGATTTTGGGTGCTTCCATTTTAGGGTGCTCAAATCAAAACTCCTTAAAGAGGCCTGATTTCTAGTGGATGTTTCTCCAGCACATTTTAAAAATCAAGCCTCTTTAAGGTGTCCCAATCAAACCCTGAGACACCCAAAAACCACTTTTGGAAAATATTGACTCATTTCTTTGCTAACTCTACAATACTTCACCCTTACCCTACTGGAACACAACGTCTAAAAAACAGTTAGGAAACTCCCTGGCATTCTGCCTGAATGGGTTCTCGTACAATTATTGTCCAGGCTGTGCCTTTTAAAGAAGCGTCATTGTTTACCAGTCCAGAAGTGGTACAATTGAAGTTGGTTTCAACAGCACTGTGTAGCTCACAGAGCACCTCGGAGCCTGCAGCAGATATTGCGACAAAGCTGCACGATTCATCCATCCCACAGTCTGAAAGCATGAAAGAAATGTAAAGGTTTACTGCATGCCTCCAGCTGACCACAGTATATAGGTGTGTCTTCTATATACACATGGACTCCACCTAGTAGATTTGAACCTTGGCCTTCTTCTATATTAATTTAAAGCTTAACTAAAAGAGGTTTTGAAATCAATTTATAACAATTTAAGTAAACTGCTGCAAAGCCCTGCCTCTTAAAACATTTTACACTCGGATTATACTGAGTTACTTTCGCTGGGTCAGAAAGCTTCTTGAGCTAAATTGACATGTCAGGTTCAAATTGAGTTAAGTCTTCACACCGGTTTTGTAGCAGTTTAGCTAAATCGGTTTAAAAATCACACCTTTAATTAAACTAGTGCTTTGTAAAAGAAACATAAGAATTCCCATGCTGGATCAGATCCACCTAGTCCAATACCCCGCCTCTGACAATGGCCAGTTCCAGCTGCTACAGAGAAAGGAGCAAGAAACCCAGCAGCAGGCAGACATGGGATATCCTGCCCCCAGGGAAATAAATAAATGATATAGACAAGGCTTTAGTTATTCGGCACTCAGCTGGAGGACAAACTATCTTGAGTGAGATTAGGTATGTAATGTAATCAGCATGGCTCGTAAAAGTGTTGCGGCCTTTGCTCAAGAAACCAGAGCTGGTCAAAGGATTGCTAGCCAACTATTTTTATATCGAATTCAGTCTTTTTCTTTCTCCATTTATTGCCTGCCAAGAGACTTATTCAAGCTTATCTGTTACTGGAAGTTGTTGCATGGACACTTTGTGCAGTGCGCCAGCCCTGAATGGTTTGGCACAAATATTTTTTCAGTAGTCAGAATTCTCTATCTGAGTTGTGTGGCTGGTCTCACCACATCTCCTTTTGGGGCTGAAACACATGCAAAGTGTCTCGAGACCAGGATCCTTTCTGATGCTCAGCCACTCTGTCCCTCCCACTTCCCTGTCTTTCCCTCTTCTCCTCACTTGCCTTGCTGATGTTGCATTCATTTTCCTTTGTGCTTTTAAAACACTCCCCTTGTCTCTTTCTGCCTTCTAACTCCCTCACTTCCAAATATAAAAGGGCCTGAACCAACAGTCATTAAAATCCCAGCCGGTTTCAATGGGCTTTGAATCAGCCCCAAAGTTAGCATACATAAGGTATAAGGACGACTCACTGTGCAAACACAGGTGATTGTGCAGTAATATTAAAACTCACAACGTCCCTGGTGAGATAAGCAAGGACTGTTCTTCTCCATTTTATAGGTTGATAACCCAATGTATAGAAAGCTGAGTGGTCTGATTTTCAGGGGTAGTGAAAACCCAGTGTCCACTGTAGTCAACAGGAATTATGGGCAGTTTAACACTTCTGAAAGTCAGACCATTGATGACTTGCCCAAGGCCACACGATAATTGAAAGCACATGCACAAACTGACGTCCTCTCTGATATGTGAAGAAGGCCACCAAAAACTGTAATCATCTCATATTGAATTTGCTGCTGAACAGCAAGGCGGACAATTCTAGGCTATGGCATGAGACTAAATTCAGTGTTTGAAGGCTGTCTTCTTTGGTGACCTCCACTGTGTGCCGCACAGATTTGCCAAGAGCCATCCCTCACCTGAAATGCACTGCAAGAGCGCAAGCTGAGGGTCTCCTTGGATGGTTTCAGAACGAAGGATCCCAGCATCTTCTGCACTGTAGATCAGTTTGGATTTAGGAACTCTTTCAAATTTTCTGAGCACTGAAAGGTAGAGAGCATGGTCAAGGCTCCTGTATGTTATTTCCATTGCTCCGCACAGTTTCCAGACAAATTCAATACAAACTTTAGTTAAAAAAAGAAAACTCAGGTGTGTAAGGGGAAAGACTTGTTAGTTAAATGAACAACCAGTATCAGTCACTGGGTTTTCTCTGAAACAATCGCAAAAAATGAAAAAAATAAACCCTCAGAAGACAAACTATTGCAGCACTCTCCTGTGAGATACTAAGCTGCCTTCTGCTGCAGCATAGGGCACGGGTCACTTGCTGGTGGATTCTCTGTACCTTGAAGTCTTTAAATCCTTTTTTGAGGAGTTCAATAATTCAGTCATAGGCTGGGGTCTATTACAGGAGTGGGTGGGTGAAGTTCTGTGGCCTGCGTTGTCAGGAAGTCAGACTAGATGATTATAATGGTCCCTTCTGACCTGATAGTCTATGAGTGTCCATTTGGAGCAGAATGTAAGTGGTACAAGGCCGTAAATGGGCAAGAAAGGTGACTTCTTGTTTTTCAGTCTTCAGGTTACACACACTGTGAACTCTACCTGGGAATGAGCAGCCATTTAACTGTTGGGCTGAGCAGAGAAAAGGGAGACAAGGAGTTAAATGATAAGGTTGTTAATACAACATATTGTGTGTTGGTAGGATCTGGAGCAACCCAGCCTAAACTTAACCACTTTTGCTGTTGAGACAAATCCCAAGCGTACAGAGAAGAATGCAGCCCACTTTGAGCGTGAGCTATTTGGGGTCAGGAGTGTCTAATCCAACCTCATCTGGGGCCTCTAAGAGTTATTGGAATACAATTAACAATAAGAATTAATATAGATCTTCTTACAACTCTTTTTGTCTCCATGGCATGTAAGCGTAGTCTCCTTTTACATATCAATCAAAGGGAGTTTAAATGAGCCCAAGTTTATTTATGTGAGATTAATTTACAATATTTTGTGTGTCACTTCTGAATTTGGCCCTTAGCAAGAAACTGTGCCCATCAATGAACCAGGTACCTTCCTGTTGTTATTCTCGGATGTTAAAGAATACACCAAAAGGTGAGGGATGTGCCTGTATTTTAAATCAGTGATTGCAGCCTACAGGAGTGTCAGTATCAGTTTTCATAGCCATAAATTCACTTGTGAAATTTTTAAAAGGGGAAAAAGAAAGCCCTGGATAGCATCCTTCCAATGCTGAAGGGTTTTTGGCTTCATCAAAGCCATATTTATTCCCATGTAGATGGTGAAGTGAGAAAAAAATGTGGTTTTTTTCCCCCTTTTCCTCCAACTGAACATGATCCTAAAATAAAACCTGGATTGTTATATTTGTTCTTGAGAGGAGGAAAGGAAAGCAAGGCAATTTAATTAGTCATGCTGGACACACAACGCTAAATAATATAATCTTGTCATGGAAACAGTCCAAGCCATTTTGCAAAAGCAAATATCTCAGAAACAGCCTCCAGTAGAACAGAAAGCTCTGAGACAATGGAAAACTGAACATGGAAATCTGTGTGAAATATCATAGCTTTCTTGGGTTGTTAGCAGAGATTCTATTATAATACAGGAAGTACTAGGTGAATGGAGAGTGATGTCAGAAGAAAAGTCACCAGCAGGTTGTTGAAACCTTGGATGGGGTAGATTGAAAAGTGTTATTGAAGTTTTTACTCATTTCTAAGTAATGGAATGACATGAAACACAAAGCAATGGAGAAAATTCCGCTGTAGGTCACACCAGTATAAACCTGAACTACATCCACTCCATTAAGGGTAACAGAGTTAATGACGCTCAAGTAAATCTGCAGTAACAGCAGAAATTGGACCAACACACAAAGATTTGGAGAGAGTGGGAACTTCTCCTCTTGGATCCTTGCAAATCCTGCAGGCACTCAACAAGGAGGATCGGATTGCAGCTTCAGGAGGTTTAAATTATAGCCTGGTTCTGATGCCAGCTAATTCCCCTGCAACCTAGGGAAATGTCTCCTCCCTTTGGGTTTCCACTGGGGCCTGGGTGGAGCAGAGATCTTCAGAGGGTGTAAATCAGTACAGCCACTTTGATTTCGGACCCACTGTATCCCCTAACATCTCTCTGGGGGCATAGGGATGAACTGCGCGAGCAGCATCAACCAGTTGGCGTGACCACTGGCTGACCTCTCCAGTTGAGGAGAGGTTTCAGACTCATTGTCACCAGAGCCTCCTCTAGATCTAACGCAGCCAAAATGACCAGCCCTAGAGCTCTGTAAGTGGAGTAGCTGCAAGCTTAGCCCTCATTCCCTTGTGCATCAAGCTGGAATAGTGAAGAAGAGAGAAGACACCAGGAACCGAGTAGAGCTTTTGCCCAGAAACGTCTGGATAAACCACAGAATAAAAGCTGAGGATCAATTTTTAAAACAATCATTTGTCGTCTTAAAGCAAAACAGCCAGTGCTAATCGACTACAAATGTTTGTTGTTGTCAGAGCTCACTCAGCAGGTGCTTTTGATAAAACTGTCATTTTCTGCTTGGTAAGAACAAAGTAGTAAGCCAAAAATATAACACAAAAAATCCCTGCACTTTAACTCCGCTGTGAAGGGGGTTGAAAGGCAGGGTACTTGAAGGAGCGGGTGGGGGTGAGGAAGATGGGGAAGGAAAGTTTTTCTTCTTAAAGAAGTACAATACCATGCACAACTGTTAAATTCCTTCTATTCAAATGCACAGGCTGAATGAGTGTTGTACTTAGGGCTGGTTAAAAAAACCAAACACTGCAAACAAAATTAAATTTTCATAAAAAAAGTCAAAATAAACTAAATTTTTTGTATTTTGTTTGAAAATGTTCATTAAGGCTTCTCATTTTTGGATGAAAAATTTAAAATGAAAATAAAATTACAAATAAAAAATATTTCTTTTTTTCAAGGTTTTTTTTTAAATTACTTTTTCCTTATGGAAAGAGAGAGTTTCCATTTTCCCTTCTTTTTTTAAAAAAAAAAGAATTTCCACAGGAAAAGGCAAGGGATAAAAAATGTTAGGAGATAGTGGGACAAAAAAAAGGTTGCAAAAAAAATTAAAAAAATTAAATACTTTGTTTTATGAAAAAAATTTTAAATAAACAAAAAATGTCAAAAATAGAAAATTTGTTTTGTTCAAAAATGTATTTTCCATAAAAAAACAACCTTGCATGATGAAAAACATTCAACCTCCTCTAATTTTAATAAATTTGCTAGTAATTGTTCATCACTGACGGGTTGCAAATAGAACTGCTTAACTGTGTGCCACAAGCCCTATTCTGATAACTATTAATGGAGATTCTTCTGTAGCTCAAATGATAAGGGTCTGCACTCTTGGCTGAGGAAGATGTACATTCCATCCCTGAGTGCCCATGGTTTGCAACATCGTAGCAATGAGGACACCCGGGCGGCCCCAGATTTGTTATAGTTCATCACTTTCCATTTTAAGAAGGAAATTTCTTTTCCAAGAAGAAACTTAGTTTATAAATAGAGAAGAGCTATGGGGTCAATCTTATACACCTCCTCCTCCTCCTATCAATCTTCTCTCAGGGCAGAATCAGTCACCCCAGATTATGCTGTTATATCTCACTCTACAATATGGCTAGTGGAGCTAGAATCACCACATTTCCCCCTTTTTTAAATTCAAAATTATGATTTTTTTTGAAATTCAAAACGTTGAAATTCAAAAAATATTCAACTAATTTTAGAGTTGGTCAGAAACTGGGGAGGGGTGTGTGTGTGAAAATTCTCTTGACATTTTTCCTGTATTTTAAAATTTTGAAGTGTCAGCATTTTGAAGTTTGAAAAAATGTAGATAGCTCTCATAGTTGATAGTGTGCAAGGCTAGTACTGGCCTCTACTGGATGGAATCAGAACTGCTTAAGAAGCAGTGATTTTATTACTGTCTAAGTGTGTGAGGTTATGTCTACACCACAAAGAAAAACCCAAAGCACTATGGTCTGGTCTACACTGCTGTGCTGGGTCGACACGAGATTTGCTCGTTACAGAACGTAACTAGTGTATTTCATGTCAATGTACTTACATCTATTCAGTGCAGCATCTTCATGACGCTACATCAACCACCCGCGGTAGTGTAGACACGTCCTATGTCTCAGAGCCTAGGCCAACTGACTCAGGCTTGCAGGGCTCGGGATGCGGGACTGAAAATAGCACCACAGACATTCGGATTTGGTGAGAGTCCATGGTCTCACACCCTCCCTGCTTGCTGAGTTTCAGACTCTGGGCTCCAACCTGAGCCCAAACATCTACACTGCTAATTTGAGTCCCAAAGCCCCAGCACAAGTCAAATGACCCAGGCTCTGAGCCTTGGTGCAGCAGGTCTTTTATTGCATTGCAGACATATGGTGAGAGGCCAACAAATGGAATATCAGGCTTACTCTTACTGAAACTGATAATTAGGTGAAGAGGAATGGCTCAAATGCATACAATGACAGAGTGTTGGTGGCCAGTGTCTGATGGTCTCTTCCCTATGTGTTCCTCTGATGTCCAAGAAGTGCCTACATATGTTATACTGTCACTGTTGATTGCCAGTTGTTCTGTCAATTCCTTCACTTCCAAAAATCTTCATTTTATACATCTTTCATTCAACACACATCTCAAAATACATTGCCAAATTATTGGTATAAGAAAATACCATGCCATCACTTTTTAAGTAGTGATCCCTATTAATTGCATCATTAATGGCATAATAAGGCCCAGCATTAAAGAATTATAGGGTGAAATAACCACCTTGGTTGAGGGGGAAATAAAAGCTTTCTGGCTGAGGAACATGATTGCTAATTACTGCAAACAAGTTTTGGGTTGTGTGATGGATTATCTCCTGTAGCTATTAATATATCTTTCCATATGGTATGATTAGTGTGTTGAAATGCTTCTTTTCCCTACCCTGTGAGCAGACTTTAAAAGGACAGTCTCCTACCCTTACTTAGTGACCACCTGTTTTATTTCATTTTATGTTTGTGATTCCTGCTTCGCTGCTCTGGATGATGTATGCCAGTGGTTCTCAACCCTTAGGGGTATACAGAAGTCTTCCAGTGGGTACACCAACTGATTTAGATATGGGCCTAGTTTTACAGTAGGCTACATAACAAGCACTAGCAGTCAGTGCAAACTAAAATTTCATACAGACAATGACTTGCTTATTCTGCTCTATATACTATACACTGAAATGTAAGTACAATATTTATATTCCAATTTATTTATTTCATAATTATATGGTTAAAAATGAAAAAGCGAGCAATTTTTTCACAATGCTGTGTCCCTTTTGTATTTTTATGTCTGATTTTGTAAACAAGTAGTTTTTAAGAGAAGTGAAAATGGGAGTATGCAAGATAAATCAGATTCCTGAAAGGGGTACAGTAGTCTGGAAAGGTTGAGAGCTGCTGGTATATATAATCTAGTCTGTGGCTGTAGTTTAGTTTTCTGGCAGTAAACCAACATTTAGAAATAACTTTTTAAAAATCACTTAAAAATCTAATTATTAATCATTAATTAATACTAATTTATTAATCATAAAGATCACCTTACTCATGCTGGAGTTCAGGCCCCTGATTTACCTGGGATGATTTATGGAGTAAGGCACTACACCACACGAGAAAGGTAACAGAATCTGACGGCAAACAGTGACAGTGTGTTCATTTGTCAGATACTACAGAGCAGTTCACGTGAGAGCAATCATGAATGCTGTTTACATTAGGAAATGCATCGCTCTGCCCTGGTCCTGTTAATCCTTACATTATACTGTAATGACTCTACCAGACAAAGAGAAGAGATGATCATACAAACAATTTGTCAATTACCCAAAAGTTCCTATAAACATACTTCACCCCCTTCCCTTTAAAAGAACGCTTTCTCCAATGTAGTAAAGAAACCCCCAAGCAGGGAGAATGGCAGACATGTGGGATGAGGAAAAGATAAGAATTATAGGTAAGTGGATTCCCATAACCTTTCAGACCCAGCTGTCCTTGGAAATCAGAATTTTGTTAATAAGGATTTATTTGAATAGAACCAAAGTGAGTGCAATTATTTTTCTGACACCTACCTAGGCACTGAGAATCTGCCAATGGATGGTCTGTTTCAGTCCAGTCCAGTGTCATTCCGAGATGATCAGCACAGAAGGATTTCTTAGTGGTGGGATCAGCCTGGGAAGGTCTATACTGTCCATCTTCACTGCACTGTAAACCCTGCCTGTTTCTCAGACAATCTGTGATACCTGTCACATGAAAGGGAAGAGTTGGACCACGCTGTATATTGCTTTCAGTGTGAGAGTAGGACAAAGACAGTCTAGAATGGATTCTTTACTGCCTGGAGGCGGAGGCTCTCTCTTATAATTTACAGTGAGCATTTCACAGCTGTGGTCCCATCACTTTAAATTATTATTATTGTTATTTGCATTGTGATATAGCCTAAAAGCCCCAGTCATAGACCGTGTGAAAACTACAGACCATGCACAAACAGAACAAAAACAAAGTCTCTGCCCCAGAGAGCTTACAATCTGTATCTGGTGAGTCTGTGAGCTCCTTAGGACCCTGCAGCACAGAAGAGTTCTTGAGAGAAGGAAGTATATTGTTATGTGCGTTTGTGCAGTGCCTCCTACAATGGGGCCCTTAAATACCAAAACTGTGATAAGGAGCCACAAGATGTCACCAAACCAATTTGCTGCTATTTTTTTTTTTATTCCCTTGTTCTTGGAGAACCAAGTCCACCCAGCTATTCCTAAATTGTTTAAGAGATTTGCTTTATATTTCAAAATGCTTTTCCAAGTGCTAACTGAAGCTTTTAAAGATTCAGAAAGGAAGCAATCCGTAATGGCAGTCAGGATTTTACCCTTCTCCCGGTACCCTGCCCCGCAAATCCTCATCACTTTTTAAGAGACAGCACTCTCCAACAGAAATCTAGAAGGGGAATAAATCCAAATGCATGACATTCATCTCTATACAAAGGACCAGCACCAAGCCTATGTGCTGCTGAATCCCCTCATACCTCAGAAAATGACTTAAGTGGGATTTAAGCAGCGCATACACTTTGCTCTGTCCCACTGCATGGGGAGTAAATTCACCTGCAGGGAGCAGGCACATGCTTTCATTATTCAAAAGGTGTTACAGCCCTGGTACCTAAAGGGTATTAAAGAAATCCAGTACCTTTGTAAACTGAGAAAGCAGTCATGTCTGAGATTGCAACTCATTTTTTCATTAACCGTAAATTGACTATGAGTGGATAAAGGGATCATGCTTTAAGGTGGCACTGATGACCAAGGGAATGCATCAATTAATCCCTCTCCCCCCCAGTTCATATACCCATAGAAAGTAATCTGCATTGAGAGAGGTTTCAAGGGGTGAGTCCACTCTAAGATCAGCCTCCTCACATCTGCTTTGGGGACTAATGCCAAAGGTGATACTAATGGGGAGAGGTATAAGTGAGAAATATGCCCCCTTCTTTATCAGTCCCAAAGAGCTACCAATACGAATAAAACCCTGGGACAAATTCACGCTGGCATAACTCTTTGACTTCAGCAGAGGTTCCAAATCAAAGAGATATCAGCCATAATGCAATAAAGTCACTCCAACAATTCAACCCAAATACCTTCCTCCATGTTATCAACATACCTCTGCTCTCTGCTTCCTCTCTTTTCTACACAAGGACTGATACTGCAAATAAATTGAGGGATTTAATCACTGCCTTTATTTTCATAGGTCTGTGGGCCAACAGATGTAATTCAGGTAGACTTTATCAGTATACAAATTACTAATCATATTGATCCATGCTTTATGAACACAAGCTGTGCTACAGAAGGACACAGTTATCAAGGCAAGATTTTAGTTAGATCCTTAGAGATTTCAATCAAGTGAACTGAGGTGGGTGAGGTGAGGTAATATCTTTTATTGGATCAACTTCTGTTGGTGAGCGAGACAAGCTTTTGAGCTTACACAGAGCTCTTCAAGTAAGCCCAGACCTGAAGAAGAGCTCTGTTTAAGCTCAAAAGCTTGTCTCCCTCTTGGTCCAGTAAAAGGATATTATCTCACCCCGCTTCTCCCTCTAATATCCTGGGACCAAGAAAGCTACAATAACACTGCATACATTAAGTGAGCTATAAGATGTCTCTAATTGGTACCAGTAGACACTGAATGTTATTCCTCCATGATGAAGATCAGGGCACTTACAATGATCTGCTCTGAAAGCTCCAGAGGAGATGGTAGTTTTTCCCACAGGACACCTGATGCAGGAGGAGTTTCCTGTCTGAAACTGATAGAACCCAGGAGGGCACGGAATGCATTCGTCATTCTGGAAGTAGCTGCCTGAGGGACAAATAACTACAGAGGAAAAAGCATTATTAGTTCTATGGAATTCAACTGAAACTTTACCATTTCAGACATCCATATACATCTGTATATAAACAGAACATCTGCAGCAGACTTTCCACTGACGTCAGTGGGGTTAGGAGCAAGACCTTGATGAGTACATGTGCCTCTAAGAAAGGTTTATCAACACTCCCCCACTTAAAATATTCACTTAAAGTCTCTAGTGACTGGACTCCAGATAATCTAGACCAGGATCCTAATTCAGATGGGTCTAAAAGAAGAACCTTAAATCAGACCACATCAAACTCTGAGGGATCTGACTCTAGGTGTGAATGTTGTGGATCAGGTTCATCTGTAATAAGATACACCTGTGGAGGCAGATTGTGAAATGCGACAAAGTGAAAAAACAGGAAAATTCACATTCACAGGAACTCTGAAAAAAATATCAGAATAAAAACCACCATATGGCAATGCTTTCATTAAAAAATTCTGGTAATGAAATTGTTGGTAGGTTGTTCCAAGCAGGACAGTAATCGTTGGATTAAAGACAACTAACTTATTGTACACATGACAACCGCAATACAAACAAAGATTTCCTCCCCACAGGTTAACAGTACCTTTCTGAGTTCAGTATTTCAGAACAAACCAAGAGCAACATTTCCAGCAGACAGTCTGCATGGTAAGCAGATGACTAATTGTCTTCTGGGCAATCATGTAATACCATCTTTCCTTTCAGATCACTCGGACCAGTATCACCACTACAGATGAGCCTCAGACACATTTACCAGACAACATGTTGACTTGCTATTCACAGCTGCTTTCCAGATGTACATTTCCTTCAAAAACTAGCAAATGTATATTTTGGGACAATGACGGTGCAAAATTTCATTTCTGTTCTTGCCCAATGTATTGACAACAATTTAAACCTGTACCAAAGAGTAACTCTAGTAGAAAACTGGCTATTATCACTATAGTTCACAGGGTGGATGTGCTGTATTTGCATTTCGTCAGCCAAGAAGCTGAATTGTGAATTACTGTAATTCAGAGATAAATCAGAATGACAGGTAGCCTAAAAACAACTATCTTCCTTCATTCCTCTTCACATTTGTCATGTTCCAAAATCTGGGGTAGTCATGGGACTGGAGGATTCATTTCAATGGCCCCAAAGAAGGCAATCTAGGCACGACATATCTAAAATCAATTAAGGAACTGTAAAATCCTGGAAGAGACAAGACACTCATCTCTAATGCATTTCCAGAACACCAGCCTATTTGTTAGTTTTTCCAATGTATGCAGAAAGGATTATACAAATTCAAAAGAACCCCAAGGGAAAAGCTTGCCTTTTTTTTTTTTTTTTTTTTACTTACTGATGTATGAAGGAGAGATAAGTTAAAGCATTTAAAGTTTTAAAAGGAGAAAAACTTTTCAGAACTCTCTCTTCTGTTTCTTCTTGTAAAGTCACAGAGTGGAAATTGCATGTGCCTGATACCCATATATATATATAGATGTAAACAAGCAGAGTAGATATATGTCTGGTTTATACTCTTACTTAATAGAAGCAAAAAGGGAACAGCAAGTAAAAAGAGATGAAAGGCTAAAGCAATGATAAAACTATCAAGCCTGGATGTCTTTCTAAAAGATACGCCCTAGTTCAACCATACACTATGTTCAATACAGGGACTCCTGGGAGGAGTTCTATGGTCTATGTTATTCAGGATGTCAAACTAGATAATCATAATGGTCTCTGTCTAGCCTTTACATCTATATGTGTTAACCAGGCTGGAAACCTGAGGAGGGCCTGAATGAAACTCCAGATCTAAACTGCAGCTCTGGACCCAATCTTTGTAGCCCTACAATGAGAGAAACAAAACCTTGGCTCCACCACTTCCATACGTGAATTTGAAACTTGGCGCTGTTCTATCCAGTTTCAGACTTTCATGAACAGAGGGCACAGAATTCCCAACAACAGGACCCAGGCTATGGAGCACCTCGCAGGAGAAGAAAAAAGTGAGCCCAAGCCTGGCTGTATTCAGGTCTAAGTGCACGACTCACCTCTCCTATAAGATCTTCTCCCAGGAATAGCGTTCATTCTGCCGCAGGACCAGCCCACAGTGGAATGATTGCAGGGGAGTGGAAAGAAGCACCACAAAAGAAGGGCAGAGGGAAGAAAAAATTGGAATGGGAAGGATAAAGGAAGGAACTTAGTTCCTTTAGGGTACGCTAAATGCTTCCTCCAATTGTTGTCTAATGCATGAAGATAGGCACCTCAGAGATAACCCAAAACCTGGGGATCCCAATGTTTGGATAAAGCCTATCACAAAGAAAGGGTGGTGCTGCTAATTCTGTTGTGAACCTAGCAGCTTTTTTATTTGGACTGCTCTCTGTTTGAAACAAAGTTAATACAAGTCACAGAAAATTCTAAATGGAAAAGGGAACTAGCTTAAACTCATATCATCACCAAACAAGAAAATCTGATAAAGAGGTGTCGTGAAAGGCTTCAGATTCTCCTCCTGAAGTGAAAAACGTTTCCAAGTTCACAAAGCCACTTGATGGATGTATTTAAAATTATTTTTCTGCTAACATCTTAGTCAATCATGAGGTTTCTGTTGCCGCATTCATCAATGTTTAATTATGAACAAAAAACGATGACCTCAAATGGACACAGAATTGTATTAATAAAATACCCTGTAAACTTGGATGTAATGATAATGCAGATAAGAGTAAAGTAAAAGAGGAACAAAGAGGACAAATAGGAACAAAGTAACAACCATCTTGCAACCAGAAAAGCATGCTGCTGTAAGTCTCCAATATAGCAAACAAGAAATAACAAAATTGATAGTATCCAAGGCCAGAAAGGACCATTGTGATCATCCAGTCTGACCTCTTGGATAACTTCCTATAGAACTTCCCCAAAATTATCTTTTAGAAAAATATCCAATCTTGATTTTAAAATGATCATGATGGAGAATCCACCATGACCCTTGGTAAGTTGTTTCAATGGCTGTTTACTCTCGCTGTTAAAAATGTTACACTTTCTTTCCAGTTTGAATTTGTCCAGCTTCGAATTCTAGGCACTGTACATGTTCTACCTTTCTCAGCTAGACCGAAGAGCCCATTATTAAATATCTGTTTCCTTTGCAGATACTTATAGACTGTAATCAAGTCACTTCTTAATCGTCTCTTTGTTAAGATAAATAGATTGAACTTTTTGAATCTCTCACCATAAGGCACATTTTCCAATTCATAAATCAATCACTCTTGCGGCTCATTATCTGAACCCTCTCCAATTTCTCAACATCCTTCTTGAATGGAGGCACCAGATCTGGACACAGTATTCCAGCAGCAGTTGCACCAGTGCCAAATGCAGAGCCAAAATAATCTCTCTACTCCTACTCAAGATTCCTGTGTTAATGCATCCGTGGAACACATTAGCTCTTTTGGCCACAGCATCACACTGGGACCTCATGTTCAGCTGATTATCCACCTCCCCCCCCCCAAAAACTTCTTAAGAGTCACTGTGTCCCAGGGTAGAGTCCCCTATCCTGTAAGTATGGCCTACATACTTTGTCCAAATCACAGGAAAGAAAACATAACGGAGATGAAAAGGAAAATTAATGCACAGTGCATGTCTCAGAAGGAATACACTGAGCACAGCAGGGTGTGACCAGGCTTGTGGGGACATGTCCACTGACTCCTTGGCTACTTTTGAGGAACAGTGGGCGCTGTCCATGATTCTCTGCTTGGTGTCCCCTTCAGGTTCCCACCGTTTAGCCCTTTGACCTTCACACTCATCCCAGTATTTTCATTCATTGTCCCCCATAATTAGTTGAATCCAGGGTTTAGTAGCTCCTCCCATGGGCTGGGGGAGGAGCTTTTAGCTGTGTGCCTGCCCACATCCCGGTACCCAAATAGTAGTGGTGTCCTAATTAGAGGGAATGGGAAGAGGCCGAGTAAACCCAGCATATGATGGGTTAATGAGTAGCAGCTGTGGGGCTGGTTAGCTCAGGAACCATAAAGGCTCTCAAGAAGGACATGCGGGGGAAGGGAAAGCACACAAACAGCCGTCATAGGGGGAAGCGGCAGTACGAGCAATGAAACCCCTGTGGCTCTTAGGCTGGACTGTATGTTAATACATGGTGGTGCGATATCAATTGTAAATAAAGAGCACTGCTGGAGCACAAAGCTGATGTCTGGGCATGGTTTGTGAGCAGAGGACCTGAGTAGGAGGGGGGGCCTGCGTGAACCTGTTACAAGGACCAACCCCAACTAAATCATCCCAGCCAGGGCTTTGTCAAGTCGTACCTTAAAAATCTGTAAGGATGGCGATTCCCCCACTTCCCTAGGTAACCCAGTTCACTGCTTCACCCCCCTCCTAGTGACATTTTTTTCCATTATATACAACCTAGACCTCCTCCACTGCAACTTGAGACCACTTGTCCTAGTTTTGTCATCTAGTGCAACTGAGAACAGCCTAACTCCATCCTCCCTGGAACCCCCTCTCAGGTAGTTAATGGCTGCTATCAAATCCCTCTTCAGTCTTCTCTTCTGCAGACTAAACACATCCAGTATCCTCAGCCTTTCCTCGTAAGTCATGTGCTCCAGCCACCTAATGATTTTTATTGCCCTCTTCTTGACTATCTGCAATTTGTCCACATCCTTTCTGTAATGGGGGCCCCAAAACTGGACACAATACTCCAAATGTGGCCTCACCAGTGCTGAATAAAGGGGAATAATCACTTCCCTTGATCTGCTGGCAATGCACCTACTAATGCAGCCCAATATGCCATTAGCCTTCTTAGCAATGAGGGCACACTGTTGAGTCATATCCAGCCTCTTGTCCACTGTAATCCCCAAGTCCTTTTCTGCAGAACTGCTGCCTAGCCAGTCAGTCAGTAGCAGTGCATGGGATTCTTCTGTCCTCAGTGCAGAACTCTGCACTACTTACCATTACTGGTTTATTTTATTATTTTCTCTGGAGTCTGGACACTGATCATACCCTCACCAAGAAATTTGGATCTTGTCAAAACATAATTGACTATCCTTGTTTTACAGGGTGCCATGGGTACCTTGATTAAAACTCAACAGACTGAGACCATTTTGACCCACATCACATCAATAATTTGATCTCTAGCTCTGTGTAAACAAACAAACAAAACCAACGCACCTAGGAACTTCTTGAAAAATGGCTATTTTTTCAAGGTTTATATCTCTGCAATCCATAGTTGAAAAGACCCCAAATTTGTCACTAACCCGAACCCCTGCCCCTTTCTATGGCACACCAAATTTCAAAGGAATCTAACCAATAATGTCACTTTTAGAAGATTTAGAAAGGTCAACTTTTAAACAGAAGTCTCATGACATAACCTTAACTACAGTGACACTGCCATGCCACTATAAAAACACGTTCCTTAATTACTACCGTAATACATCTTAATACTGACATTGCTGGAGGAACCCAGTTTAGGTCAACGGTTATTGAAAACTGTTACCATATGATGGCTGCTCAGTGGGAACTAACCTGGTGCTCTCAAGCCCATTTTCCATGCACATATATACCACTGCTGCCTATGACTACACTATTGGGTTTATCAGCCTATGTAGCAGTGCAGAAATGTTCTGCTGACTCTCCCTGATACGCAGATCAGGTGGGTCTCATTAGCTCTCAAAAGAAACAATTTTAAAAGGATAAACAGGGGGCTTGTTTGTGGGGAGAATCTCTAACCAACAACCAGATTAAGAAAGCACGAGGACTGAGCATAGTCCTGCTTTAGAGCTTTTTTTCTTAAACTGAAAACCATGGTAAGCTTTGGACAATAACATTTCACATGCACATCTGCATATCTGAGTGCATATGAATGGCATGGGATTTTCCCCCAGAAATTGGTGTCATATTGGGAGTCTTTACTGCAGTTTTTACCTTGATTTAACTGCTTGCCAATTCATTTGAATTAATTTGTTTAGCCTAAAGTAAACTACAGACATTTGTAGCCTAGAACAAATGATTGGGAAGTGTCCACACTAGCCTTTAAAGCTTTGTCTTCACTAAGAAAAAAAGGTGTATTTTTTCACACCTGGTAACTTTCACAAGTTACAATTCTAGTGAAGGCAAGGTCATTTGTAGTTTTAACATGAGTTTACAGATTGAGATAAACCCTTGGTTTCCCCATAGTTTTTAGGTGGCAGCACGTTAGCGAACATAAATTAGGAACACATGTTTTTTCCTGGTGAAGATAAACTCATCATTTTTTGTACCAGTATAACAACTTTGGTAAGGGGTGTGATTTTTAAAATCAAAATAGTCATACTGGTATAACTCCTAAAGTGGATGCAGTTACACCCGTATAGTTTCTTCCCCTTCCCATACACAAATATGGAAAACAGTACTTTTATGCCAGTATAACCACAGCTACTCTAAGAGGGTTGTACTGCTTTAAGTATCCTGGAGTAGTGAACGTATTACAACTTCATAGTGTAGACCACACCTGAAACTTCAAATACCAGGGCTTCCAGCCCAGTACCGTTCGCCAGCACTAAAATTCACATAACTTTTAAAACAAAAAGAAAAGAAATGTTTTGCCAGTAATCCAGCTGCCCGCAAGGTAGGAGCTTCAGCCCTTACCATCTGGCAATGCCGTTACTCATTTTTATTGTTTTTTTCCTTCTCCTCCTTAGCACGTAAAAAGGATCAAAGGGCTGCAGCATGTTGTGAACTTTAAAAATAAATACTCCAGCTTGCGTTTTCAGGCCAGCTACTTAGTTAGGATTGTAAGGCATTGGGCTTTTGTTTTTTAATAAAGAACATAAAACAGAACAATATGGGACTGAAACTAACTAAAGACGTTGTCAGTGTTATCTGGTGTGGGAAAACCAGGGCATAACTGGTTTTATTCTGTGTTCTTGGACATAACAGTGTGCTCCTATCAGGCTACTAGGAAATCAAACAAAGAGTGTTTGAGGTCCGACAAATGTCTGTGGGGCACCGCCTGATTCTGCAGATGTGCTCCTTCTAGGTGAAATTCACCTCTTTGCACCAGCCCTCAAAACAGTGTTTCAGTGGGAGTTAAGCAATGCATAGGCCCTGACTGGCTCTCTCTACTGGGGTAAATTGCACTCTGTTTATACCAGCCAGGTTATTTGACTTTAGTGACATCAAGCAACTTTCAGTGTTTTGTTGCCCCTGTAATATGCCAACCACAGGGAAATTCTCCCAATGAAAACAGGGCCTGGGGTACTTATTTTGGCACACTGTAGGTTTTCTTCATATGAATTTATTCATTGCCAGGGGCTTTAAACTGACACAGTTTTCAAAAGTTAGCAAGACAATGCTGAAGTTTGTCACACAAACAGTATCAATCGTAAGGTTGGCCAAACCCCTCTCCTGCTCCTGCACTCACAGGAAGCCTTCCTTGGTCTTCCCTTGTGGCTCTGAACCATTCCTGTCCAGCTGAGAGACAGGGGATATGGGGAAGCTGGGGCTAAATGGGCCACTGGAAGTGGAGAGGGGTTGGCGTTTCAGAGGGCGAGGGCACGCAGAAATATTGTGGGAAATTGACAGAAGGAGCAAGATCACCAAGGGAAGAGGATCTTGAGGGAACCTGAGTCACTGTCCAGTTGGGTTGGGAGCAGTGACAGCCTCATAGATCGGAGTGACTGGCACAAGGTAGGTTTGGAGGCACCTGGCAGGTTGGGGCTAGAAAGGAACAGGAGATGTGCAGACCATGGGAGAAGAAACAGAAGCCGAACAAGCAGGGGGAAAATGGGGCAGAGTTGCAATCCAGTGTGTGTTGGCTGGGGCTGAGAAAGCTTCCATTTGCATCTTGTACTGGCTCATCCAGCTACCTGGGACTTTGCCCAGGAATGCAAGATCCCAGGACTGGTATCTTGTCTCTCCATAGCTATGCGAGTGTGAGCTGGATTCTAGTCCAGTTCATGCATCGTCACCAGAAGTTTTAGCTACATACGGTTGCAGAGTCTTTATTACTAGTGGTGGTGCACAAGGCAGAAAGAGTCTCTCCTGACTTTCAGAAACTGGGCTGAACTCCCGAAAACATGATCATCTTCTCTGTAAACTGAGCGCATTTCAGATGATGTCTGAGGGCCAGACACAGAACCTAATGCTGCCCTCTGCAGAGAGTCACTTCTCAGAGTGTAACTGCACTTTAAGGATGGTAAGAGTAGCACAGAAGAGGGTTCACCTCAGCTAGGGCCTCTCATTCATGTTGGCGCTTCACACAGCCCACCCATAGGTAGAGACTGACACCTGAGAAGTGTTCCAGTGAAAGTTTCTTGCTCATGTTCCAACTGTAACTTTGCACGGACTCTCAGGAATCACAACAACAAAGGAGGGAAAGTCAAATGGAAACATACCACAGCCTTGAGAATTTGGGATTACTCTCCCAGGAGATGAGCTTCTTCGGAATCCACTCCTGCATCCGAGCTGAACATTGGGAGACAGGTCAAAATCTTCATCGCGGGGGAAATGAATGGAAGTATCTGCTGGGAACTGCCTGGAGTCCAAGTGTAGCACAAAGCCACCACTTTCAATCAGTGCTACAAAGCGTCCAATGAGATTCTCCCCAACAATCGCTTTTTCTAAAAGGAAAAGAAAGAGAGCAGCACACGTGATAATGACTCTAACTGGAAAAAATAATACTAGGCTGATAAGCTTTAAATTAAAGGTACAGGTATGTTCAGATTCTCCAGATGCCTTAGAGGACAACTACATGTAGATCTCTGTATAATGCTTCCACAGTGGGGCCCCAGCCAGCCTCTAAGTGCTATTTAATACAAACAGTAACCAGTAATTAATAACACCCCTGGGTAATTGGCATTTCAGATTAACAAAATTCAATGTTAAGCCTTCTATCAGATTTGGGACACAGAACCTAGTTCAGGATAAGATGAATTTTGGAGATTTGAGGTTTGGATAATCAGATTTAACTTGTACATGTTGTTTCAATAGACATTGCTTCCTCTCTCTGAGAATCACAGAATCTGAGGATTTAAGGCCAGAAGGGATCACCAGATCACCTAGACTGATCTCCTGAACATCACAGGCCACCGGCACCACTCGGCACCTGCACACTAAATGCAACAACCAAAACTAGATCCAAGAACTCTATTCTTCAGAAGACTAAACTATTATGTGCCAAAGGCAGAGAATAGGAGAGACGCAGGTACACCAAATCTCGAGGCCCATGCAGTGTCAGGGAATTGATTAAGTGAGATATACTAAAATAAACCTGGCAAGTGACCTACATCCACATGCTGCAGAGGAAGGTGAAAAAACACCCAGGTCCCTGCCAATCTGATCTGGGGGAAAATTCCTTCCCAGCCCCATATATGGAGACCAATTAGACCCTGAGCACGTGAGCCAAGAACCAGCCAGCTCAACACTTGAGACAGAGAATGCGTGGTGAGATTTCACTGGCCCACCCCACCCAGTGACTCATCTCTAACCCTGGCCATCCCTGATGTTCCAGAGGACGGAGATTAAAAAGAAAGCCAGATTACACTTGATGGGGCGGGGGATGGAGAATCACTTTCTGACCTTTAATAGTGCAGCAACCAGCCTCTACGCCCTGCAGTGCTGGCATTGAATAACCACCTCTGCAGAAGTGACCAAGCCCCTCTGCCTTGTAGCTCACAATAAAGATTAAGGTTGGAGTCTTGCTTTCCAGGGGAACATGAGGAGCCTTCCCTTTCCTTTATTCTGTGCTGACTGGACAACTGGGCTGTCCTATTGCTTCCGTAAGGACAGTCACCTACACTAAGGACATGTGGATTCCTTAGCTTGGACGGGCTAGGAGAAAGACAGAGCAGGGCTTTTGTAGGAGGTCTTTTTTTGCTAACCCTTGCTGAAAAAGTTTATGGCTTTCTTTGAAATGTTCACAGATTTTGTTGCTATGAATTTGCAAGTTGTGAACTTCCATATGGTGTCCGAATAGCCATAACTGAAACACAGCATGGTAATGCAGCAAACAAGAAGCCTCCCAGGCGCACATTAACACTTTACTTAGGTTCTTCTGAATGGAATGATAGCTTCCAGACTGTGAATACTGCGTTTTCAAAGAGGGCATGTTATGTGCACACACAGAGTGAGGTATGTGAATGTGTACATCCTAAAATAAAATCATTTGCAGCAGAGCAACCGATGTGCCTGACTCAGATTAATCATTATAATTCTACACTCTTCTGTGTCTAGTTTCCTGACTGTGCTGTAACCTACGAGTATCTTTCTGGCTGAACTAACAGAGAAAATGTCACAGCGAGGTGCAGACAGGTAATGACGCAACTCTGTACAGATGGCTGCACTGAACAGACTAGTATTATATGCTGATTCTGCAAGAGCACTCTAGACCTGTAGCACTCACATATGGGTGCCCCACTGTCTTATCCATGGTCCATCAGTTATTCTGATCTGTGGCTGAAATGCACCCCGTGCAGAGAATCAACACAAGGCTTATACACCACTTAAGTTTCACTTATGGCCAAAGTGGTGCATATGCACAGATACTATGTTGGAGTAACAGAGGGGCATGTGGTTATGTCCTCAGTGCAATAGTTCCTTTAATTTTTACCAATATATTTTCTTCAATATAAAGATATACATTGTATCAACAGTTATGTTAAATCCCAGACAAAGAATAATATTGAGATCACAAGCAAGTATCTGGAATTTGCTGTGTAACCACTAGCTCGCCGCAAATGATTTTTCAAAAAATTGTCTAAATAACTGAAAGCTGGGATAAACAGCTCAGTCTCTTACACATGCAGAAAGCCTTCTAAATTCTCCAGTAAAAAAATACAGCAGCAGAAGAAAAATAATATCTAAATGACAGCTGGAAAGAATTTCCATGTAGGAAAGCAACAGAAAATCAAATCACCAAACAGATATGTCTAAATTTCCTTTAAATGCAGATCATTTTAATATGTTGCAGCAGTCCTTAGAACGATCATCAATAGATTTGGAATTTAGTTAAACTTACACACACACCTCAGTTCAACAAACTCAATCCAAATATACCTAGCAGAGAGATGATGACACAAAGTGATAAAAGCCGCAAGGAGCCTGCTTTGCTGATTAATTTGCTTTCTCTGAAATCCATAACCAAAACTGGAATGTGTGGACACTATATGAGCCTAGTAAAATGGCCCAAGTTATAAAAGGAATGGACATCTATACATTTGATATACTAAGGCTAAGGGAGATGGGTAACATCAGGACAAATACCATCAACTGGACACATCCTACTCTATTCTGTGCTACCAAATACCAGTGATGCAAGCAGAGATGGCAAGGGCCTGATACTATCAAAGAGGAAGCCAAGAGCTGACAGGATGGGCACCAGTTTCGGAAAGGATTATAACAGTACAATTTACATCAATGTGCCAGAAAGTGTCCATTTTTTGATGTTATGCTCCAACAAACCAAGCTAGCCCAGACGAAAAAGAAAACTTCTGCAAGCAGTTACAGAACACAATAGATAAGGTACAGAAAAGAGATGTCCTCCTAGCAACTGGAGACATGAATGTTAAAGCAAGGAGCATCAACACAAGCAGGGGAGTAATTATGGGGAAACATGGCTTCAGTGAAAATGGTGAAATGGTAGCTGTAGAATGAATGACTCTGGTCATTGAAGGAACTATTTTACCTTACCACATTAAGCATAAGATACCTTGGAGATGATCAAATCACAGAACAAGGGACCGAAACGCATCATATTACGATTTGGCACAAATGGAGAAGAACTTTAGAAGATGTACATAAGCAGGAACAGGGCAGATATGGGACTGGATTATGCATTAGTGCTAGCTAAACTGAGAATAAAAACAACAGAGAAAGGATCTGAACTAAAGAGATGTTCACATTATAACAGCAGCACACAACACGAGTTTAAAATAGCATTGGCAAATAGATACCAGATGCATGAAGATGATGGAACAGTAGAAGGCAAATGGAAACAGGTAAAGGAAACTTCACTAAAACATGAGAAGAAGTGCTAGAATTCAGGAATAAACATCACAATGAATGGTTATGTGAAGATACAGAGAAGAAAATAGAATAGATGCAAAATTAACTGAAACTAAATCAAGCAAAAACTATAACACACACACAGCGACTCCAAGAAGAATATGCCATCAAGAAAAAATAAGCCAAAAAGAGTGCTAAGTGAGACAAGCAAGACTTTATAGACAAAACGGCAAAGGACACACAGACCACTGCAGAACAAAACATGAAGACACTGTGCAACATCACCAGACACTTGTCATGAAGAAAAACAAATACCAACCAACCAGTTCATAACAATGACATCAGAACAATAAAATATACAGAGGCTGTAATTTAGTCAACTGCTGAATGGCAAGTCAGTGACCAGTCCCTCAGGTAGGAAGGAGAAGATCTAGAGGTCAAACTGTTACACTGAGCCAGTGAGGGTTATGCAACCAGCAGGCTGTGTGACTTGAAAACAACCCACAAGGACATATTGAAAGAATATTGAAACAATAAACAGGGTCATTCCTTGTAGATTGTTATCAAAGACACGTTAAATAGACTAGAATCCTTGAAACGTAGGCGTGTTTTGTTAGTAGGGCTGTCAAACAATTAAGAAAATTAGTTAGGATTAATCATGAGATTAAAAAAAATAATTGCAATTAATCACTGTTTTAATCACACTGTTAAACAATAACAGAACGGTAGTTATTGAAATATTTGGTGTTGGGGGAAGAGTGTATGCGTGCATGTGTGTCGGGAGGAAAGTGTGTGTTGGGGGAGTGCTGTTTCTTTAAGCAAAGCACTCAGGAATGCTTTTTCAGTCAGCAGCAGCTTCTGTCTGCAGGTCTCACGCCTGAGCCAGCAGCCACAGCACACAGGCTCCCCCTGTTCCCCGACCCCAGCTGAGTGGTGACCAGATACATGGATGGCAGAGCGGGACACACCGACATCAGCCCCCCCGCCCCCACTCTGTGCAGCAGACAGGAGAGGCAGGCTTCCTGGTCTGGAGCAGCTTGGACAGGAACAGCTCCATGGGGAAAGGAGGCAGGAGCAGCAGTGGAGCAGGGTGGTGAATGCAGGAGCACCCTTGTCCTGGAGGCACACAGTTCCCTGAGCATGGCATCCTGGTGTGCAATTAATGCTCATTAAAAAAAAAACAAAAACCACAATCTGTTTCGAGTTAAATCACATGCATTAACTGTGATTGACAACGCTAGTTATTATTTTTGATTACAAACATTTGCCCTGTAAAAAAAGATAAAAAAAAGATAGTACAATCTACAAGTAGAAGCATGAAGGGGCATACAAATGTTTAGCATATTTGGCACATATATACCTTGCAATGCTGGCTACAACAGTGCCATGAGAATGCCTATTCTCACTTTCAGGTATCATTGTAAGCAGGCAGCATTATCTCTCATAAATGAAAACACACTTGTTTGCCTGAGCCATTGACTGAACAAGAAGTAGGACTTAGTGGACTTGTAGGCTCTACAGTTACACATTGTTTTGTTTTTGAGTGCAGTTATGTAAAAAATTAATTCTACATTTGTAAGTTGCACTTTCATGATAGATTGCACAACAATACTTGTATGATGTGAATTGAAAAATACTATTTCCTTTACTTTTTACAGTGGAAATATTTTTTAATCAAAAACAACAAAGTGAGCATTGTACACTTTGTATTGTGTTGTATTTGAAATCAATATATTTGAAAATGTAGAAAACATCCAGAAATATTTTATAATATATTTAAATTGATATTCTATTGCTGTTTTACAGTGTGGTTAAAACTGTGATTAATCATAACTAATTTTTTTAATCTAGTTGATTTGTTTTGTGTTAATTTCTTGAGTTTACCGTGATTAACTGACAGCCCTAAAGAGAATTAAGAATAGATATTAGTCCATGTTTACCTATGCCTTTTTAGAAGTTTAACAATCTGATCTAATTAGCTTGTAGATGCTAAACTTCTGTTCCTCTCTATAATGTTTCATTATGAAGCATTATGAAGCCACAGTACTGCAGACATACTTGTACAGGGGCACTTGAGCTTGGAATAAATGCTCTCTCTTGTTTCTATGTTAGCAAGGGCCAGCAGCATTCACAGCATCTAGTGAAGAAAGGTGTGCCTTGTACTGATTCTCTAGCTGACTCAGCAACCACACTGATGGACTCTGTGTACTTGACGTAAGATTTGGGATG
The DNA here is from genome assembly GCA_007922155.1 of Mesoclemmys tuberculata. Lineage (NCBI taxonomy): Eukaryota > Metazoa > Chordata > Testudines > Chelidae > Mesoclemmys > Mesoclemmys tuberculata. The sequence continues at coordinate 5,061,973 of ML675632.1, read as the reverse complement.
TGAAGAGTTAGACACTCAGATACTGTGTAGAATAGTATAGGGAGAGAAAAGAACTGAGTTTGACAGCAGGTGCAAACTATGACTTCCACCAAATCTAACCAAGCTTTCCCACTGTTGGGGACATGACCAGTGGAGTGTAACAGTTGGGATGTGGCGGCCCATGTCAGAGACACAACAATTCTCAATTCCAGTTGAGGAAGGCTGGGGTATAGCTATAATCAAACATGATTCCTCTTCATAGTGTAGTCACAGCTTGAGAATAGACATGTATTGATTCTTCTCAGAGTCAAGCTTTGAAGGCCCTGAACTTCAACTCCCATTCAGAGTGGGGGAAAAACATTCAAGAACTTCCACCCAGTCCCAATGCCACTTGACATTCCTGACAGTTTTCAAGCTCGTTATCCTTCCCAACAGTGGGCAGAGGGTTATAATTAACAGCAAGACAGGGCTACATAAATAGAAACATCAACAGCGGGAGGAAAAGAACATACCAATGTCATGTAAATCAGGGAGAGAAGCTGCTGGAATGTCTTCAAGCTGAGCTTTCCATGTGATGTTCACCCCCAGTCGGTCCACATTCAAACATTCCACCAGCACAGTGGAATCATCACAAACAGAAACTGAATCTGCTCTTCCAAATGTATTTACCTTAATAATTAAAAACAAAAAAGACAGATTTTAAGGTTTGTGGCCTTTTTGCACAGCCTGCTGCAGCTGTATCAGAATACTTACATGGGCCTGAGTTCAAGACAAGCATTTGACAAGAGGGAATATTTTCAAAAGCACCTTAGTCCCATCATCAGAAATGGCTTTTGCACTGAGAAACCAAAGTCCTACTGACTTCCAGTGAGAGTTAGGCTCCTATGGGACATAGGCCTCTAAATCTACTTGAAGATTTTATCCAAGATCTTTTTTCTACACAGTGATGCACAAACCAGATATTGACTTTACGATTTACTTCATTTACTATACGTATTGTATTTACTGTTGTTTGTACCAGAATAAGGCTGCTTAAGTGACTTTGCTTTGTCAATACCTGTGGCATAGACAATGCGATACACAGGAGACTTCACTCCCTATCTCAGGGTTTTGAACTGGCCTCATCTCCATAGTGTCTGAATGATTCCCAGTTTATCTGACTGGCATGGCATGGTTCCCAGCAGGCTGCATGGAATTTTCTGACCTTCTCCCTTTTCTGATGACACAATCTCAGCCTGGAGTAGATGTAAGGATTTATGGGGCGAGAACCTGGATCCACCTGTCAGTGAACAACTACTGTTCTGGCAGAGTAGTGATTGACAGGCTATGAGCATTGTTGGGGGTCAAGCACCACAGGATATGTCCCCACAGAGAACCTGCCTGGCAATGCTCCTGGGGTCCCTGGCTGGTCCAGGTGCACTACTTCAGCCTGGAGGGGAGACCCAGAAGTTGTCTATGTAACTAGATGGATCCCCAGCTGGTTGCTATGACGGAACTTGCTATTCACTTTGTGCTGGTGTCTGACTTTGACTCTGGTTCCTGACTTCCAGCTCCAGCTCTGACCCTTGGCTCCAGTTCTACCCACTACACCCTAACTCTGTCTCCACCCACAAGAGCAGACCACTCCCACTCATCTATGACAGAAGGACTCATTGGTGTTGCAGGAGTGGAGATGAGGTAGCAGGGTAATTGTAGCAAATGTCATTCTGGTTAGAGTAGAAAAGGTCCACCAGGAACACAGGCAGTTTGACCTGAAGCTGCCCACCTCAGTACAGCAACTGTTCTAAGCAACATTAATGATATATTGTAAGTATCAAACTATTTCATATTCAATATTTAATACCAATTGACTTTTATATTGTAGGAAATCTTAGAATGTAAAAGACAGTAGAAGAACTGGAATTTTGCATATGAGATGGAATAAATATGCCTGGTGCAGTGAAATTCACCCCTCTGCAAATGGCTGTCACAATGTCTATGTACCACTTAAGCAACGCACAGGCCTTGTGCTGGTCTTCCACATGGGGTGTAGTTCACCCAGTTGAAAGGGTTAATACACAAGATGAGAAACATATCATAGTTTGGTGAAAGCTGCTGCACTGCACATTTAGGCAAGACCATATACAAGAAAACATACTAGTAATGAGATGAAATTTAACCTAATTATCAACACAAATGTCCTAACAACGAGATTTATTACACTGTGCAATGCTAGTTAATAGTTCATGAGTCAGAATATAATCAAGCTCACTCCTCCACAGCTGAAAGTCTAAAGCACTGACAAAGTCTTGGAAGTCGATGGAAAAATTCAGACTCCAAATGATCACTGGGAAATTTTAGGTCTGTGATCAACTGTGAATGGGTTATTCATACGACCCCATATTTTTTGTTTCTACCTTTTCACATCCAGAACCTAAGATGCTACACACTTTTTTCACCCATACAGAATAAGAGAAGTAGACTACCTGGATGTGACAGAAACCAAGGGCCTTCAGTTCATCTAACACAAAGATCTGGAATGTCTGTAATAAGCCAGCATAGTCAGAGCTGCAGGTCTTCTCAGAAGGCAGCAATAGCTCCAAGTGTGTTTGAGCTTGGACAGTCTGAAATAACCGGAGCTCTGAAAAAGAAAAAAGGGTGTTCAGTTCCCTTAATCTTTATGATGCATCACGTACCAAATCTGCCCTTCAAAATACCTCAGTTGGGGGGTGAGGAGGAAAACCATTGATCTGAAAGCTGAGCTTTGAACTTGCATCAATCCCTGTTCTACAAACACTCAAGTCATTCAGAACACGTTTTTTTTAAAAAAGGGAGGGAACAGTTTAGGCTTAGGATAAAAGATAGATCACATTTCAGACTGTGTTCTGAATCCGACCCAAATCATAGGTTAAGAAGGACCCGCAAGGGTCATGTAGTATATCAACAAATGTGTTTAACTTTATATTTTATTTTATGTTTTTTGGTCGGTGGGTGTCTGAGGGGAGTGCTTTGTTGTGGGTAGGAATGTTTGAAGCCAGCCTTTTAATTTGTCCCATTGTACAGATGAGGGTCAGCTGCAAAGTTGAGTTTCAGATCTAATCCATACTACATCGGTAGTGTTCAGATCTGACATTTAGACCAAAGCCCATTTCTGTCAAAATCATTGACTAGGCCAGTAGTAAGCAAGCACTGGTCACATGAGTTCAGAACAGACCGATGCAGCTTCCAAGATTTGAGGTGATTTTTATTCTTGAAAGTCTTAAAGGTTTGAAAAACACCAAGCAGCAGTCAATGAAGATGACAATAACCCTAGAGAAAAACACAGAAGTAACAAAGTTACTTGATTATGAAAATAAACAGTTGAGTTCTGCCAAATTCAGACATCGGCACTCATCTGTTCTTTAGAAGTAAGTGATTCCATCAGAGCCATTTCATGATGCATCTTTTCACTTACAACAAAAAATCTGCATCTAGATTAAATATCCATTTATTTATATCTCTATTATTACAAAATAAGGGAACTGTTCCAGGTTTGGGAGGAGCAGAAAGACAAAGATAGGATGAGGAGAAAGACAGAGAGCAAGATTGGCCCACTGCACATCTTTATTGAGACATTACGAATCTAATTACTTCCTCCTATCACTGTAACTTAGTGGTGCCTTCAAAATCAGGGCAGCTTATGTTAAATCCATTTACTTTCCTCTGTTTCTTCCCTGCTGAAAGCTTGATCCAATGCTCAGGAAGCCAGTGAAAGGACTTACATTGATTATAGTGGGCACTGGATTGGGCTCAGAGACTGCTGTATGCATGGCTTGAAAGTATTGTCTGGTCATTAGAGTGGAAATGCCTTCATAACAATTCTCTCTTCAACTCTCTTGACCTCTCATCAGAAAGCTCATTTCCTAGCTAAACTTAGATCATTTTCCCAAACATTGACTGCACCATAGTACCTCCTGTTCATGTTACCCTTCAGTGCCAAACACTATGGTCTATATTTCACCAGGGAGGTGCAACTGTACTTACTCTGACAGCTTTGAGAGAGGGGGGGCTCTAACATCCAACGGCGATTCTCTATATCACACAGGAATGTTGCATTGGAAAAGGCTCTATGGAAGCCTTGACGACAAATGAGCTGGCACGTCTGAAAACTCTGGTTTTGATCAGAGACGTTTGCACAGAAAAGCGCTCCATTGACCACGTAAGACACATTGAAAGGCAAGCGGCACTGCGGACCTGGGAAGACATGAAGAAAGGGACATATGAAAGATAAAACTATGAAACGTTCAGGATAAACTGAACACCTCAAAGGGGAGCTCACACAATGTGCTAGATCTAAGCACGTAGTTCCCACTGAGGTCAATGGGCTAGATCCAATGAGCCAGGAAGCCAGTGAAAGGACTTGCATTGACTTCAGTGGGCATTGGATTGGGCTCAGAGACTGCTGCATGCATGGCTTGAAAGTACTATTTGGCCATTAGAATGAAAAGGCCTTCATATCAATTCTCCTTCCACTCTCTTGACCTCTCATCAGAAAGCTCATTTGCTTGCTAAACATAGCTCATTTTCCCAAACATTGACTGCACCATAGCATTTCCTGTTCATGTCACTCCTCAGCGCCAAAAATCACCAAAAATTGTGGAGTGGAGTGGAGCTAAAAGAAGAATATCAGTTTCTCATTGTCTTAATTTCCAGCTCTTATGCTACTTTACAAGTCTCCGCATAGCATCTTTTTTTAAAAAAAGAAGTGTATTATCTCAATAAAAAGGTCATTTAGATTTCCTATCCTCTTAATGATTCCAGATCACCTCATAAGCCCAAACCTAGAGGTCAGGAAGAAAGGTGGTTGCATGCTTTACAACCTCTCAAGGCAATTCATGAGACTTCTGGAGATGAATACAACCATCAGAATAACACTGTCAATTCTAACACATAACACATGTAATATCTATTATCACCAGTTTAAATGTTCTCATTATAGGCATTTAGAGCAACCTGTATTAATAGCTCTTCTTACAGATCAATGTAAAACCAATCTGTTGTCTTCTACATTGCTCAAATATTTTTCATGATCAACAAGCCACATTCTGCTCTCATCTATACTGGCCCAATACAGTTAATTCTAATGGAGTGTGCTTGTGTATCAAGAGCAGAATTTGACCCAAACAACATAAAATTTAGAGTTGTTGGTTGTACCCAGGGAAAACGCCTATTGACCTACAATGGGAGCAAAGACAGAGAAAGGACTTGAGTATTTAGGACTGAGTTTGGATCTTCACCACTCGCCCTTTCTGCCAATCCATACTCTTCCTACATCCTGTCAAAAGCTCTTCCAGCTTTCCCTGATGCTCTCCTGACACCGTCAGAGCACCCTGGTCTCCTAGGCTCCCTACACTTCATGATTACTCACAAGATCTTTCTTACAGAACATTTGATTGAATGTAGCATATTACCTTCTAATTCCTAAAGTGGTTCTCAACCAGGGATACATGTATCCATGGGGATGTGTGCAGGGGTCTTCCAGGGGGTACATCAACTCATCTAGATACTTCCCGAGTTTTACAATAGGCTACATAAAAAGCACTAGCTAAGTCAGTATAAACTAAAATTTTGTATAGACAATTACTTGTTTATAAGGTGCTATATACTATACACTGAAATTTAAATACAATATTTATATTCCAGTTGATTTATTTTAGAGAATTACATGGTAAAAAGTGAGGTCAATGAGAAAGCAAGCAATTTTCCAATAATAGTGTGCTGTGACACTTTAGTATTTTTATATCTAATTTTGAAAGCAAGTAGTTTTTAAGTGAGGTAAAACTTGGGGGAACACAAGACAAATCAGACTCCTGAAAGAGGTGCAGTAGACTGGAAAGGTTGAGAGGCACTGTCTTAAAGGATTCATCCATGTGACTAACATACGTTGTAGCAGCCTGTGTTGAAATAGTCAGGTACTGTCCTTGTTAGATGTCTGTGTAGAACTCTGCAAATCCCAGAATCACCCAGGGAATCCTACATACTTCCTCGTGATTTGGTCTTTTTTCAAATCTACCAACAATATTCATTAAAAAATATTTACAAAACAAAGTGTACAAGACTATCCAGCAGAAGATAATTCTGGTCTTGAAGAGATTTTTCTGGATCTAATTTCCATGAATTTATCATTGTAATTTGGACCATATCTTTGAAAAATGTTTAATTTGTTCTGCTTCAATTCAGTGATGGGGAATCAATAACAGTTATTGGAAATTAATTTTATTCAAATCTCTCTGAACTGGAAATCATGCTAGAAATCTTGACAGAATTTCAGTTCTTCCTGGCTTTGGCAAGGCAGGAAATACTCTGTGAACATTTAGTGTTTTGGCCCACATACTTCACCATCCTGATCGAAGGCCAAAAGCAGGAATCGTAGAAATATACATTTTTTTTCCCATCCAGTTATTTTTTTCTTTAATCTCAGGGCAGGCTCAGACTGGGCCTCAGTCGAAGTCTTGCGCAAAGGTGGTTCTTAGATTAACATAACTGGCTCATCTGTCCTGACCCTTCATTACCGCTAAGATTGGCCACTGATTCCAAAACCCTTCTCCCCCGCCCAACCAAACACAACCCTCTGAACTTTGAGGAAGTTTGGAAAACATGCCCAGCCTGGCTGAGGCCTCTAAGTACATAAATAAATAAAATATAAAACTCTCTAATAGGCTGACCAGGAACCTTAATTCTCAGTACAGTTAAATGTTGGGGGAAGTTTGCATCAGGGTCCTCTTCTGGATTTGAGCCTCATGTAAAAGTTACTTTCACTGTAACCATAACTCACTTTCACATGCTGGTCTTTCTCCTTTTACTCGAGTTCCAGGCACCTCTTCTCCATTCTCAAAGACACACCAACAGCTTTCCTGATCTTCGTTGCACTGTACTGGTGAGAAGTTTCCATTGTCCCCTTCACACTGAGGGAGGTAGCCTTTGCCAATTTCCCGTAAACTAACTTTGGGCTTCAGCATACTGCAGAAACCAGGACCTTTAAAGAAAAGAGACAGATTATAAGGGAAAGAAGAGCAGAAAAGGAGAAACTCTGACCACATAGAGAAATGAACTTCAGTATTGTACAGTAATGGTCCAAAACACTACATCTAACAATAATGGTACTTTTAATTTGGGGCTATTACTGAAGGAAACAGAAAGATGATAATGGACAAGTGGTTATATCAATATAAGTATACATGGGACTTTACTATCTCCACAAAATGCATAACCGTTTTAAACCATTAATGTGCAAGCTATTTGAATCTTCACAAAGTGGATCTTGTACAAATACAATACTAGGCAAATATGATACTGATATTTGTTCATATTTAAAACAATTGTGCTTCAACTGTGCTTGAGTATTTTGTGTTCACTTTCCAAGAGTATTCCAGTGAATAAGCTTTACTAGTAGGGTTGGAGTGGTGGGATTGGTTTTCTCATGCCTTGAAAATTTTTCAAGATTAAAAAAATATTCCCATCATGAACTGGGACAAAGCTGGAATCTCAAAAATTTTTGAAAATCAATAATCAAACTTTTTTGGGGTTAGGTCAATCAAAACATTTCATTTTAATAGTTTCAAAATGTTTCATTTTGATTTTGACCTTTTTATATACTTAATTTATTTATCTTTATTTTAATAAAAGTAGGCTTGGACGGATTAGCTTTTTATTGGTAAATATCAGTAAACATCAGTTACATACACAAATCTATAAAAACATATTTCCATCAATAATAATAAAAATGTACAGAAAGGCAAAGTGAAAAGAATACTGCCTGAGAACCTATTAGAGTTTGATTTAAGGATATTTATTTTGTTCATTTTGACGCATGATATTGACAATTTGTGTTTTAACAGTTATGAAATAAACTTTTTGAATCTCAAAATATACTATCATTAAACAATTATTGTCTGCCCTCCCATTCCCCTCTTCCCCCCACACACCATAATTTCCAGCAACTATGAAATTCTGATTGATTAAAAATTTGCTTAAAAATAGACTGATATATCCATCAAAATTATACAAAAAATAAAAATCAAAATCTGCCAAGCCTAAGTATAAATTAATTAAAATTCATAATGAAAAAGTAATTTTGAACAAAAAATTAATTTCTCATTTAAAAACTTTTGCTCCCCAGATTTGTTTGTTTATCTTGAATTGGGAGATACATCAAACCCAGCTCTTTCCCATGAACTGTTTTGGTTTTGACAAATTGGCATTTTCTGACAAAAACATTTCATTAGAAGATTCCAAACCAGCTCTATTTATTAACACTAATACACACACACAGTCTAATTTTAAGCACCGAGTCCTGTGAACACTTACAAACAAGTAACTATACATGAATGAGTACTTCCAATCAATTCAATTCCAGTTGGAGCAAAGTGTCCAGCCTGGTTCTTACTCAATGGGACTGATCATATATGTAAAATTATATGGGTGTAAGATCTTGCAGAACTGGGGACTAAACCTGTACTCTTGCATACGTACTATTGTGTATCTTCACAAGCCACTGATTATGAAAAGTTTGAAAGCTGAAGAAGTTTGCCAATAATTTCAGTGAGAAGAATAAATTCAAGGATTTAGCAATCTTTTCTGTGGACAATTTACAAACACAAATGAAGCAAAATTTGTTAAATAAATTATTTGTGATGATTTATTCAGCCAGTATCAAGAAGTAGTAGGAAGAAATCTTGCAATTTTTTTAATCAACAAACTAAATGTATTTTAATGAACTGAAAGCACTAAATGGCACAGGCAAAAGAGGGCAGATTTACATCGATCTTTTAAAAACATAAAAGGTCAGGTCCTCAGAAGTCCAGATAAGCCTGATCCCTGTTCCACTGAGCTGCCAGGCACAATTCTGGGGTATGTCACAGCAACTGTGGAATGTCACTGGAGCCGATCCACAGTTTGCCATGTCAACAGATGATATTTGGTACATGCTGTGATTTTGTGTATATGCTATTTAATAACCTTTGAAGGAGGCTATTTTAAAATTCAATGGTACTTAGAGGTTTCCTCATAATTTATACCTCAGTGTAAATCATGGGTCTGTAAAATCCAGGAACCAGATCTTCAACAGATGTAAATTGGTGAAGCTCCACGGAAGCCAACTTACAACCCTTGAGTACATAAAATTAGGGATGTTGACTTGACCAAAGGGACAAGGCAAGTCAGCGGCAAGGCCAGAAACAGAACCAAGCCTCTTGACTGCCAATTGGGTAATAGAGAACCCATCAGACTGAGACAATAAATGGCTGAGTTTCAAAAAGGTTTAGCTTCCAACTTGGTGAATACCAGTACTTACACTGGGGGCTGCCATCTGAATCCTTGCTGCTGCGTTGAATTACGGTTCCTGACGTGGGATCCACACACCAAGCATCTGTGTCTGATTTCTGTAGCACGGTATATTCCCCAGTCTAAGATGAACCAATTACAACATCACTGTAGAGTGACGCACTTTACACAGGGTCATTATTAAATGTGCAGAGGGCACCAGAACCCACATTTCAAAAGCCTTGGTCATAGAATCATAGCAATGTAGGGCTGGAGGGGACCTCAAGAAGTCATCAAGTCCAGCCCTCTGTGCTGAGCCAGGATCAAGTAAACCTAGACCATCCCTGTCAGGTGTTTGTTCAACCTCTTCTTTAAATCCTCCAGCGATGGGGATTCCACAGCCTCCCTTGGAAGCCTGTTCCAGAGCTTATCTACCCTTAGGTTAGATATTAAGAAAAACTTTCCAACTCTCTCACCATTGCTGCAGATTAAACTCATTACTTCTTGACCTACCTTCAGTGGAGATGGAAAATGACTGATTATCTCTCTCTTTATAACAGCCCTCAACATATTATTTAACCTGTTCTTTCCTTATTTTGGCTTGTGTTCCTTCCCCCTTTTGGTTAATATTAATTCTGTTGAGTCTCTGATCATCATTCATCTTTTTAGTGAAGACTGAATCAAAACAGGCATTGAACACCTCCGCCTTATTGATGTAATCAGTTATGAGTTCATACACTTTCCTTCATCTTTCTCTTGCTTCTAATGTATTTTTGGAACCTCTTCTTATTGCCTTTTATGTCCCTTGTTAGGGACAACTCATCATGAGACTTTCTGATTTTGTCCTTATATGCTTCTGCTATTCTTTTGTAATCCTCCTTAGCAATTCGTCTATGTTTCTACTTTAAGAGCTTCTGATGGAGCCTCATTGGCCTCTTAATACTCTTCCTGTTTTTCCTTTGCATCAGGATATTTTTCAGTTGTGATTTTAATTTTGTCTCCCTGAGAAACTGCCCACTCTCATGAAATCCTTTATCCCTTAGATTTTCTTCCAATGGGGCCTTAACATTAAAAAGCACCTTCCAAAGTCATGCAAGAAAGCAGTGACAAGATGAATAAAAAAAATCAAATAAAAACTGCTCTTAAGCCCACAAGCTTGATCCAGCAGAGAGAACTGATCTCTGCAAGAAGCAGCACTTACCTTTACAAAGAATTCATGTGAAAATTATTAAAATGTGGGTTTAAAATTACATTTTATCTCTTGTCCCCTTCTTCAAAGGATCTGTTTGCTCCTTCCCTCCTGATCCCCAAGTCATACTGATTTACCTCCAGACAGGAGGGGATGAACAGATCTGAAGCAGTAGCACTGAGCTTTGATCCACTCTGTTTCCAGCTGGAAATTAAGGCATTGGCTTGAGATCGTTGACATGCTGTCTGGCCTATGGGAGAGAAAAAGTACCACTGAATGAAAGAAATAAATCTGGCCTCCTCATGCCTTCCTGGACAAGACAACATCTCAGATCTCATACACATCTTCTTTGGACTACCCCATGGTCTCAGACAGACAGGCAGCTGCCATGTGAATTCTTTGTTAAGTGTTAGTTCTGCCTCCTGTATCAGCAGATGTGGCAAACAAACAAGGACAAAACAGTAATGGGACAAATTCATTCCCAGGGTAACTTCACTGACTTCTGATAAGTTAGCCCAGCCATGAATATGGCCCGATAATCTCTGCTGGCATCTGTTCAAAGAAAATTGGAACGTACAAACACATCTTGGAGTTGACCAAGAAACTAAATGACAATGAATGTGGTCATAAAAGAGAATATTCCAGGTTTTTCAAACTTTATTTATCCTGGCGGAAAACTCAGTATTACCAGCCATGTAATATGGAAAGCCCAGATGGGTTTCACAGAGTTTAAAAGTGGAAAATGTAAAGTGGTGCCTAGACATTGAAAGAATCTGAGAGGTCCTATAGCAAACAGAAAAGGATTGCATCTGAGATGCAAAAGAAATTATATTTTGTTGAAACAAGTCTATAGCCACCTAAGTTTTCACTATTGTCAGAGCGCTGCAGACTATACCACCTGCAATTTCACAACAGGAGCAGCGAGAGAATTCAGATCCTTATATTCCAAAAGCTTATGCCTTTTCCATTTGAGTTACAATGCTCTTTCAGCAAAGCACTTAAGCACATGCTTACCTTTAAATATGTGACAAGTCCCACTGAAGTCAGAGACCTACTCACAGGCTTAAAGTTAAACATATGTTTAAAAGCTTTGCTGCATCAGGGCCAAGCACTGCTGTTTAATGTTAGCAGTAGAGGGCCTCTGAAGGTCAGTGGAGCACTTCTGATTAGATGCAGTCGAGGGAAAAAGTGCACACACACTTTAGCCCAGTTAATCACATTGTAGAATCGATTTCAGGGAAAGAAACACAAGACTTCACTGAAAAAATCATGTCCATTCCTAAATTCTATCAAGCAAAAGGGAAAATATAGAAGTCAAATATTTCAGATATTTTAAAAGGGCTTCACAAGCGATCCTTGCAATTATAGGCCGATGAGCCTAACTTTAGTACTGGACAAATTGGTAGAAACTATAGTAAACAAACTAATTATCAGACAGATAAACATGATTTGTTGGGGGAAGAGTCAACTTGGCTTTTGTAAAGGAAAGTCCTGCCTCATTAATCTATTAGAATTTTTTGAGGGAGTCAACAAGCATGTGAATAAGGTTTATCCAGGGGATATAGTGGACTTAGATTTTCAGAAAGTCTGACAACGTCCTCCACCAAAAGCTCTTAAGGAAAGTAAGTAGCCATGAGATAAGAAGCAAGGTCATCTCATGTGTCAGTGATGGCTGAAAGATAGGAAACAAAGGGTAGGAATAAATAGTCAGTTTTCACAATGGAGGTAAATAATGGGGTCTCCCAAGGATCTCTACTAGGTCCTGTGCTGTTCAACACACTCATTAATTATCTAGAAAAGGGGGTAAACATCATGTGGCAAAGTTTGCAGATGATACAGAATTATTCAGGACAGTTAAGTCCAAAGCAGACTGTGAAAAGTTAGAGGGAACTCATAAAACTTGCTGACTGGGTAACAAAATGTCAGATGAAATTCAACACTGATAAGTACAAAGTAATGCACATTGGAAAAAATAATCCCAACTATACATGTACATGGATGGTTATAAATTAGCTGTTACCACCCATAAAAAAATCTTGGCGTCATCGAGGATAGTTCTCTGAAAATATCCACTCAATGTGCAGCAGTGGTGAAAAAGGCCAACAGTATGCTAGGAACCACTAGGAAAGGGATAGAAAATAAAACAGAAAATCTAATGTCACTATATAAATCCCTGATGGGCCCACACTTTGAACACTGTGCCCAGTTCTGGTCACCCCACCTCAAACAGGAAATAATGGAACTGAAAATGGATCCGAGAAGGGCAACAAAGATGATCAAAGGTATAGAAGGGCTTCCATATGAAGATGCACTAAAAAGATGAGGGCTGTTCAGCTTAGAAAAGATACGACTAGGAGAGGATATGATGGAGGTCTATAAAATCATTAATGGTGTGGAAAAAAAGTGGATAGAGAAGTGTTATTTATCCTTTCACAAAACACAAAAACCAGAGGGCAGCCAATGACATTAATAGACAGCAGGTTTAATACAAACGAGAGCAAGTACTTCTTCCCACAATGCACTTCTAACCCGTGGAACTCATTGCCATAAACCATGTTCTGACCCAATACAAATGTTATGTTCTAAATAGCCTGCCAAGTACTTGAGATAGATGTGCAGACTTCATCGAGCTACAAAGCAATAACAACAAAACTTTTGACTTCCCTTTTCTTTCTTTTGTGAAGGTTGAAAAAACTTTTTGTTATGTTACATGCTATTTACTAAAAATCTCAATAAAAACTAAAATAGATGTGTGTGCTATTTAATAGGCAAAGACAGAGTTTTAGGGAAAAATAGGTCAACTTACAATTTGGAATCTGAGCTGAGCGTATGCTCAGGGACTCGGTAATGTAGCGTCCCCTTTCATCCACACACCAGCAGTGACCTAGGCCAGAAATAACAACAGCTCTATGTTAGAAAAATCTGTGTCTCTTTCCTTTGTTATCATTCTCACATGCTGATCTGAACCACAAGAGGATTTTACTGCTGTGGGCTGGAATACTGAACACAATTCATATGGGATTGCACTGCTACAGACTGGGTACCGACTGGCCAACAGCAGTTCTGCAGAAAAGAACCTGGGGGTTACAGTGGACAAGAAGCTGGATATGAATCAACAGCGTGCCCTTGTTGCCAAGAAGGCAAACAGCATATTGGGCTGCATTAGCATGAGCATTGCCAGCAGATCGAACAAAGTGATTACTCCCCTCTATTCGGCGCTGGTAAGGCCACATTTGGAGTATTGTGTCCAGTTTTGGGCTCCCCACTAAAGGAAGAATGTGGACAAACTGGAGAGAGTCCAGCAGAGGGCGATGAAAATTATTAGGTGGCTGGAGCACAAGACTTATGAGGAGAGGCTGAGGGACCTAGACTTGCTTAGTCTGCAGAAGAGAAAAGTGAGGGGGGATTTGATAGAGGCCTTCAACTACCTGAAGGGGGATTCAGGGAGAATGGAGCTAGCCAGCTGGTGGCAGATAACAGAACAAGGAGCAATGGTCTCAAGGTGCAGTGGTGGAGGTCTAGGTTGGATATCAGGAAAAGCTTTTTCACTAGGAGGGCGGTGAAGCACTGGAATGGATTACCGAGGGAGGTGGGGGAATCTCTATCCTCAGAGGTTTTTAAAGGCCTGGCATGACAAAGCCCTGGCTGGAATGATTTAGTTGGGGTTGGTCCTGCTTTGGCAGGGGATTGGACTAGATGACCACCTGAGGTCCCTTCCAAGCCTAATCTTCTATGATTTTATGGGAGGATCACCATGAAAACAATATAATGGGCAAGGTCCACTATCCAGATCAGTGAAGAGTAGAGTTGGATAATATTTTTGGCTAATAGTTTATTCACCAAAAAAAATATGGTTTTGGGTCCACCAAAATTATTTGTGAATTCAGGTCAAATTTGGCTAATAGTTTTGTAAAAAAAAAAAAAAGAAAAGAAAAGTATGTGTTATAAAAAAATTGAAACAAACATTTTTTAAATGAAATGTTTTGGTTTTTTTACTTAGAAACAACATTTTGCTATATTTTTAAAAAAGGATAAAAGAACCCAGAAATTAAACAAAACTAAAAACTTTAAAAAAATAAATAAAAAAAATGGTGGTTAAACAGTTTCATCACACCAAAAATTAAATATTTTTCATTTTGGCAAGAAAAAACAAAAAGTTTCCATCTGGGGTTCATTTGAAACAAAATTTGGGGGGATTTTTTGTTTAGCCGCTGAACCAAAAAAATCAATTATTCATTCAGCTCTAGTAAAGGGAAGTAAAGAGGACATCTTAAACATTTGAAGATCAGTTCAGAGAACTCCCTTTCTTTCAGTATAATGGTACTTCCACATGTGGTTCTGTTAGAGCTAGGAAATGCAGAAGCTGGTGATGGTTTTTTAAAAAAAAAAGTGAACTATACCAAGCTTCACAAATACTTTGGGCCCCGATCCTGCAACCTGATACAAGTGAGCACAGGAATCAACCTCTGTAGATCCAATTTCAGCATCAGGGCTCTGGTTTGTACTTTAGGGATATTTCTTATTTTATACGATCCAGCTCATTTTGTGAAAATTAAACTCATATGATCAGTGCATGAACACACTGGGCTCAGTTTAACCCAGACTGACAACTTTACTGGAATCACTTTAAATACTTTCGGGTAATAAGTCCGGTGAGGATTTGGCCAGTGGCCTGTAATGTTCATAAGGAAATTAATTTTAAAGATAACATTCTAACAAGTTCAGAATGTTATTTTAATTGTCGCTGTACCAACATGTAACACTAAGTCTGGCCAAGCTGCAGTCAGCAAAGGTCCCAGTGTCAGGGAGAAAGGGGACACAGTCCAACTAGAGCTGAGCTGCAGCTGAGCCATTCCCTGCTATAATTTAGATGAGCAGAAAGACTTTTCTAAATTACTTCAGGTAAAACAGACCTCAGGGGATTACTTCATTGCCTTCCCACATCTGGCCCCCAGGAATGAAAGTGTGGATGACAAAGCCAGGTATGCCAGCTTTTTGCTGCCCAGGGATTACTCACAAAAAAAAGCCAGAAGGGCAGAGCTTGGTCGAATATCTTCATGGTATATCAATAGTCTTTCTCCAGGCAATACAAATATATATTTAACATACATGGCCAATATATTTTTGGTTAAGAAATAATTTAGGATGTTATTTCTTTTAATTTTGTTATAGTATATGTCAGCCTGACCTGCCTTTACTCATCTCAACTCAAAAGAAGCAGTAAGTATTTTGCAAGTGATCCCTCACCAGTACTCTCGTAGCATTGGACTGGTTCCCAGTTCCCCAGGGCATCACACTGGGGAATGTAAGGATGAAATCCCAAGAGTGTAGGTTGTCCAGCAGAATCTCTTAAAGTAAAGTGATTCCGCCAGTAGAAATGCAAGGCTATAAAAAAACCAAACAAACAAGGATATTATGGATGTGGTCAAATTTCTCATACCCGTTCCTCTGATGAATGCTATTTCAAAATGCACTTGTACAACAACCTATTCTATTCCCGGTACTTAGAAGGGGAAATACTATAAATACATTGGGAAATTTAATAAATGGGAAATGTACAGATTCCAATGTCACCCAGTGTGCTACATTAAAAAAAAAAAGGGTCAAACTCAGCCCTGATGTAAGCAAATGAAACTTCATTACCTCTGATAGATTTATATCCATATTTAGCAAGGCTGACTTTGGCCTATTGAGTTCTGGTACATACAGGTAATGTTTTGGGCTAGTTTGTGCATTACTCCCCTTTCAGTAGAGACCCTGTTCCCCAAAGTTCAATTTCTTCTTCTCCCAACCTACTTGACTGTGCGGCCAGTCGGACTGCATAGTCATCTCCTGCCAATAGCTTTTCAGAGAATGCGATCCCTGATTGAAAGGTTTCCGCAAAACGAAGAAGGTCACTGTCTGTTAGTTGAAGTCCTTTTGCCATTAAAAAGCCCTGTCCCAAAGGAACATGGGAACCATTTGAAATCAGGATGAGTTGTTCTGCTTCATCAATGAACTGCATCGCTTCCTTCTTTACACTTTCACATGCACCAGGGCCTGTATGTACAGCAGAGAGTTGTTTTAGTAACCTTGATCTTACTCTAGTAAAGATTAGCACATTCATATTAGACAGTCTTGTACGTAATGTTTCTTGTTTCTTTCTATATTTACTTTGGTTTGCATCACTTAAAAGAAAAACCCTCTGCGTACACACATACAGAAATAAGTGATCAGTAAGAGTTAATTATTAGCATCCTTTATTTGCATTACAGCATGACCCAGAACGTACTTAGGCTCCATGTAAACAGGCAAAAAGGCTCAGTCTCTACCTCAAAAGCTAACAGTCTGCTACGACAAAGGTTGGGAGAAAGGATGCAACATACAAGCCAAGAGTCCACTGCGATATGGCCTATCTTTTCCATTTTCTAGTCTGTCCTTGACTCTTTTCTTGTAGTCAGGCATACTGTGAACAAGCTCTGTGCCAGCTTCTCCGATACTCTCTCTGCACCCGAGTCCATAGGTGAGTCTTCTGGTATTCTTTTCCCCATTGGAAATTTTCCACCCTTTGTCCTTTCTCCATCCACTTGAAGAACTAAACTAGTGATTCTAGTGCCCAGGGCCGCATCACAGCTCATCTATCCAAGTGGTGCAGTGCACAACCCCACTGCTTTGGTGGAAACGTTATATACAGGTGGGATTTTCAAAAGGATTCAGTGCTGGCCTCTCTTCTCCCACTGACTTTCATGGGAGTTTTGCCAATGAGTTGATGGGAGCAGGGTTAGGCCACTGCTTTTGAAAATCCAACCCATCTATCCAGGTACTGAGATGGTCCTCATTGCAATAGCATCTGACTATACTGTGCTAACTACATCCCTAAATCAGGAAAGCATTTAAGCATGTACTTGACTTTAATCACATGCTTAAGCTCCATTGACCTCAATAGGACTTAAGCACATGTGTGAGTGCTCTCTTAAAGAGGGTTGCTTTTCTGAATCAGAGCTAATGGAAGAAACCATTAAGTAATAAGAATGGCAAATAAAATTCCTCTTATGTTACTTTATAGTACTTTTATTTTATCATCATTAACATAAAACTCAACTTTTCACACAAATATTAACAAATCACTTTCATATCCTGCATTTGTTACCTCCATAAGACCCTTTGTACTTGCTCACCCACTCCCCATTGTGTGTGTTTTTATCGTGTTCAAATTCCAAAAATGGTAACCATATGTTACAAAATCTACTGGCCCCTGATATAAGGCTGGCTGTCATTTTCTCCTCAGAAAGAAGTTATGCAAAATCCTTTCTCCATGTTATGTTCATGGCACACACATAGAGAGTTAGAAACAAAACATAAATACTCTTCTGGAAAGGCTGCAATTTAATACTACTTAATTTCTTAGAATCCAGAAATTTAACACACAACAACCAACACAGGGAGAGAGATAGCAGGCTGCTACCTAAGACAGAAAGCACAACTCAATCCATCTTGGGCCCAACTGGCTCTTTTGCAGACTGACTGCAGAAAACCCAGATTTCATGCTCGCCCACAGAGTTCCCTGGCCCGCAAGTAGGACCAGGAAACCCTCTAAAACTTAAAGTGATCACATGTCATTTTACCAGTTTTCAGTATACCACATTCCATGCTACTAAAGTTGGGTGAAATCTATTCTTTTCCAAAAGACAGCTGGTTGCTACCAGTGATTGTGATATCAATGGGTCCTTCCCTGAGTCGATAACTTTCTATTTTGTAGTTTTCTAAAAGATATTTTCTTACTGGAGCAAATAAAGAACGAGAAACTCTGTCATGTTACTTACATGCTGGGATCTTGTTCATCTTGGCCTTAGTTCCTTGCAGTTCTTCTCCCTGGCTGTCAACACACCAACAATTGCGCAGTTCAAAGTGGCCTAAAAGGGCATTGAAATCCGTGTAGGACCCTGGATAATGGGTGAGCTGACCATGCAGAAGCTGCCAAAATGTATATGGGTTCAATAAAATGTTCTCTGACACAGCTGTCACGTTGCCCTGCAGCACTTCAGGGGGAAGAGCGTCCAAAGAAGAATACTTGGCCAACGCTGGGAAGATATTCTGGTGGCCAGCCGCATACAAGCCTTTAATAAAGGCTCCAAAGCCTTGGGAAGATGACTCTTTATATTTCAGTAGTATGTTCCACAGGTCAATAACAGGCATAGTTTTGCCTTCATTATTCTGGGTGATCCACCTTTGGTACCATTCAAAGGCTTGCTCCGGGGGGCCATTACACTGCACCTGTCTCCAGTTCCCATCAGTGCTGCACTGTGGAATGTAAACGCTGGACAGCTGAGCCGGTGCACTTGGGTCTGACAACAGTAGCTGCACCGTCTTTAAAAAAACCTGAGCAGCAGTTATTTGGCAAGCATTTGGACCTAGGGAAAGGAAAATAGACATTCAATCATCTCAGGAATGCACTGTAGGCATGTGATGACAGCTGACCCAAACATGGTTACTTTGCTAACACATTTAGAGAAATTGCTTATTGTTACTATTTATTAGTATAACTATTTGGGGACAATTATTATTATTTGGTCCGTTATAAAAAGACAACCAAATCCATGTGGCTTTTAGCTTGTGCAGTAGAGGCTCATACACCAAGGCCTAGTCTGCACTAGAAAAATTTGTTGGTGGCTGATGTCCACACTGCTCTCCTTGGGTCAGTGGAGTGTGTCCTCACCAGGAGCACTTCCACCAACCCAAGGGGTAGTGTCGGAGGAACAGAGATCAGTCTCTCCCTGCCAGGAGCCCACAGGCTCCTGGGCTTCCTGTGGTCTGTCCCTCTACTCCCCAGTCTCAGTGGGGAATGTGGCTGCAGCTGCCACATCCTGCCCGGTCCAGGCTCACAGCGGAGCAGGCCCCAGCTTTCTTGTCAATTTTATTGCTTTAGTGGAGCGGTGAAATTGACAAGAACGACAGCCCCTCCACTGCTATAAAGGGAGGTCGTATATACACTGACACTGCGTCACCCTAACTCTGCCAACAAAAGCCCTACACCTCTTGTTGAGGTGGTTTTATTTGGTCCAAAAAAATAAAAACCCAGGGCATTTTTATCAGCAGGGCGTTGGTTGACTAGCGTGTGTACAACAGCACTGTTTTGTCAACAACAGCTGACTTTTGCCAATAAAACTCTCTAGGGTAGACCAGCCACAAGTTTCAGAGGTCCCAGGTTTGATCCTGCCCGCTGATGACCGGGGTCTGCCCACATTATACTTTATTATTGTTTTCTGGGGCTAATCTCTCCAAGGCTATTGTCAGTGGGGGCCTGGGCCTCTGCCACCATCTTCCTCTGCCTGTGTGCCATTATTCGAGCCCACTGAGCGTCAGGACTCAATATAAGACCTCTTTTTTTAGCCAAGGCTCCTCCCTCTGCCATTGTATCACATTAATAGAAGAGCAGAGGGGGCTGTTATTACATTTTACAGACCTATACCCACTGTCATACTTAGTCCCTAGAACATCTAATCATTTATGATGAAAAACGCTGTATAAGAGACAGGTATTATTATTAATGTTTGGCACTCAATTTTCTGAACTGACTGGAACTCACATGAGGTGTTTTGGCGTTTGTCCCCCTTTAGTGGCATGTGCACACAAGAAGTTAATGCGACTCCTACAGCTAGCAGCTGAGGGACAGAGTCCTGTAGCTCAAGTAAGAGAAGCTCATGGTTTTAGCTCAGAAGGTCCATGACAGTTGCATGAATTATTTTGTCCCACAAGAAAAGCAGATTTCCATGCTACAGAAAGACAGGCCATTCTAGAGTCAGTGAGGGGAGCATGATATATCAATTGCATGGACTCATTGGGCTTCATGGTCACTAGCTATACCATACACACCAGCCACAAGGACATCAGCAGGGACAGAACTCCTGGATATGCTCATTAACAAGGATAGAGCTCACACCCTTCTGCTCTGAATGTGCAGGCCTTATACCCACTTGAGCTAAGGAAGTTTCTTTCTAGGAGTATTTGGGCTATATTCTCTGTGACCCCCTCCCCAACTGCTAGAGGATCACATGCTGGACCCGGTCTGATTTTCTTTGCAGCAGAGGGCAGTGGTACTCTCACATGCTACCCACACATTTCCAGTATCTAACAAGAGGAAAAACAGCATGAGCAGCACAATTCCTACCAAAACCCCCCCCCAAAAAACACACACACCAATCCCCAGACTTACACTGCATGGGCTCTCCAGCTTCCCTTGCTGTTCCTGGAATAGCCCTGCCCTCCAAATCAACACAGATGCAATTAGTTCCATGGCACTGGACTGGCAGGAAGTCTCCTTCATGGGTACAGGAGGGAACGAAGAGATCAGACCCTGCAGGTTGGCTTCGTTTCAAGCTTTGCAGACTTCCCCTTTGCTTCTCACATGCAGTGGGACACCTTGGATGTCCACCTTGCACTCTTGAGCCTGGGACTTCCTTACCTCGCGAGTCCACACACCAGCACATGGCCGCATAGCACTGAATTTCCTCATAGCTCCCCTCCTTGGTGCACGTCGGAACAAACAAGTCCACGGGCTGCTCACTGCAGTCTTTGGCCTTCAAAGCCATTTTCACCACCTCACCTAAATCTTCGGCAATGTTTTCAGGGACAGAAATGACATGTTGCAAAAAGGCAAAGAACTCTGGAAGTTCCAAGACAGAAGCAAGAAATTCCACCCTATTCTGATTGTCCTGTAAACTAACTGCATGGCCAAAGCTGTCCACAAGAGGTTGACTCAAAAAGGAGCTCTCCTTTGATGTTTCCAGTGACAACCCCTCCGCTAGTTTTGCAACGCTTCCTCTGTTGTCCATTCCCATCATGCCTCCCTGCTGGAAGAACTGGCCAATGTTGAATTTCCCTCTAGTGCCAAGCGCTCCCGTAAAGTTAAACTGGATCAAGTTCTTCAAGAACTTTCCTCCAAACAGGTTTTCTTGGAAGCGCTTTGGGTTGGTGGTGAACTGAAGGGCGACTCGAGCTAACTGTCTCGACGGAAACATCCCTCTGATAGCGTCACTGAGGATGGATTCTAGTGCGAATAACTGGCTGGCCCCTTGCCTTTCTATGATAGGAGATAGCAATCCAGAGTCCACAAACAACTCCTTGAAGGAAGGAGGGCAAAGGCTCGAAAACGTGGCTGTTTTCTCTGACTTCACATCTGGGGTGTCGAACAAACTGTGCTGACTGAAGTACCCAACGGGTCCATAAAACAGCCTCGATAGAGCCTGCTGTCTCTCTGAGGCACACGTTCGTTCTTCACCTAGACAATGGCAAACAAGGAGATTGTCACGTGGGATGGGGAAGACTCACAACCAAGCTTCTCAAAGGCTGCTGGGAATGGGAGGAGTATACAGGTGATCTATATAAATTGGACCCAGCTCATCCTTGGGGAGAAAAGGAGGAGACAAGGCAGCTTTAAAAAGGGCAGGGAGTTGAAGGAGGGCTAGTGGAAAAACAACTCAAGAAAGGAGCAGGAAGAAAGACAATCACGCTGGGGAAAAGGTAATGAGTCTGGGGAAAATTGGGCACTGGCTGGGGCCAACCTCCCTCGGAAACTGTGAACTAGTGGGGTGTAGAGGATGATAGACTGACATCCCTTTTATAATTATTCCTATGTACGCTCTGGTGTCATTTCTCCCCAGTCCCTTTCAGGCAATGGCTTGGTGACATTTGGTGCTCTAGGATTTGCGGCTGAGCTGGAAGGCCAAGTCAAGTTAGTGATTGTCTACTGAACTCCCTGGAGCTGATGAGAACCCACCAGCTCACAGACTCCCAGAACCCAGAGGCATCATTGTTAACAGTCATGGTAGCCTCTGCTGACACCACACAGAGACTAATCTACCCTTTCACCTCTAGTCTCCAGGGCAGGTTTGAGGCACATAGGTGGGGTGGGGTAGCTTGCATTGATCCTGCCCATGCTGTACCTGCTTTATGTATAAACATTTCAGTCCTTTAGGCTATCAATCCAGCAACTTGTCTGAGATTCTCTGGTCAATGTGCATTATGCCAGACCCTCGTTTTGAACCTTTGACCCTCACCCCCATTCCTGTTTTTTCATTTGTTGTTCCACAGGTCATTTGATCCTCCCCTCACCTTTAGTTCCTCTCCCCACCTTTAGTGGGCCTTTAGTTCTAGTGGGATCTGCCCACCGCTTCCTAGGATATTCCTGTAAGCCAGCCCTTTGATGGAGGCTCTGTGCTTGGCATCCCCTTCTGGTTCTCTCATTCACAGCCGCTAGCCTGCCCTCCCATTCCAGGTTTTGGATTCTATTCCATAATTAGTTGATCTTTGTCCTGTTGTAGCCCTCCCTTCCTTATTTTTAGTGGAGTGGTGGCTGTGTGTGTTTCTTTTGGGTGAGATCTCTAGAGGCATCAAATAGGCCGGTACCTTTCACCCACAGAAATTCACAACCCCAAAAATGTCAATCAGAAACAAATACAAGTTTCTTAAACGTTCTCTCTTCCCCTCATTGAACCAAATCACACCAGCATGTAAAAAGAAGTTTGCTTGACAAAATGCTACTGTACAATCAGAAAGTGGTAGATTTAAAAAATGAGATGATTGTATTGCATGTAGATGCTAGAACAGTCTCCCTTGTGACTGCTATATTCTCGTGAAAATTTCTTTTCAGTGGTTAGGCGGCAAACCTCTAATTTCTCTGCTTAGATTTCCTAAGTCTGCCAATCAAAGCTGCACAGCTGAGTTTCAAGCAGCCTCAAATTATGTCACAAAACCATCGGAAGGTCTCAGAGGCACACAGAGAGAAAACAATCAGCCCTGACATATGGAGAGGCCTCTCAGACACCTCTCTTGCAACATCCTTGCTCATCAGCCTTGAAGGCAGGCAAACATTTTCATGTTATAGTAAGCCCATCTTTGCCTAAAGCCTGTAGTGACTCTGGATCATTAGTGACACCCAGAATTGATTTTTTTTCTTTGTCTACATGGCATGACTATGTCTAGTAGACAGAAAAATTAACTTTGCCGAAGGCTGCCTGTGTTAAGTCTTTGTAGCCCCAACCCTCCTGCACAAACCTGAATATTTAGGTATTTATCTCCAGACTGAAGGGTTTTAAACAAATCCTTTCCTGCCCCCATCTGACCCCTTTGACATTTTCAGCTGTCATCTTCCATTTTGGGCTCCAAACTTAATGCATATTTTCTTAATGCAATCTCCCTTGTTTCATGATGTGGCAGCTCACACACCTTTTCTTCATTTGTTTTTATGGAATTTGTTAACCTTCATGGCCAAGTAGCAGAGGGAGAGAGATGGGGAACAAGATGACTGGAGAGAGACCTCAATAGCAATGCATCCCCACACCAGCAGCATCACAGCAGAAAAAGAGAGTTAAACCACAAGTGCAGCATCACCAACACTCACAATTTTGTCACAATACTTGTGATATAGAGTATTTTTCTTAAACTCCCAGCTCTTGGAGTCAGGTGAATCTCAGCTTTTATTTTAAAACAAATGTAATTTTCTAGCTCTCATAATTAGGGAGAAACCCTTGAAAATGTGAACCCGAAAGGCATCAAAATCAGAAGGGTAAATAAAAGGATTCTATCATTTATTATTTTAAAATCTAATAATTTTTCAGCGCCAGATTCATGATTTCTGAAAGCTTGGGCTTGACAATACTGACAAGAGAACTGATGTTGCACCTTCACTCAGAGAACACTCCCATTGCAAGATAAAGGCAAGGAGAGAGGTAGGCTGACTTGAGGTCCTAAATAGGGGAGTTGGTTGGGAGTCAGTAAAGTCTGCTTGAAGGTGCTCCTGTTCTCTCATGGGACTGTGTATTGTGAGGCTATGGGCAGTGACAGAAGAAAAGGGGGTGAGACAATAGAAGTCTGCAGGAGATTTTGACAATAACTGGTATTTTAACCCAAAATCTACACAAATCTTCCAGGAGGATTGGGAAAGATACACAACATGCGTTTATGCGTCTTCTGTGAAAATTAGCACCAGGAATTGATTGTTTACTAGACCACTCCAATACATACCACAAGTCGGTAGCTGCCCTTGCCTCCTTGTTCCCTGGATCTCCTGTCCCTTAGGGTCCACACACCAGCACAACCCTTCCTGCTCGCACTGCACTGGGGTATAGTCGCCATTATCCTCACAAGACGGACTGTAATCATGTCTGAAGCGAATGGCTGCAAACCTCTCAATCTCACATTTAGAGGGGCCTGAAAGAGAAATACTACCGGTTAAAGGAGGAAGAGTGTTAAGTGTTGGAGCAAATCTTCACTCAGTCCTGGTTCTGTCAAGACTGAATTTTTCAGGGAAGGCCCCGATGCCCAGCCTCAGTTTTTCTTTAATGGTTAGAATTCATTCTTCATAGTAAATGACAGAGACTAAAACTTCACCACACTTTTCAGCCATTTTTATAGCTACTGTATAACTGTAAATGCAGTCATTTCTCATTCAGCGGGCAATGGTGCAGGGCTACACAAGCATCTGCTTTTAAAGTGGGTTTAGTAGTGACGAATGGCACCAAGCAGACAGTTTAAAATCTCTCTTTATCCATGCAATGGGTACAGCATTGGCAATGTGAGCCACCCCCACACTTTCTCACCCTGGTCTGGTATGAAGGTACTTGCATTTCCTGGACAGGACAATCCCTGGCCTCTCCACCAAGAATATTAATAAAAGGCTGGCTGTGCCATGGACGTCAGTACACAAGGAATTAATCTGAGGCCACCAACTCATTTTACATCTGCCAAAGTGTAACTGAAAATGTAAAGGTTAATACCTGTAGTAGCTTTAGAGGATGATGCAAAACTCCTATCATGCACATACCCATTTGTAATACAGTGTCTTAGCACAAGTGATCATGCCTCCCTCTAATGGCTGCAATGGTGGTAGGGGTAGTGAAAGTCCATGCTTTGTTCTCCATTGACAACTGGAATGTCTGACTATATGCAGTCAGGGTCTATTTCACAATACTATACACGTCAGAGGGGAAAAAATTCCTTCCTGACACCAAGAGGTGATCAGTTAACTCCAAAAACATGAAAGGCAAATGATTTCTATGTAGCTGAAGGAATACTTGTCTTGATACCTGCTTCAGTATTCAGGCATTACATATTAATGGCAAGTGTGCGTTAGAGGTCCCTATCTGTGTCTGATCGGTAGAGGATATGAGTCTGTTATAGCCCCAGCTAAAGAAGCTTGGCTCTTCAGTTCAAGCTGTAGCAGTTCATGCTTTTAGCTCTGGAGATTCCTGGTTCAATCCCCAGTGTGTCAGCCAAAAGGGTTGTGACCACACTTGTGCATTCATAGAATCATAGAATATTAAAGCTGAAAGGGACATCAGGAGGTATCTAGTCCAACCTCCTGCTCAAAGCAGGACTATCCTCAGCTAAATAATCCCAGTGAAGGTTTTTTCAAGCCACAGTTTAAAAACCTCTAAAGATGGAGATTCCACCACCTCCCTACATAATCCAGTCCAGTGCTTCACCACACTCCTAGTGAAAAAGTTTTGCCTAATGTCCAACCTAGACCTCCCCTACTGCAACTTGAGACCATTGCTCCTTGTTCTGTCATCTACCACCACTGAGACCAGCCTAGCTCCATCCTCCCTGGAACCCACTTTCAGGTACTTAAAGGCTGCTATCAAATCCCCCCCATTCTTCTCTTCTGCAGACTAAACAAGCCTAGTTCCCTCAGCCTCTCCTCAGAAGTCTTCTGCTCCAGCCCCCTAATCATTTTTGTTGCCCTCCGCTGGACTCTCTCCAACTTGTCCACATCCTTATTGTAGTAGGGGGCCCAAAATTGGACAAAATACTCCAAATGCAGCCTCACCAATGCTGAATAGAGGGGAATAATCACTTCCCGTGATCTGCTGGCAATGCTCCTACTAATGCAGCCCAAAATACCATTAGCCTTCTTGGTAACCAGGGCACACTGCTGACTCATATCCAGCTTCTTATCCACTGTAACCCCCAGGTCCTTTTCTGCAGAACTGCTGCCTAGCTCATCGGTCCCCAGTCTGTAGCTGTACACGGGATTCTTCCGTCCTAAGTGGAGGACTCTGCACTTGTTGAACCTCATCAGATTTCTTTTGGCCCAATCCTCCAATTTGTTTAGGTCCTTCTGTATCCTATCCCTCCCTTCCAGGAAATCTACCACTCCCCCAGCTTAGTGTCATCTGCAAACTTTCTGAGGGTGCAATCTACCCCCTTTTCCAGATCATTAATGAAGATGTTGAACAAAACCGACCCCAGGACCGATCCCTGAGGCACTCCGCTTGTGACCAGCTGCCAGTTAAACATGGAGCCATTGATCACTACTTGTTGAGCCCTATGATCTAGCCAGTTCTCGATCCATTTTATAGTCCATTCATCCAATCCATACTTCTTTATCATCAGTCCAGAATTGCTGTCACTCATGGGACTCCAGTCTGTTGCTACTTACATCTAAACCTGCCAGAGGTTGCTAGCTGCACCCCCAGAAACCGTCTCTGCAGAATCCGATATATGCTGGTCTCAGTAAACGTGTGGGCAGGTTCCACTGTCGTGAAAACTGTATCATAAACTTCCTCAAGCAGCAATTCCAAGCCTGTGAAAGAAGAGAGCTTTTCAGCACAGAGGGCCATTTTAAAAGGAGAGGCTTCATCTGCCATTCATCCACATCTGAGAGGTGACAGAAATGGGTGCCTCCTACCAAATGAACATCAGCTCCTCTATCAGTTGAAATGTGAGGCTAGATTGTGAGATACTTTCAGACATTGATGGGCATTTGTTCACACAAGTAGCTCGACTGAACTAAGAGAGACTATTAGTGTCTACCTAAATGAATAAGGGCTGCATGCTATACCCTAAGACTAGGGCTGGTTTGTGGTAGCTAAGCAATCTGTAACTGTGCATGGACATGCAATCTTAGAATTACAGAAATGTAGGACTGGAAGGGACCTCAAAAGGTCATCTATATCCCAGACTGAGGCAGGACCAAGTAAATCTAGATCATCTTTGACAAGTGTTCATCTAACCTATTCTAAAAAGCCTTCACTGATGGGAATTCCACAACCTCATTTGGAAGCCTATTCCGATGTTTAACTACACTTATAGTTTGAAAGTTTTTCCCTAATATCTACTATTTTTACCTAAAATCTCCTTTGCTGTAGATTAGGCTGATTACTTTTTGTCCTACTTGCACTGGAAATAGAGAACAACTGATCACTGTCCTCTTTATAACAGCCCTTAAAGTATCTCGAGACTATTATCAGATCCCTCCACAGTCTTCTTTTCTCAAAATTAATCAGCCCAGTTTTTTAACCTTTCCTCATAGAGCTGGTTTTCTAAACCTTTCATCATTTTTCTTACGCTCCTCTGGACTCTCTCCATTTTGTCCAGAATTGGACACTACGCCAGCTGAGACCTCACCAGTGCTGAGCAGAGCAGGACAATTACCTCCTGGATCTTACATACAATACTCCTGCTAATACACCCCAGAATTCTATTCGTCTTTTGCAACTGCATCACTCTGTTGACTCATGCAGTTTGTGATCCACTATAATCCCTAGATCCTTGTCAGCAGTACTGTTGTCTGGCCAATTAGTCCCCATTTTGTAGTTGTACTTTGGAGTTTTTCTTCCTATGTGTAGTACCTTACACTTGCCTTTATTAAATTTGATGCGGTTGATTTCAGAGTAATTCTCCATTTTGTCAAAGTCGTTTTGAATTTTAATTCTGTCCTTCAAAATGCTAGCAACTCCTCCCAGCTTGGTGTCCTCTACAAATTTTACAAGCATATTCTCCACTCCCTTATCCAAGCCATTAATGAATATTGAATAGCATTGGACTCAGGACAGACTTCTACAGAATCCCACTAGATATGTCCCCCAAGTTTGACAGAGAAACATTTGAAATCTACTCTCTGAGCACAGTCTTTAAACCAGCTATGCACCCATCTTATAGTAATTTCATCTAGACCCCATTTCCATAGTGTGATTATGAGAACACCACAAGGGACTATGTCAAAAGCTTTACTAAAATCAAGATCTATTGTCTATAGCTTCCCTTCTATCCACTAGGCTAGTAACCCTGTCACAGAAGGAAATTACATTGGTTTGGCATGATTTGTTCTTAACAAATCCATGTCGACTGTTACTTATCACCTTATTATCCTCTAGCGGCATACAAATTGATTGTTTAATAATTTATTCCGGTGTCTTTCCAGATATCAAATTTACACTCATTGGTCTATAACTCCCTGGGTCCTCTTTTTCCCCCTTTTTAAATATAGGTGCTACATTTCCCCCTTGTTGTTAATATTGATTGTGTTAAGTATCTGGGAATAATTAATCTTTTTAGTGAAGACTGAAGCAAACTAAATTTGAACATCTAGGTCTTCTTTGATGTCATCAGTTATTAACTCCTTCCCCATTAAGCAGAGAATTTATGCTTTTTCTTTGTCTTTCTTTGGTGCTAATATATATTTAGAACCTCTTTTATGTCTCTTGCTAGATGTAACTCATTATGTGCCCTAGCTTTTCTGATTTTGTACCTCCTTGTGTTATTCCATAAGCCAACCTTTCATTTAAAAAAAGGCTGTGACCATTATAGGTGTGAAGGTAATCTTCATCATATTAATTGGATATGAACAGATAAATGGTATGTGTCTGAGTCTGCAGACAGTCAAACAATTTTTCCCCCTCTATGTTAAGTACTGAGGATTTTATCTGCTATCTGCTAATTTGTAGGCTCTTCCCCTCTGCCTTTTTCTCTTATTCTTAAGAAAAATTAGCTTAAAATTCACCAGAATGCTCACAGAACTGTCTGGAGATCAGAGCCTGACCATCCCCCAGCCTCCAGCTCCCCAGAAGAATTGTCCCCCGTTGCAAACTGTTCCATGTGCCATCAGCTATGAATATGCCTTAAACCTGCTGGGGAGGGTGGGGGAGGGGGAGGAGAAGGAGGGTTCTGTACAGGGAAGGGAGTTGTTCAGTCTCGAAGTCCATTCAGTTCCGCACCTCTCTGCTGAGATTGCTAACAAGACTGTCAGTTGTGACGGGGGACTTCTGATATGCAAGCAGCCCAGAAGGAACTGGTC
Organism: Mesoclemmys tuberculata; assembly: GCA_007922155.1. Lineage (NCBI taxonomy): Eukaryota > Metazoa > Chordata > Testudines > Chelidae > Mesoclemmys > Mesoclemmys tuberculata. The sequence continues at coordinate 5,032,472 of ML675632.1, read as the reverse complement.
GGAGACAACCAATTCTACTGACAGAAGGGACTCAACAGCGATTGGAAAATAACTTTTGAGCACAGCTAACCTGGCTGGCCAATGCCAATGAAAATGCCAACCTGAGCTGGCCAATGCAACCGATGATGCTGTGGTTGACATGTTCTTAGGCCTTGTATACACTAGCACTTATGTCAACAAAACCTTTGTTTTGAAACACACCCGAGTGACATACGTTTTGCCAGCAGAAGCGCTCATGTGGACAGCGCTATGTTGACACGAGACATTCTCCCCCTGACACCGCTACTACCGCTTGTTGAGCTGGTTTTATTATGTCGGTAGGAGAGCTCTCTCCCATTGGCATAATGTGGCTACATAAGCGCTTCTGCCACCAAAAGTTATGTCACTCAGGATGGTGTTTTTTCACATCCCTGAGCGGCTGACATAAGTGCTAGTGTAGACAAAGCCTTAGTGAGATAGCTCAGCTAGTGATCCCCTTCCTTAAGTGATCTTGCCACAGATAAGTATCTGGTACAATCAGCTGCTGTGTCTGCTCACAGATGACTCCAGCTTAGCCCTTAGCTTTCTCACTGGCATGAAGCTGTGGTCCTGGTGTTTGTTCATTATTTGCCCTTCTTTGAGGAATTCTGAGTCACATTGCTAAAAGAGAACAGATTTTGGAAGGCACTTACCAGTCTCTGCTAATTCCCGCCCCAGACTGTCGGCACAGTAACAGTACCCAGAAACCTCTGGAAACATGCTTCTGAAGGAGCTAAATGTCTGAAATGCGTCTGGGAACCTAAAAGGAAAAGCAGCTGGTTAGGAAGTGAAGAGTTTGTGGTGACCCTTTGACAATAACAAAGAAATCGTATTCGTCTCTAAACTCCCACTGCAGGGATCACAGTACAAAGGCTTTATGGCCCTTCTGGGGCTAGTTATGTCAGCCCTACTCCACTGTGATCCAAACGTTAGTGTTTCCTTTTACTAACAAGGCCTTAGGCTATGGAGCAATGTGTCCTGGCTGCCCACAGATCAAGATGGATCCAAGATTCGCCTTGTTCACCATATGCTACAAGAGCCTCCTCCTTATACATGTGTTTCCTCCACAAAGACGCTTAAGCACCATCATCCTGGATAACAGAACCCAACTATTAAACAAGCAAAGACCAATGAAGTAATTTCTTGGACAGAGTTTCAGGTCATTTTTAGTCTTGTAACTAGCGCCTAATGTACTACAATGATGAGGGTGGTAGAAATGTTGACAGATAATTTTTGATCCTGTTCCAACCTTTGAAAGTGCAGCAAAGATTGTAAAATATGTGTCAATGTGCTTAATGTAATTACAAATACCCATTCATTAGCAACTTTCTACAAAGCCACACAAGATGGAAGAAAGCCTAAACAAAGAAGTTGTTTTTTTTCCCCACATCTGCTTTCCACACTGAATTAAGCATGGACAGCAGACAAAAACCTCACTAATCTGTTTCATTATGAAAACCTAGGTCAATGGATTAAAAGGAAAGTTTACTTTTTAAACATATTATAAGAGAGACTGACTCTTACTTCAGCAGATCAAAGGAGTTCTAGATTCTTTTAAAATACTCTAGTAGTGACGATAGCCAGGTTCCAGCAAAGGAATGATTTAAGGAGGAAACTTAATACAGTCAGCATTTAAAACCCCCCCACAATACATGTGATCTTAAATGACATACACCAGGGTTTCTTCAAGTAAATAGAAGATAAAACATTCTATGTTCAGGCATTATGGCAAATGAAACAGTGGCCCCATGTTCTAATACGAGATTAGCATTATACATACATGCTCATAACCGTAAATATGATTTACTCACACAGCTCTCAGCTGTATGCAGTTGTGTGGTGGAATCCAGCAAGGGGCTGTGAAATTCACTACCAAAGAAGTAAACAGAATCAAATACTCTAGTGAGCCTTTCAACGATGGATAATTTTATAGGCAGAAATAATGTATCACACGCTTAGATACCCCGGTGACTCATGCTGTATAAAAACCTTAGACTAGTCGGGTGGATGGGTAGATAGATACTGGAATGAAGCCTGGGATACAGGTCTGGGATGTTGTGCAAAGGCACTTTGAAGCTCCTTTTTACACTCCCTGGTGCTACTGCAGCTGTATACAGGGCTGGTCCTCCACACCACACTACATTAGCTTTGGGGCTGCTCTGACTAACTCCAGCCCGCAACATTCCCAAGAGGCCAAAAATGCAAGCCAAGAAGTATTCTGGCATAGTATTCTTGGCCACGCTTCCAAAAGTGAGATGGGAGGAGAAATGTAAGAGCCCCTACATCAGCTTCACACCACTGACGATCACATATGCTCTGGAGCAATCCTCGCTGGGCTGGATAAATCATCTTTGGGGCCACTTTACTCCGGTGCTGCTGCCACATCTCAAGAGAGAACCTGCCCCACTAACAATAACGTTGGCATGAAAAAAGAAGAGCAATCAAATGTCATGCTCCAGGACACAGATTGTTATTGGGGTACAGAAGAAATTCATTAGTAAATTATTAAGGCCAGAAGGGACCTTTCTGATCATCTTTTCTGGCTTCCTGCATAACAAAGGCGAGAGAATTCTGCTCTTGTCTCCCCACGTACAGCGTGGCACAATTGACTTTGTGCATTGTAGGTGCTTTCAGGTTCCTCTTAAACAACAAGCATTGGCCACTCCCAGAAGCTAGGCCACCACACTTGATCAACCAATGGCGTGCTCTTATGTGTCACATCCTTTGTTGTTCCGACAGTAGCGTGACTAAACACAATAGGACTTCGAATCAATTCAGGTTCTTATACTGCGCCTATCACGCTAACATCTGAACAGCTGGGGCTTTGAAACAGGCTGCTGGGTAAATAAATTTCTGCACCCAATTTTTTTTTTTTTAATAATTCAATTTTAAAATATACTACACACCAAATTATACCATGTTTAATGTGTGGCTGGACATGTGGTTATATCCTGGTATCAGTTATTTCTGTCCTGAGGCCACAGCATGACCAAATAAAATGCAAAAACTATAAATCAGGCCCACATAAAAATGCATATAGGACTGCATGCATCTAGCTTTGAAAATCCACCCCTTAGCTTCCCTGTTCCTTTCCCTCCCTCCCCCCACATTGTCTGTCCTTGGCCAATAGTGGATAACGACAACTCACCTAAGATCATCGCTCTCACCCCTGTCACAAAAATGGTGGAAATAAATGTGACTTTTCACGTGTGGTTAGAATTGTGGCCCCGCTCGCGTTTCTGTTCTATGTGTTCTGAGATGAGAGCAAGTGTAAAGAAAATGGAAAAGAGATAAACATGGATTTGTGGGTATCATCAAGGAAAGTGGGTCTTGGCTTAAAAATGTATAACAATGTTATTTTTTATTGTAAGTGATTCTAAAAAAAGCCCCCTTTTATCACCGGACTGCACAGCTCCACTTGTATCCAACATTTACTGACCACACACTGTGTCAGGAAAGGAGCTGTATTCTGTACATTCACAACCAAATAACACAGAGAGGCAGCACCTCCATGGAGCTATGACAATTTACAGCGGCGGAGGGCTGTGCCTCGGAATCTTTATTGTGGAGAAAATGATGCAGGAAGCAGAAAGAAAATAGTGTGGTTTCTCAGATCTCAAGCTCTCTTATCTTTCTAACTCAGAATTTTGTACTGCTGCTCATCGTTGCAGCATCTGAGCACCTTCTATGGAAAAATCAATAGCGATAGTGAAGTCCATCAAGAACTCCTTGAGTCCCTGGCTCCTCTACCTATTCATGGTAAAAGCTCTGCTCGGGGTTAGGTCTAGGTTGATTTTATTTATTTCCATTCTTGTAAGGTTGATTTGTTTAGGGTTATTTTGGTTTTTTGGTTGGGGATTGTTAGGCAGTAAAGAATGTTCATATTCTGAGTGTCATTCTTAGGGTAGAAAGGATGGAAGACCCAGTGGTTAGGGCACAGCGATTTGGAAGGCTAGGATTCAAGTCCCTGTTCTGCCACAGGCTTTTGTGTGACTTTGAGCAAGCCATTTAGCCTCTTTGCAGCTCAGTTCCCCATCTGCACAATGGGGATAATAGCCCTGCCCTACCTCACCAGGGTGTTCAGAGGATAAATACATTAAAGATTATGAGACAGATAAAAAGGTAGAAAACTGGTAAAAACAGTCTTGCTTAGATTTATATGGTGATGTGGAAGCTACCCAAACCCAGTCCTGATGTCACTTTCCAAGCAAAGCTCCCAATGGGAACAGCAACTATCTTTTTAAAGCATCACTTTCTTCATTCTAGTTGCCTTTTTCGATTGTCCAGACCCACCAGCCCACTACTGAAACAGCCACAATGTCTTTCACTTGCCTAAATACCCTTGTCTGACACACTGACAAATTTGCACCAGGCACTTGGCCTGCCTTGCAGTACTTTTATTTTTGCTTAAGTTAAAGACCAAAACTCAAAACCACAAGATTCACGTTTACATTAAAATCTCTCCACTGGAATAGGCTGCAGCCAGAAGTGAGACATTACGTTTATTTTACTGCCCTCTTGAGGAAAGAGGCAAGCAGTGAGTCTGAAGTCATGACCCATTCAGCCGTACTAGACACCAAATGCTCTGTTTAAATTAGAGAGAAGCAAAACTGTTTCACGGAAAAGATGGGCTCAGCCTCAACAGCAATTGTGCAAAAAAGAAAATTGTTCCAACCCCCATCCCTCCACAACAAACCACACCCCCAAAAGGACTGGTGTTTCCTGTCCCCTCTGTGTGTTTGGGCTTTTTTTCTGCACATGAGACAAGCTGGCAATGTTTGAAAGTCACCCAATGGCCTGCTCCAGCCTTGAAAGAGGCCTTGTTTATTCCTATCTCTTTACTCCTCTTTGCAATCCTCTGTTCATCTCCCAGTGGCTAACTTGCTGCAACATCCTTTCATGCAACCTCACAACTGTGCGTACAAGAGCCTCTGCTCTGCTACCCCTGAGAGCTGGAACAGCATCCTTGTGTGTTTCCACTTCACTGGCTCTGCATCTGTATCCAGATCCTCAATGGAAACATCTTTCCTCTCTTATCCATCCCTCTTAATTCCTCTCTCCCTCTGCTCTTATCTAGCTCATTCATTGTGTTATTTCATTCTGTATGGTGCTGCCTTTAATGACAATGGATAAATTACTATCATGTTGGGATAGCTAAGAATGCGTAAGGACACTCTGATTCCATTGCCTGTGAGTTGACAAGGGGCCTCTGGTTTTAAAGCATAAACCACTACTGAATAAACTAACATACATCTATTTGCTTTCAGGAAATAGCAGACTCACAGCTCTTTACCTGGGCTAACCACCAGTGGGAGACAAAGACCCACATGGGGTTAGTGTGGGATACAGCTGGAATGTGCAATGAGGTAATAATTCACAAAGGTCTGTAGTATTGCCACTAAGTTGCAGAAATGACTGCTCCTACCTGTTATAACTATGAACTAGATCAAAGACCATCATGTCTGTGGTTCTGACAAATTTGCATTGGACAGGTAAAAATTCTCCATCGGCTGAGCACTGCGGTGGGCTCCTTTCCCCAACACCATGCAGAATGCGACGGTCTCGGATCTCACAGCTCCCTGGACCTGATGGAAAACAAGTATCCGCTATCATGAATTCACCTTCCCACGAGTGCTTGAAAGCAAGCCACAAATTCACAGACACCACGGTCAGAGCCGTGATCAGGCAGCCTGCCCTCCTCCACAACATAGGCCACAGAATGTCCCCAAATTAATTTCTAAAACAGATCTTTTAGGAAAAACAGCCGATCTTCATTTTAAAATTGTTAGTGATGGAGAGTCCATCGCGACCCTGGTACATTGCTCTCACTGTTAAAAATTTAAGCCTTATTTCCAGTCTGAATTTGTCTAGCTTCAACCTCCAGCCACTGTATTGTGTTACACCTTTCTATGCTAGATTGAAGAGACCGCTATTAAATATTTGTTCCCCAGGTAGGTACTTAAAGACTCTAATCAAGTCACCCCTTCCCCTTGTTAAACTAAATAGATTGGGCTCCTTGACTCTGACTTTATGAAGCAAATTTTTTAATCTCTTTTAATTTTGAATTGTGGACATCTGAATCAGTTCCCAATACAGAGGTAAAATAACCTTTCCTTCAACTCAAAATTCCTATTTATACATCCAAGGATCACATTAGAGCTTTTGGCCACAGTATAACACTAGGAATTCATGGTCAGCTGATTAGCATATCCTCCCCTCCTCCACCCCATAACACCCAAATTATTTTTCAGAGTCACTGCTTCCCAGGAATCAGATCCCCACCCTGTAATTATGGCCCACTTTCTTTGTTTCGAGATGCATACATTCACATTTAGATATATTAAAAGCCATATTGTTTGCTTCAGCTCAGTTTATCAATCAAACCACATCACTCTATCAGCAAACTGATGCATTATTTACCACTCAATTTTTGTGTCATCTGCAAACTTTATCAGTGATTATTTCCTGTTTTCTTGCAGGTCACAGATAAAAATGTTAAATAGCTGAGGGCCAAAAACAGATTCCGTCCCATATAACCCCACTAGAAAGACACCTGAGCAATGATGATTCCCCATTTACAATTACATTTTGAGATTTATCAGTCAGTCAAATTTTAATCCACATAATGTGTGCTATCTTAATTGTATTTCTTCAAACATTTTGTTTTTAGTCAAAATGCTGTGTGGTACTGAGTCAAATGTCTTCCAGAAGTCTAAGTATATTACATCAACACTGGTATTTTTATCAACCAAATTTGTAATCTCATAAAAAAAAGAAACCAAGTTAATTTGACAGGATCTATTTTCTATTACTCTTGATGATTGGCATTAATGACATTACCCTCCTTTAATTCTTTATTAATCGAGCCCTGTATCGGCTGCCCCATTATCTTGCCTGGGACCAATATCAGGCTGACAGGCCTATAATTACCCAGGTCATTCCATTTCTCCTTTTGAAACACTGGCATCACATTCACTGTCTTTTGTCTTCTGGAACTTCCCCAGTGCTCCCAAGCTTACTGAAAATCAACATTAACGGTCCAGCAAGCTCCTAAGCCAACTCCTTTAAAACTCTTGGATGCAAGTTATCTGGACCTGCTGATTTTTAAAATGTCTAACTTTAGTCGCTGTTTAACGTCCTCCTGAGATACTGGTGGAATGGAAAGAGTGTTCTCATCCCATGATTTTGGAAAGACAACCCTGAAATTTCCTTGCAGTAAAGCTTATGACCCACCATTCATCACTCAATTTTTTTATTTCCCTTCCTTCAAACATGAAATCAAATCCACATTATGCTGAACTTTACTTACATCGCATTGGCTTGCCTGTCTGCCTCGTGCCGTAAATCTCCATCCCTTCAGAGTCCACACACCAGCATTGCTCTAGCCCCACATCACACTGCACTGGGTCAAACTCTCCCGAATTCAAGCACTGTGGGACATAGGAGCTAGTGCTGCTGTTGATGTAGTGACTTAACAAGATCTGCTGTTTTTGGAGCTGGCAAAAGGATAAACCTACAATATCAAAGAGGCATCATCAGAAGAAGGTTATTGATGGCCACAAAACCATTTATTTTTCTAGAGGACATTTGAGTTTTCTATGGGCTGCATTGAGACCATGGAATTTTTTCTGTCACGCAGCCAAGTTTGCAAGGAGAGTAATCAAATACTGCAAGAGAGCCTGGGATAAATTTCAGATTAAACTCACCATATGTAGGATCCAGGAAAGGATTTGTGGTTTTAGTTAGCCCAAGAGAAACACAGCAATTCTACCTGACATAAACTGAAGTCAGGCAAAACCTGCTGGTTTCAGGTGAGTTCTACTTTGCGTTTTCAAGGCCAGATTATCAGATTTGAGGTCAGACGGGATGATCACAGTGACCTCTTCTGGCCTTTGAACCTGTGATTCACCAGCTAATGTAAATGAGAATTGACCTGTTGACATCAGTGATGCTACTTCACATTACACCAGCTGGTCTGGGCCCTCAGATGCAAACTCAGGGGGTGTGAAGCCATGGAAAGTGAAACTGAACCAGAAAGTTGGGAATGACTAGAGCAGAGGTCCCCAAACTGTGGGGCATGCCCCCCCAGAGGGCATGGAGGCATGTTTGGGGGATGCAGCAGAGCCTGGGACAGCCCCCATGTGGGAGGGAGGCGAGAAGAGAATGCACCAATGCTCCCCCGGCTCCCCACCATGACCACTGAGGCCTGTCAGCCATGGCCCCGCTCCCAGCTCTGATCCCAGATGCCGCTCCCAACCCCTACTGTGGTCCTGCTCCCAGCCCCAGCTGTCGGGGGGAGGATGCGGACAGGGGTAAGGGTGGGTGTGGGATTAAAAAGGTCTGGGTACCACTGCACTAGAACCACCACAATGCTGTATTGTATCAACCTCCTACTCCTTTCCATAAGATCCTGACAAGGGGCACGTTTTCCACCCAGCTGCAATTAAAGCCATAGCTACTCAGTTCCTATTAAAGTCAATAGGTGTTTTGGAGTAAATTCCTCTCAGCTCCTTGCACCCAGCCTAGAAACTTGGGCACGACACTGGAAGGCAGAATACGTACTGCATTCAAAGGAATCCCTGTGATTGTATAAGCAACTATGACAGCATACTCAGTCTAAGCTATCAGGAACCTTCAGCAGACGAAATCCGCATGGTGCTTTACACACTATGCAAAACGTAAGGGCCTTGCCTCGAAGAGCTTGCAGTCTAGCTTTATTCACTACAGAGATTGAAGGTCCCTGGTTCCAAGGGCTTTACAACGTAATGGGCTGAGTCCCGACTCACTCCTTGACACTGGGATGACTCGAGGGACTGCTCGGGTGGGTGAGGTTTGCGTGAGCAGGTCCTGAGTAATTTAAAGAGCTTTCACTGAGAAAGATCAGTAAATCACAGGCAGGTTACTCTTGCTCTCATTTGTGTCAATGGTCAAAGTCCACTTGATTTCACTGGTTGCTACACTGGGAGGTAAATGGCTTTTTAACACCACCCAGGAAAAAGAGAGATGACATCTGACTTACAGGTTATGGGAACTCCAGTCTGTTTAGTACCTGGTACCTCAACACCATTAGCATCTACACACCAGCAGGAGAGACCATTCGTATTGCACTGCACCGTCCTGGGGAGAAGACACAGAACATCATTTTCTACTGGCAACAGAATTGCCTATTCATCTGAAATATACCTGTCAGCAATGGGACGTCCACAGGACAGAGAAAGATGCCAACACGGCAAGGGCACCAGAAAGAATTGTATTCTAGGTTCTTTGGAGGGGGATCTCTTTGGAATTCCCAGAGATCCCCTCCAGACGTCAGTCAGCACATGGCAAGATCAGTCCCCAGCAGTGCAACCTCTTACCAGGTCCCTAGTATGTTCAGTTTAGAGACAGGCCTGAAGAGCCCCGCACAAAGGGAAAGTTCAGAATCGTTGTTTTAATAATGAATGAGGTTTTAATTATAGGCTCTTCTGTCACTGTAGGACCTAAGCATCACACATACATGAATGATCTTATCCTAGCAATGCCCCTGTGGGGCCAGAGAGCGTTATCCCTGTTTGGGGGGCATGGATGTAGTTTAGAGGGAGTGGGGTGGAGCACGGCCCCCACAAACTGCAAACCTCAGGAAGGTGTGGAATTTGTGCCCTCTCCCCCCCAGACACACACACATGGCCCCACTGACCTGCCTGGAGCTACCCCCCACATATAGAAGTCAAACTACACTTATGTTTGGGGGGAGGCAGATGGGGAACTGAAAGAGAGAGAGATTAAGGCCCAGATCCTAGGTATTTAAGTGCCCAATTACCGTTGATGTCAAAGGGAGTTAAGTGCCTAAGTACCACTGAGGAGCTAGGCCTATGAGATTTGTCCATGGTTGCACCGAAAGATGATAGAGTCCTGCCTGCTAGCTCTGTGCCTTAACCACAAGACTATCCCTCCTCTCCAGAGCCAGATCCACTCTGCGCAGGTCAGGCTCTTTTCTAACTCAAAAAGAAGTCAGTCTGGTCATCTGAGAGTCTCAGTCTAGTTGCTGATCCCCCACCCCCTCACCCTTTCCCCAAAGGAGGACGTAAACTGGGCCAGCCCAATACTGGTACAGGATTTTTCCCCTCTCCCCACCCTGGCTCAGCTATGCTGGCTAGCACATTGGAGGTGGCAGAGCTTTGGCTCCAAACCCTTCCCTGCCACATTTGTGGGGACAAAAGTAGCAACCCCGTAAAGGATGCTCTCCCTCTGTGTTGGAACCCAGCAGGGGCGTAGTGCCAAAAACAATCTGGCCCATCACATTTAAGCCAGTCCCGCTGTTTTTACTAATAGCGGGGACTCCACAGATTATTCCAAACGAGAGAGAGAGAGAGAGAGAGAGAGCTTGTTCAACAGTCGGAAGCTGGAGCACAGCCACCTCCTTAGGTATGACATTAGGGTGCAATCTTGCTCAGCCACAGAGCTCCCTTTGCCCTCAGTGGTGCAGATTTGGGTCTACAAGTGGCTGTGCTATTTTACCGGAACTGGCCATCTTCCAAGCAGTGGGGGACGTAGACTTCTCCTTCCAGAAAGGCCTTTTCCCTCTGGAGCTCACAGGGACGGAGAGGCTGGGTCTCAGCCTGGTACTCTGCATGCAAAAAACAGGTAGATCCAGAGCCTGGCTACATTGCCCCCTACAACATAATCTGTGCTGTCATTTTGAGTGTAGCTTTAAACAACACAGTGTTCCCCTTCTTTGGTGAGATTATTCCACAGTCTAATAAATCATTATACCAGATACAGGGCATTCCTAACTGCAAATGACCTAAATCATGAGCTAGCTCCTCTCACCATCAGATTATTTTAAAAACAATTAATTTTAAGAAATAATTCATTGGGAGTTGTGTTTACATGATGGCTGCCCTCTTGGCCAATACATCAGGGATTTAGGGACCTAAAAAGCATAAACTGTGGCAGTTTGACCTAAAGAACCAAGCCTCTAGGACATGGGGCTATAATAAGTCACCTCCTCTGTGGCTCAGCTCATAGAGGAACAGGTAATAGACACTCACCAATGGGTTATATTTATTTGCCTTCCAGCTTTTGAACCTCTAGGGGTCACTTTTTTTAGCTTCTCTCTGTAACCATGAGGGCTCGAATTTATTTTACTTTATTTTTCATAATGGAAGTCATGGCAGTATATTCACATTACTCCAGAGACAACGGCCTTATGAAAAGCACCAGTCTCATCATAAAACAAAATAATGGTTAAATCAATACAAATAACGGTGATGCCTACATTTGGGGGCATCCTTCTAATTTCTTTTTATCCCCGCCCCCATGCTTTTCACCTAAGCACCTTTGTTGCCTAGTCAGTCCTTCCAGCAGCTTCTTTTGGAGTCAGCCCACACCACACCTCCCTGAGACAGGTGTGTGCGGACAGCACAGAATCTGAGCTTTTTGCTGGCCCCAGGAGCGTGGGCTGGAGCTTAGAATCCAAGCTCAAATCCCTGGCAGCACCACGACCACTGAGTCAGCGGCACGTCACTTTGGTTTCAAAGATCAGAGTCCCGTTTCATGGCGCACTGCCCAGCGCAACGGGGCCCTGATCAAATGCTGAGGCTGTCGATGCTGCTCTAATCAATAATAGAGAAGTCTTAGCGCCAAGTTCTCAGGCAGGGGCAATGCAGTGTGGCTCCAGCCTGATACAAATCAAGGACAAGACTGAGTAAAGATAAACTTACCAAAAATATTGGCTGATACTGTGCTAATAAAGCAAAGGGTGCTGAGAAGCACAGGGCCCATCTTTCCATGCAGGAGCTGTGACCCCTTCCTATGCTGAGGGATCAAGACCTTGCCCTAGCCTCTGCCAGCCTTTTATAGCAGCCCTTGTTTGAACAGATTCACTTCAGAGCTGGTAGACTGGGTATTAAATTGGGTGACTGACGCAGGTTATGTTTCTAAGAAAATCATGAGGGCCTCAATTCACCTGGAACGCCCCCAGTGGATTTCTTCATCAGTAAGCTCTGATCTCTTTTCCATCGAGCACTTGTACACCTAGTCATCTGAAAGGAGAACAAACAGAGCAAACAGCCAGTGTACAGTGGAGGAGACTGGAGGACTTAATTTAACCAACACACAAATGAACTAAAACACAAAGGACCTAGACTTTGCCGGTTGGGACCTTAGACTGCCATTTGCTACATACTGTGTGCATCTGAACCAAATCATATAGGCTGGGACTAAGCCAGATGTATGGATGGTGCTAAGCACATTGCCAGCAGGCGGCAAGTAATAAATGTTGCAGCGCAGCAAGGGATAACATTTTCCATCCCTGCTGGAAAATGTTTCGCTCCAGACCAGATGTGGTTGAGTTTCTTTTCAAACTATGTCTGTGTGTGTCTTCACAGGGTTCAGTGTCAGTACAGTACAGAGCTGCATCTGAAAGACACAATACATAACCAATGTACTCTGTCTGCAGTGTTATTACATTTACAGAACTAAAGTAAAACCACCCTTGATCTGCCTTGTCTAGTTACAGTGTGAGCTCTCAGCAGCAGGGACTGTTCTTACTACATATCTGTAAGCATGGGGGTGCAGTGGGAGTTGGGGCCTCTAGGCACTACTGCAATACAAACACCACAGAATCAGGTTACCTGGCTTCTATTCCCTCCACTGCCACACGCTTGCTGTGTGCCCTTGGGCAAGTCACTTCACTTCTCTTTGCCTCAGTTTTGCTATCTGTAAAATAGGAATACGACTACTTAACTATTTGATGGTGACATCAGGCCTCACTTATAAACTACTTGTGAAATATTAGGATATCTTTGCATTGAAATCATCATCAAAATATTAGGATTTGCCTGTGTAAAACTTACTTCCATTGGCAAGCACTAACGGAAGTAATTCCCTTGGGCGTTGTGTGAGCAGTGCTAATCTATGAGAATAAAAGTGGCACAACTGGGCTCAATAAAAATCAGGAGAGAGTTAAGTGGCACAGGCAAGTAGGCAACGATGTGTTTTCAGATGAGCTTTGAAAAGCAATGAACACAAAGATGAGGAGGCAGCAAAAGAGGCATGGAAAGAGATGCAGAAGAGAAGGCTCTTGCACTAGCAGGGTGAAGGTTGTGTATAAAAGGAGACTAGGGCTAACAGGTGAAGGAGTAAGGAGGGGAAGAGGGAGGCAAGGCTATGGAGGGTTTTAAAAGCAAGCAATCTAGTTTTGAAAGGGACTCAAATGAATAAAGACCCAGTGGACAAGTGTCAGGAAGGGTGAGAGGAGTTATACCTGAATGGGGGTCAGGTTGGTGAGGGCACTTCCTGGACTGAGGAGGAACTATCTCAGGAGGCATCTTCTTACAGCCGACGGATTTTGGTGGTGTCAATGAATTTTAACCAAACAAAATGGTTTTGTTACTACCTTCTGTGCCCAAGACCCAGGACATGAGGGCCAAGATCTACTGTGTCTTCTGCAATGCAGAAGAAAGTTGTTATTGTCTGTACAGCGGAAATCCCAGTAGGTCTTGGCTCTTGGGAGAAGAAATAGGGTGCCCATACATCCCATTTTGGCCAGGACAGTCTTCCTTTTAAGTCTTGTCCTGGATGTGCCGACTGTTTGGCAAAGCTGGGCATTTGTCCCTTTCGCTTTTGCCAACAGGACAAATGCCCAGTTTTGCCCTAAAAGTGGGCACATCCCCCCTAGTGAGGCATGGAAAAACATTTGGGGAGAGGAGGCGGAGCGCCAATGCCAGCCCCACAGGACGGGGCTCGAGCGAGCAGTGATGCCAGCAGCTCAGGCCAGCCCTGTGCACGGAGGGGTCCCTGGCAAGTGGCTTGGGCCAGTTCTGTGTGGGAGGTGGGAGGGGGCCCTTAGGCCAACTCCACGTTGGCGGGGGCGGTGGGTTTCAAATGAATCCTGTGCCAGAGGGTGCAGGCAGTTTGGGTGAGCTTTTGGGGAACATGATCACCCTAAGCAGAAAGCCATATAGAAGTTGACTACAGCACACACCTAGCTGAACCAGCCAGATCATTTGCCCAAATTGCTCACTTCTTGAGATTTGATTTACAAATGGAGCCATTTGGGCAGATTTTTACAGGATCACTGATACCACTATCACTTTTAGTTTCTGAAAACATCTCCTGGACCATCCCACGAGAAGTTCAGCCAAGACTGAGACAAAAACTCTTTCAGGGATAACTGACTTGGTGAGCTCTGGCACGCAGTACCACTTGAACAGAGCTAGATTTGCGTCAAAGCCCATCTTGATACAGGCACATTCCATGAGATGCAACAGCTTGTTGGGGTGGCGAGAGGGGGGGTAGTTTACAGAGCAGAGCAATTTGCACACTCCACATTCTTTAAGCATGGTAAAAGCACTTGAAGTCTATGGCCAGGCTGAAATTCAAAACAAATAAACCCCAGCAAATATGATAGAAAATGGAGAGAGGATGGACTGGTCTACAATATTGTCATCACCTCAGCACTCTCCCCACAACAGATGGAAGTACCCCTTAATTTAGAGTATAAATGATTGGAGACATGGAAAGGGGAGTGAGAACAGGTTTCTGGTCACAGTTTAATAGATCATATTGGCAGACTTTATTCCACTCAGTAATGATTTAGAAGCCATTAAATCCTTATTCTACCCTCAGAGACAGTTTCTTAGACTGCCTATAAGGATTTGCAATATGTAAATAAATAAATAACCGCTCTTAAAATCTAGACTATGAGCTTTGTTGTGCAATCTCTCCTGGGGTTGGAGAAGCAAGGAAGGTGTATTGATAAGATGACTTACTAAAACCATGGAAACTTTAGGGAAAAATGACCTTATTTTCAGTGCAGACTCAAGTCTCCACTTGTGCCCAGACAATTTTGTGCACTCACTTTCCCAGTGATGGGAAATCCCAGTTGTGATGAGGTTTGCATGCACAAAACTACCCTGGATAAAAGATTTTTATGCATCAAAATGTTACCGCCGGTGCTCACAGGTTTCTGGCTGTCCACCAGCAGTATACAAAATGAGGCCTCAATCTGATTACATGAGTCAAACAAAATGGGAGACTTCAGTGTGGCCCGAGGACAACTATTGGCTTTGCAGCTCCAAACAGCAGCATTGCCAAGTGCTGCATACATGGATGGCTGGTTTATAAAATATCATTGCTTTTCCAAGTGTATGAAACCAAAAGTATTTATAACTGAGGGAACAGTCCTCACCCCCCTTCTGACATGTCCAGGGAAAGTAAAATCCTAGACTGATGTTATTGAGTGCCACCCTTTAAAGCTCACTAAAAGAAGAGTAGAAAGGTGCATATTATAACATTTGCCGTACTGTAAGAGGCAGAGGGGCAATTTCTTTCTGAGCATGAATCATGTTTTTCCACTCGTCAGGTTTGGTTTCATGTTGATTTTTGTTTCTGGCTGTGATCTTTTTAATTAAGATCTCCAACTAATCAAATCATAAACATAATTTACAGATTAGAAATACAAGTGACAAAGAAATAAACAGCCCCACTAGATAAATGCAAGTTTGTGTCATTTTGTTACTCAAGCAAAAGTTAGACATTTTCTGGACAGCCAAAGAGCAGAGATGAAGGGTTGAGAATTTCCAGAGTGTAACTGAGCACTCAGGTAAGAAGCAGGGATTTGTAGGGGAGTTGTGTGTTAATTTTTCACACTGTAATTTGCCATCAGGTGCCTGTGATCAACATTGTGGGGAAGAGCATATGCATCATTTCATGAAACAAATCAGCCTGCTTTTTTGTCTCTAGCAATATAGATGGTCAGAGTCACAGGGTTAAGGCTGGGAGGAACCACCAGATCATCTAGTCTGAGCTTCCATGTAACACAGGCCACCAGAACCACCCAGCATCCACACAAACCCAACAACCAGAATTACACCAAAGTACTGTAACAGCATGGTATGGTATTGCTAACCTTACGTCTTTGCTACTGCTGGCGACCATGCCGTCAGCCACAGCCTCCAGCCACCCTGAAGGCAGTGCAGAAGTAAGGATGGTGATACTGCAAACCCCCTACAGTAGGCTTGAATCTCCTTTTGGGTTGAGACCCACAGATTGAATAAAGCTGTACACTTTGTATAGTGTACTGTACTACTGGTAAGGCTCCTGGAAAAGATGGCATCCCAAAGGAAATTCTGAAATGTGGGGAAGAAAACATACTACCATATCTCTATCAGTTGCTGCTTACATGCTGAAAAGAAGGTGAGGTGCCCCAAGAGATGCATGACACAAACATCACCAGTTTGTATAAAAATAAAGGTGAAAAGGGCGACTAACAACTTCAGGGGTATCTCGCTACTAAATGCAGCAAGAAAAGCTTTAGCAAAAGTCATCTTAGTGCGCCTATAACAGCTGGTCAGTCATGTCTACTCTGAATCACAGTGCAGATGCAGGGCTGGAAGATCAACCAGAGTCATATTTTCTCTGCGTCAACTTCAAGCAAAGTACAGAGAGCAAAACTGGCCACCGTGCATTGTCTTTGTGGACCTAAACGAAGCATTTGACACAGTCAGCAAAGCAGGTCTATTTGCAATACTAGAAGAGAGAGGATGTCCATCAACCTTGTTAAGTCTTATAGGTTCATTTCATGACATGAGAGCAAATGTCCAGTTTGACAGGTCTATTTTGGACAACTTTGTGATGAAAAGCGGAGTGAAGCAAGGGTTTGTTCTTGTCCCTACACTCGCTGGAATCTTCTTCTTGGTGCCTCTGAACTATGCATTTAAGGACTTGAAAGATGGAGTATATCTTTACCTAGATCAGATGGGAAATTCTTCAATCAATCATGACATAAGGCAAAAGACTGAAGTAAAAAAGGTGCTTATCAGAGAACTTCTATTCGTGGATGCTCCCGCCCTTATAGCCCACAATGAAGATCTACTACAAGAACTCATGGGCTGCCTTTCAAGTGGTTGTCAGGCATTTGCTTTCACCATCAGTATTAAGAAAATGGTTGTATTAAGACAGGGGGTTCCATAAGATCCTTTAATCGCCTTAAATGCAAACCAGCTAGAAGTAGTCCAAAAGTTCAGCAGTGGTAGGTTCTACAGTGACTACCAACGTCTCATTGGATGAAGAATTAAATGTTCGCATTGGAAAGTCTGCCACCATCTTTAGGAGACTAACTAAGAGCCTGGAACAGCTCAAAGCTTACTATCATGACCAAAATGTTGGTGTACCAAGTTTGCGTCCTCAGCACTCTCATGTATGGTTGGGAAACATGGGCAACCTATGCTCACCAGGAAAAACAGTTAAACAGTTTCTTCTTGTTACTTACACAGTGTACTCAACATCAAATGGCAAGTTACCAATGCAGAGGTTCTTCAAAGGGCAGCCCAGCTCAAACAAAGATGACTGCGCTGGCTGGTCCACCTGAACATGTTAGAAGGTGGACATATACCTAAGGACATTCTATATGTGGAGCTACCAGAGTGAACAGGAGAAACAGGCTGTCCCGCACTTTACTATAAAGACACATGCAAGTGAGATATGAAGGAATCTGATATTGAATCCTGACCAATGGGAAACATTGGCAAGTGATCATAACAAGTGGTGCCATCGTTTTCATCAGGGCATCAAAGTCTATGACAAGTGCTGGCTCTTGGAGCTTAAAGAGAAAAGAGCTGGTGGGAATCAAGCAGCTCCCAACCAAGACATATATTTACAATAATTGCCAAAGAGTCTGCAAATTTCACATTGGACTATTTAGTCACATGAGACTAAATCAAACCATCTACATCATAGGCTGCAATTTCCACCACCTCTCGCAGATGAAAGGACGCCACTCACTGTATTATTGTATTAATAAACCCAACAAGAGATTTTAAATACAATACATTACTGTATTGTATCCTGCATGTAATGTTCATTTAAAAGGTGATTAAAATTAAACATGAAACACCGGTAACAATAGTAGCCTTTCTACTGTACGTTGCAAAAGTGCCCATTTTACTGAAAACCTTTGAAGAGAGACCACTTCTGACTAGCAACGACTTCTGCTAACTCCCTTGAGTGGTTGCTCTTGGCAAGTTTTACTGTATCACAATCCACAGGAGATTAAATGTTGTGTGCCACAGGCAGAGAATAGGTGGGACCAAAGTGCACCAGTGTGCGAGACCCTTGTAATATCAGAGAAAAATGGTTAATAACCTTTCGTATCTTCTGGTCTTCAAGATGTATTGCTTATGTCCATCCCACAGTCAGAGGGACTCCTGGCACAGGGCTGAAGATTAAGTCCATCCCTGCTTACTGATTTAAAACACTGATGCAATGTTAGCCATCAAGACGTGCACCAGCATGCCTGAGGTCTGGAAAAGGAAGGCTCGGCAAGCCAAGCACACCGCCCTGAGTTCCCTGGCATTTATATTCAGGAAGAGTTCTTCCTGGGACCTGGGGCCCTGAATCTGTTGAGGTGGGCTCTCCAGCCTAGGTCCGACTTGTCCAAAACTAAGGTTATTAACAGATGTGGGGCGGCAAAGAGTAGTTCTTTCATTACAGAACCTAGGTCCCTCCACCAACAGAGCAAAGCGAGGACTGGCAGCGGAATCATGAGTACCAAGTCCAGTGGTGTCTGCTCGAGGAGTAGACCGATGCTAGCCCTATCTGTAGGAGTCCGAAGCACAGTCTTGTGTACTGCACCACATAAGTTCATGTAACTAACAGCTTGAGGCAAACCAAAGTGGTCGTTAGCTGGTGAATTGTAACCTTGGAGATTAGGTCCAACATAGCTTGGAATCTGGCCTCCGGTAAGAAGGCCTTTGTATGGCTCGAGTTAAACACTGTCCCATAAACTCTATTCTCTAAACCGGGACCAGAGTTGACTTCTGCTCATTTATCAACAGACCCCGTGTCTCAAGGTGGCCTATACCGTACCGATACTGTGCTGGACCTGAGCCTGCGAGTGGCCTTTGAAAAGCCAGTCATCAAGGTATGGTAGATCTGCATGCCTCAAAATCTGAAGAAGGCTACTAGCACTGCCATAGACTTCGTGAAGACCCATGGGGCTGCCAACAGACCAAAGGGAAATGCAGTGAACCGGTAGTGGTGTTGACCCACTACAAACCAGCAGAATCTCCTGTGCCCACAGACAATGGAGATATGGAACCAGGCATCCTTTAAATTGAGGGTGGTGTACTAGTCTCCTGGATTCAGGGAGGGAATGGAGGAGGCCAGGGAGACCGTGAGGAACCTCGATTTCTTGATATATTTGTTGAGGCAATGCAGGTACAGGATGTGGCCTTCAGGATTAAGGAAATATTGGGAGTAAACTTTCCCTACTGAGTCTCAAGGAATCTCCTCTACAGCCCCCCCCCACAGGATGGCTTACACCTTCTGTTCAAGAAGCTGGTCATGAGAAGGGTCCCTGAAAAGGGACAGGGTTGGCGGTCAGAGGGAGGAGTGGGTGAAAACTGGAGGGTGTCATCAACTGTTATAGTGCTGAGTACCCAATGGCCCGAAGTTATAAATGACCACGCTGCATTGAGGGCGACAGTGGATCCAAAAACAAAAGGGGGAATCAGGACTGGTGTGCCATCCTTGGGTGTACCTTCAAAAGGCCTGCCTGGCCCCGCCAGGGTATCTAAGTGAGCCCAACTGGAAGGCTGAGGCAGAAGGTAGGGGCTGGTGTCATTTATAGCCATTTTCCTTTCTTTTGTAGGGCTGTCTGGGAGGCACCAGGAATCTGGAATACTGCTGGGGCTTAAAATGCTTCCTGGCGGCCAGGAGCATGTAAAGGCCCTGGGAATGCAGCATAGCCCTCAAGTCTTTGAGGCCAGGAAGCTTGGAGTCCATCTATTCAGAGAACAGGGAGGTCCCCTCAAAGGGGAGGTCCTAGACAGACTGCTGCACTTCATGAGAGAAACCTGATGACTGGAGTTATGAATAGCACTTCATGGTGACTACTGACACCATAGTCCTGGCTGCTAAGCCAGTAGCATCCAGAGCTGCCTGGAGGAGTCCTGGGCACCATCTTGCCTTCCTCCAGGACGGCCATGAACTCCTGCCTTGACTCCTTTGGCAGGAAGTCCTTAAATTTGGCCACTGAGTCCAACAGGTTGAAGTCGTGCCTCCCCAGCAGAGCTTGCTGGTTAGAGATATATAAGTGGAGGCTGCCTGTCCAAAAACTTTGCATCCAAACAGGTTCAGTCTCTTAGCCTCTTTATTTTGGGGGTAGCACTCAACTGTCCCTGTCTGTCTTGTTCGTTTGCAGCTGCCACCTCCAAGAATCCTTGGGTGGGGGGAAGGCACGAGTAAAAGTACAGAGTACTTCTCCGTCCTTTTGGAGGTGGAAGCTGAAACAAACAGGTCTGCCATAGCTCCTTGACAGGTCCCATCGTCGCCTCATTAACTGGCAGGGCCACTCTGGAGGGGGCCACTTCAGCCAGGATATCAATTAAGCTGTGCACACCCTCCTTGAGTTTCTCAGCTTCCAGTTCCAAATTTGCAGCAACCCGTTTCAGGAGCTCTTGGTGGGCCCTGAAGTCATCCAGTGGAGGTGACTTACTAGAGTCTATGAATGCCTCATCTGGGGATGAAGAGGAGGCCTGGACCAGAGGAGGGGCTGTCTCTTCTTCCTCCACCTGAGCCAAGCCCATTGGGGCCACATCTAGAATCTTAGTACCAGGGTCGGAACCAGAGTCAGGGTCCGATGCCACTTGGACACCACCAAGTATGATGGGTAGAAAGGAGGCCCCGGCGCCAGGAGAAACCCACATGGGTTCCAATAGTGCAAATGCATAGGCCAGTGGCCTGGTGGCCAAGTTCTGGCTGGGGTGCAGTACTGAAGTCCAGTGAGTAGGCTGGGTACCAGTACTGTATGCCTTCGGTGGGGTGAAGGATTCCCCCTCAGACTCTGAAGAGGATTCTTCTCTCAGAGACCATGGTGGCGCCATACTTGTTTCTGCCTCCAGGCAGTGCCGGGGAACCAGTGATGATGATGGGTCGGAGACTGCAACGTCCCAGGACCATGGAGGGTTTTCCTCTGGATGGTGCCATGATGGAGCTCATCATCCCTTGATTCCTTCTATCCTCGGTCACTATGGCTGGCAGGAGGCCTTGGGGAGTTGGCCAGATCAGGAAGAACATCAGATCCTTTGCTGTCTGGAAAGCCTTTGGAGTCCAAGGGGTCCACAGCCACAAGGTGCCATGACTGCTCCCGGGAGTCAGAAGTGGGTCCACGTACCAGACTTGGCACTCTAGATGGAGTCGTCAGGGATGACAGTGTCTCTGGGAAGGATGAGTGGTCTGGCACAGGTCGCACTCTGCCAGTCACTTCACGCTTGTCCTTCTTCGGCACCAGAGTGCGCCCTCACTTGATGCATTGTTTCTTATGCTTCTTTTCTGGCACCAAGGATGAAGAGCAGTGCCAGGAAGAGAACAGTGCCAGTGGAGTGCTTCACAGAGAAGCCAAAATGCTTGGCACTGATTTGGAGTGGCTCAGCTCTGAGGCTGGTCTGAGGGCTGCCTCCATGAGTAAGGCCCTCAGACAAATGTCTCTATCTTTTTGAGTGTGTGGTCTGAAGCTCTGGCAGATTTGGCACTTCTCCTTAACACGAGATTCCCTTAGGCACTGTAGATAGCTACAGTGCAGGTCACTCGCTAGCACGGGCTTGCTGCAGGAGGCAAATGGCTTGAAGCTCAGGGAGCAGGGTAGGACCAAACCAGCTCCTGTGGCAAAACTCCCTCGACAACAGGGACAACTATTCACACTATTATATACACTAATGCTAAGAACTATATACACTAACTACAATATCTACAAAAGTCCAAACCACTGGGGAAGAAACCTTGCAAGAGCAAGGAGGATTGTTCAAAGCAACCAACACAGGCAGCAAGAAGGAACTGAGAGGGCACAGAGTTGGCAGTGATTACACACATGGCTCTATGGGGCACTAAAGGTGGTCCTATGGATATTACCAAGGGGAAAATCTTCAGCAACTTTGCATACAGCGCGCACCTACCTAACATGAAATAGACATGAGCAAGCACTCAAAGAAGAATTGAGATATAGCATCTGACATGCACTCAATGATACAGAGGAATGTGGAAAAACTCCAGAAGGTCCCTGCCAATTTTACCTTCCCAACCCCACATATGGCAATCAGTTAGACCCTGAGTATGTTCCAGCAGCCAAGCATTTCCAACCATGGCCATCTCTGATGTTTTAGAGGAAAGAAAGATATAAGTACAATGGCTTTCCTCTCATGTACCCATTTGGTGACCATATGCAGTTTTCAGATTGCCACTGTATGCATCTTTTAGTTAATACAAAAGCTAAATATATAGATCTGTGTGTATTCACCCATGGGCATGTCTGAACAGGTGAAGGAAGCCGAATCCATTGGAGTTTCAACCAAAATGGTAGTGTATTAAGGAGACAATCCATGCATAATGAAGCAGCTGCAACTCCATTCATTTCAATAATATTGCAGCTGCTTACAGTAGGATCTGAACTTGGCCCACTATTTTTCAGATTTGAAAGGCCACTTCATTCAACGGTATCCTCAGATTTTACATCTCTGACAAATTTGGTTGAAAGGAGGCAAGTATTAGTAAGGATAAGAAGACTTGTTGCAAAGTGCTGTAATAGTAATCTATGGCAAATCGTTGGGGCAACCACTGTAAAAAGCATCAGACGCTAGCCCACCTACATGGCCTATTGTTCTTTTATTCTGTCAGAGAGATTAAATGTGTGTGGTTCTTTTATTGTGGCTGTGTGTGGTGGGGGTTCCTTTATTTTGGCAGAGAGCACGAGAGACTAAAACTGTCCCTTACATTCTTGGATAGAAATTACATTTCTCCCCTTTTTCTGAGGTAGGATGAAAGTGAATGCACAGGGCAGGATTGTACACGGCTACATGATAGTTATATTAGATATAATACTTACTGCTAATGGTTCATGCAGTCTAGGTTTAAAATGTCCTAAACACTGGGATATTTAACTAGCATTCAGAGCGAGCAAACAGAATGGCCAAAGCCACAAATAAAACTTCTATTACAAATAAAATTTTGCAGAGCTGCTATTAATCGTGCATGGGTTCAAGTTAAATTTAACAATCTTAAATCATTTTGAAACAAATGTAATCAGCAACAGACAAAACTAAAAAGCACTGATTGCATTTTCCATGAGGTTCAGGGCACACTCTCACTTAATATTGATATTTACAATAATGCTCACTGCTGTCCTGAGAAATGTCCAGCGACTTCAGGGTAACCTGCTTATTCACTTCATGATGTTAGATGTAAATTTGGAAGTGAAGTGGCTGGCTGTCATTACTGAATATCTAGCTACTATCTTGGTTCTACCTGCCTCTCTGACAACTTATCATGTTTATTCACTTAGCATATTGTCTACACATCCTACCTGATGTGGAGTCCAGGGCAGAGACTGTCTTACAGCGTCTACTATAACGGAGCCCTGATCTGGGTCTGTTGGTGCTACAATAATATAAAGAATTAAGAGCAGATTGAAGTATATTGCACAGACATTATGTAAATAACAAGTAAACTACTGAATTATTTAAAGGAAATTTGTCTGTGCAAGGAAACAGATCTCAGCTGTGAATGAATAGTCTTGAAAGGCCAAACATCTGTAGAAATTGTATTGCAAAATTCAAACTTCTAAAATGAAAGATACCAAAATAAAATAGTTTAGCAGTAGAAAAAAGGTCAGTAACAATTTGCCTCACATTTACAGAGTTTGTCTTAAAGTAATCAGTACTGTTGAAGCAGTGTCAGTCCCTGGATATTAGAGAGAGAAGATGGGTTAGGTAATCTCTTTTATTGGACCAACTTCTGTCGGTGAGAGAGATAAGCTTTTGAGCACACCTATAGTTGTCACCTACCACCCCACACTGCAACCCATACAGAGTATCATCAAACAACTACAAACCATAATTGATGGGGACCCTATCCTGAAAGATATCTTTCCTGAACCCCCTCTTCTGGGCTTCAATCTACCTCTCCAAGCTCATCATCAGAAACAAGCTCCCGAAAGACCTGGACACACCCACCCAAAGGGGCGCCAGACCATGCCAGAACAACAGACGCAAAGCCTGCATACATATCTCCACAGTTGAAATGGTCAACACTCCCCAGAACACACCTTTCAAAATCCCTGTCCTACACATGCCTATCACAACATGTGATGTACCTCATCCAGTGCCCTAAATGTCCAAATAATAACTATGTGGGTGAAACCAGTCACTCACTCAAGTTCTCGAATGAACTCACACAGGAAAAAAGAAACGAAAACACCACATCACGTGTGGGTGAATTCTTTTCACAACGTGAACATGCTATATCTGACCCATCAGTCCTCATCCTCAAAAGGTAACCTGCCCAACACGTTCAAAAGGCGAATTTGGAAATTTAAATTCATAGCTTTGCTAGAAATTAAAAATCATGGTCTTCATAAAGACATTGTATTTATGGTTTATTACAACAATATGTAACCAACTAAGCCCCCTTTTTGTCCTTTAACTACAAGGGTATTAATGGGCCACTTCACCATGAATGGTCCCTTAAAATATATGTGCTAAATACTTATGCTAAACTATCTATTTGAATTTGTGTAGTTGTGATACTCTGAACCTTTCCCAGACCTGAGGAAGAGCTCTGTGTAGCTCGAAATCTTGTCTCTCTCACCAAGTGAACTTGGTACAATAAAGGATATTACCTCACCCACCTTGCCTCTCTGAATGTAATCAACAAATTGTGTGTACACAAAACTAGTTGACAGGCTTTATACAATTAAGGTACAGTTTCCTAATGCTCCAGCATATATAAAGCACTGATCAGCTTGTTGAAACTGATAGTTCACCAAAAGGGAGCCCAGGCACTTAACCAATCTCAATAGGCCTTTATTGTGAGTATATTAGAATGCAATCAACATTATTTCTATTATAAAACAAACCATATAAAAGAAAATACCTTGCTTCTCTCATGGAAGATTAAACAATTCAGTGCTACCTCTCTGACCTTTCAGTGGCAATGCATTGACAGGCACTAACTGAATGGAGACAGTTGTGAGCAAGTCTAAAAAAGACTGAGTAGCTGTTCAAAGCAAATTAAATGATTAGACTAGATTTTAGTTAATCAATCATTCTCTAGAAAACTGTTAACTCAGCTGCTGCAGACAGCAACCCAAATGCACGTACACACTATCCTGATTATATGGCATGTTTGGAAGCTCATTATAGTCATGTTTCCTACACTATTTCATTTTCTCCATGTACATTTCACATTTTTCCAATAGTTATGAATTGCCCCAGCTAGTGCAGAAAGGCTGTCACACAATATTCTTTTCTTTATTCTAGTGTATTTTCACCATTGTCAAATGCTCCATACCTATTCTCCAAGTAAAACAAATACACACAGTGTATATAATACTTATTGCTATAGACAGACCCACCCCCCATCCCTATCCCCAGTGCTTATGATGCCATATAGCATAACAAAACCATTTTTAAAATATACATGAAAGCATTGTAACAAAAATCATCCTTTTTAAAGTGATCAACTAAACCCATTACATTGTGACTCAATACAAAAGAAAAAAGTAAAATAAAATATAAAAGCAATGGTCAGCCCCAAAATAAAAAATCCCTGTACTTTAACAAGTGCTGTCTAAAGGTAGGAAACATGCCCTGAAAGATTTCACAAGGCCTAAACTGGGGGAGGAGGCAGAAAAGAGGTTCCACACTTGGAACGCACCTCAGCAAAGGTACCATTTTGGTGTGAGGGAAGGATCAATACAGGGTACATGTGTGAGAACTTATATATCCTTCAGCTTAACTCTGGTCAAGGTAAGGCTGCCCAGCAATTCCCATTATTAAGACACTATTTTCAGCTGCTTATAACTTTGCAAACTTTAACCATCCAGGCTGAAATTCTCCATGTCAAGGATCTGTCTGCCTCAAGCTGATTCTTTTTTCTTTAAAATGTTCATCAAAATAGTTGTTCTTTTTGAGAACAAGGTTGCAGGAAAATAAGTTGTTTTGCTCATGTTAAAAAAAATTCTTGCAGCAGTTTAGTTGAGCAGCTCCGGATCCTCTATGCCTTTGAGCAAGGGTGAGGAATTTGGCCAGGAGGAGGTGTCAGAAAGATGTTTAATGCAGCGAAAATCCACCCAAATTTGCCTAAGATTACAAGCCTCTGAAAGTCACCATATGCACATGCTCGACAGAAGTTTGTTAGAGACTTAACAAAAATCAGAAGATTCTGTTTACGCTGTGCATACGCCACCTTCAGAGAGCTCACTGAGCGTGCTCAAGCCCAGAGCTGCAGGGGCTGGGCAAGACTTTCCCTGCAATTGCCACTTGCCTCCCCACCATCAGCCAGAGGCTGGTGCGGCACCAGAACAAAGCCCGGAAATCTTCTCTCCAGTGTTTTCAATGGTTTCCCATGTGACACACCCAGGCAGCAGGAGGACATAGCTTAATTCAACTGCACAAAGGTGAGGCACAGAGGGTCAGCGGGGGCAAGCTGAGGGGAAACGGGTGCAAGCTAGAGGATGGACAGGAGCAATGGATGACAGGAATAGGCTGGTGCATAGAAGGAAGATGATAAGGGGACATGCTGACAGACTAGCAAAAGGAGTCAAGCTGGGAAGTGCAGGAAAGAGACAGAAGAGTCTGTATCCACTTGAGAATGCTCCCCCCCCCAAAGTAAAACTGAACACTGGGACCTTGAATCCCAATATCCACTGTCTAGCAAATATCTGTGAAACCCACTTGCAATGTCTCATCTTCCTTAGCAGCTGGTCTAAAGAGGGTAACCGACAACTACTATTACTAGTTACTCCATCAGCTCAAATGGCAAAAGTCTGCTGTGGATCTAAAGGTTCCAACACTGCTGATTAGCTGGCTGTGAATATGCATGAGGTTCCAACACAGCTGAGAAGCCATGTGTGTGTCACAGAATGGCTCCATATGATGGTATTCCTTTATGTTTTCCCTCCAATTTACTTTTTTAAAAGACTTAAGAAATTAAGTTAAAAAAAACGACATTATAAGAACACTGCAAAAGTCTGCAAAGTCAAGCACCCTGAAGATAGGAAACAGCAGAATTAAGCTTGTGCAACATTAATTTGGCCCTTTTGTGCACATGCATTGTGACACAGTCTTTAGTTACAGCATCACATACTATTTTTTCCACAGCACTTCTGCCTCATTCAGTGCACAGAGTAGATGGTGCTTTAGGAATGAATCAGAGTTGTGTGGTGACTGTGTCTGTAAGATGCCTGCCTCATTTATTGAGGAAGTTGGAAGGCATGTGATGAATAAGGCAAAGGACTGCAGGACGAGAAAGGATAGTCTTCTGATTAAGACACCTGAATGATATTCTGAGAATTGGAACCTAACCCTGCTTCTGCCACAAAGTCTGTATGTCACTTTAATCAAACTTCTCAGGTGGCCACTAATTGTGTTTCTCTTTTTTCCTAGGTGCCCACTATGGAACATCTGGGGCCTGACCTGCAAAAGTGCTGAGCACTCACAACTACAACTGAAGTCAGTGCGTGCACTGAACATCTAAAGTGCTATAAAAATGCTAAGTACTCAGAAAATTCAGGCCCCAAGAGTTTCACAAACTGGGCACCTGACAATTTTGGCGTTAATCTCTCAATTATTCAGTTTTCCATCTTTAAAGTAGGGTTGATAATATCAAGCTACCACATAAAGGTTTTGTGAACTTAAATTACTGTAATTAAAGTTTGTGAAGCATTCTGATACTACAGGGATGGGTGTCATAGAAAAAGTCCATGGGTAATGTTGTATTCAGTGCAGGGTTTGAATGGTATGTGGTAAATATTATGCATTTGGCTACCCACTGAAAGAGATAAAAAAGAAATATTGAAAAGTTACTCGTTCAGTGGGCACTGTCTGTTCTGTGCATTGAAAGAGGCAGGGTCCTGTGTGGTAAAAAGAAAGCATAACACCACGTAAGTTAAAGACTATAACATAATGCATACAGAAGGAGGCGGCTGAATTGTGTAGGCAACCTTAAATCTGACATTGCCCAAATTTTGATTACTTAATTTTGAAACCATATAATACTTTTCAGTAGTGTTTTGTATGCAATATGTATTTAAAAGTTTAGGCCCTGGCACATCAGTGGCCACTCCTAGCACCTGCATCTGAGACCACGTCTGGGTTCTCAACTCATACAAACAGCCATATTTTAGGGATAATCTTCTCACATCTCATTGCAACTTTGCTGTGATGCGTCTAAAGTATGGAACCTCCTTACCCCAACTTGAAACCTCAGTCCATCTCTCCCTTCATTACATTTATAGTTATATGGTATCACACACATGCATGCACACATTGTGTAACATAGCACCAGTATGTACTGTATATATTATGTAATTGCTATATACTTTGTTTCAAACTGTGTATTAAGATTTACATTTATTCTATACAGTACACACAGTACCACATTTAAGGATATGCAGCAAGTGAATAATATATAACAGTATCTTGCATAGTCAAAGAGCAAATAGATCACTTTCAACAGCTGTTAATACTGTGAAATGTATCTTAAGTAGTCATTTAAGCATCAAATTATACTATATAAAACAGAGTATTTTGTTAAAAACATAGTGGTTGCCATAAAAAAAAGTCAATATTCCTTGACAGATTCCTCAATTACTGTATTTCCTCTTTAGATTATGGAGGTACCAATCCCTGCTACATAATTAGGATTGAGTTGAGTTTTGGAATTAATATATAGCAGTAATATATCCAATACAGTAGTGTGGTAACTGCTGTTGAAGAGACCTTTTAAATAGGTATCATTCTATAATGGGGGTTGACACATTTGCTTTACAGTTAAACTATTAATAGTGTTAACTTATTTCAGACATGACAGACAAATTAGAGACTTTAGTGTAGGCATTTTCAATAAGCACCTGGGCATGCTAATTTCTCTCTCAATAATGGTTTTATGATGAAAGTTCAAAGCACTAGTTTCAACATCTTTTGTACACAATCCATCTTTGGCACATTTTTGACTGTCTGAATCCTTAATAGGCATTCAAGAAATTCTGTTATTGTATGGTCTGTACATTATTTTAATCACTTTTTTACATTTCTGTATAGGACAGGAAGAAAAGTGGAAAATGTAGAGTACGCAGAATAGTTTTAATAAACAGTTTTACATACAGTACCTTACATATAGAACAGTGTGTTTGCAAATTTAAATAATTTTTGAATGTACAGTGGCTTGTACTCTTATCAAAAGGTAAATTCAAGTTTACTGTCTATCGGTTCTAAAATGCATTTATACAGAAAACTAGAACTGATAAACAGTTGAGGCATAAAATGTTCAAGTATCTTATGTCATCAATTAAATAGCCTCCTTTTAACAGTCATATTTTACAAATTCCAAAACCTGTATATACATTATTTTCAATTTTATAAACTGTTTGTTAAAAGGTAACATTTCATGTTAACCACCAGTTCTTATAGTCTATTGTAATAAAACTAGACATGTGTAGATATAAATATGTATATAGTATGTACATATGAATATGTGTGTATATACACATATACCTACACATATATATGTAGCACTGGGTGCAGTGACAACTTACATGAGCACAGGCAAAGAGAAGGTCCTGAGCTCAAAATCCAGCAAGACCTAACAGAGCAACTAGGTTGCCTTTGGTTTCATGATGTTTTACTCACGTATGACTGAAGCTAAAAGTTTTATAAAAACATCCTAGATAATGTATCTTTGCGATATTTGATATAGTGGTTCAGTAATTCACAGCCACAAACAAAGAATTTTACTGCTCTTGTCATTCCTCATCCCAGCTGAGGTTGGTAAAGATTCAAGCTAACATCCAGGACAAAAAATTTATTTTGAATCCTGAATACTGCAATAAAACGTAAAAAAATATAAACTAGATACAATTTTGGATGGATTGCTGGCACCAGGTAGAACTTAAAAACTCTTCATGTATTTCACTATCTTCAAACTCTCATCCCAGTGGTTTTAGTATTATTTGGCACATCTGACCACTGTTTGCCACTCACGTTTTTAAAGGAGCCTTAGGGTGCTGTAATAAGAATTTCCATTTAAAAGATATTTATAAGGAGACCCCACATTCCTGTTTCTTTCAAAAGCGAAGCCAGTGTTTTCATTTTCTTGAACAACACTAATTAGACAAAGAAATAGTTCATGGGCTGGAAAAGATCAGTTATCTGCCTATAACTTTGGGGTGGACCAACTGTAGAGAGGACATGGATCTCTCTGTGTCTGTATCTTCACAAGCAACGTGAGAAGAAACAATTATGAATGTATATTTTCCCCCATGTAACTTATTTTTTGCCCACTGACATTTGTGAATTTGGCTCTTTCTGCTACTGACTATAAAATTGTAGCATTTTCCATTGCAGCAATTTCTTGAACCTTCTTGTATGACCTAAAGGAGAAATTCTGCCACTTCACATGCCTTATTTGTCGTATTTTAGACCATATCAATGTTCCTCAGGAGGTGAAATATTGTAATTGCATCTTGGACACCGAGTATTTTGATTTTCAATATCAATTTCCTTACTTGGATTCCTTTTCTCTTCTCCAAAGCTTCAGGCTAATAATGTAATCAGTACAGAACCAGACCAAATGTTCAGCTTCTTGCTGTCCTCCTGTCAGTCTTGTGGCTAAAAGAAAATTCACTGTAGAAAGCCTATTTTTATTCCTTTATTCTTCCTTTTGTCATACAGAGCACAGTGTGGCTATTTGCTGTACTTTCCCCATGTCAATTAAGAGCTGTTTGATACGTCGCTTGAGCTGAGGCAGTCTTGCAAGGGGATCTGGTGGTTCCAGCTCTCCCGTGAAGTCAAGCCAGCTTTCTAAAACTACATCAAGAAAAATGTAAAAAAAAGAGTGTGATTAGAAAGGGATCTTTGGAAGAAGAGTGCTCAGCCCCTTTATAGCTAGGTGTGACTGAAATGCAGTAAAGGCCATATCCTAGTGCCATTGAAGTCGGGGCAAAATACTTGATGACTTCAATGTGACTAGGATTTGACCCTAATTTGCCAACCCAAATTAAAATGGCTATTGTGTCCCACCCTTGGCTCCATGCAAACCAGGTGTGTGACTGCCAATGATGCACCTCAAAATATTTCATGGCCAAACTCACTGCACAGATGAAGAGCAGCATATCACAAACATTCAGAATACTTACCTTATTTGTTGCTAGACATTCTGTATTTGGGTTTTTAGGCCCATACCCACATGAATCCAAACCTACTTCTCCTGCATGCTATTGGACATGGACCATCACTTATCCTTGCAAATGCTGTCAACTTGGACATTGATTTAAGACAGGGGAATCCAAACTTTGCCCAACTGGGGGTTGCATTAGCAACTTGCCAAGCCTGAGGACAGCAG
The DNA here is from genome assembly GCA_007922155.1 of Mesoclemmys tuberculata. Lineage (NCBI taxonomy): Eukaryota > Metazoa > Chordata > Testudines > Chelidae > Mesoclemmys > Mesoclemmys tuberculata. Next base: position 5,001,080 of record ML675632.1, on the reverse strand, counting down.
GTAAACTGCATAAAATGGAGCTTGCTTCTACCATATCTATCTTTAATATGAAGGTGCAACCTACAGATACTCAGATCGTTATTTATATGAAGATGTCTTCTGAAGTACTATGTAATTCAGTGCTCCATGGGAATTTTTATTCTTCTAAGCTGTTTACAGTGATTCCTCTTGTTAATTCTTCCAATTGGCTTGATGCTAAATTTCAGTAATATAAAGGTACTTGGGGACAAATTATTCCCTTGGCCAACCATGTGCTGATACTCATAAAAAGAAGAGACTTTGGCTCAGTGTCTCAGCTGCCAGGGTTCTGTGGCAGTAAAAACTCAACAGGAATGAAAGGCTGTGAAGACTCATTTTTATCATTAACTTTAACATATCGCTAAACAAAAACAGGGAGCAGGTGATATAACGTGGTTCCATTTTTAAACAGGCACTTTTTAAAGTGGAATCACACTAACTTCTGAGTGCATTTCAGTGCTTATAAAAGAGTGATGGCAAGAGTAATTCCACTTTCTAGAAACACTGCCAATGTACCTGTAGTCTGACCATAAACATTCACACCATCAGTGCTAACACTATTTTGTTTTAGATAAGAAATAATGAAGGACTCAGTAACGACACTATGTCCAAAACATCTTTACTTGTGACGTGTCTCTACACATGGAAACTGAATACATCCATCTAATACAACACTTAGTTCTACTGCACAGTGTAATCTTTGTGCGAATTTGTTGTTACGAAGCCTGGTCTATATTCTTAATCCAGACTGTTTCCAGTTAGTTTTTAAACCAGTACATAGTAAACCACAGCTGAAGATGAAGACTTCTTTCCTTCTCCTCAAGTAATTGATTGATACTACTGTCTAAACAGCTACTACCAACTTTACTTCAGGAAATGCTGCAGATTAGTAGGCAAAGCCTGGGAGCAGGAGCCTGCTACGTCATGGTCTCACTCTGTAGCCTTGGGCAAGCCATGCTGGCTCAAGTTTTTGAATTACTGTTAATACTGCATGCCTAGTCTTGACTTCAGACGTTCTGAATACTTATCCCCTCAGTCTCATATACTCATCTCATATTCTCAATACTCATCACTGCAACATCTCTGAAAATCAGACTCTGGGTGTCCCAGAACACCCAAAATTATAAACATCTTTGAAAATTTGGGCCTTAATCACTGTCTTAGTGACCTACATCAGTGGTTCTCAACCCAGGGCTGCAAGTCAGCTTTAGGGGGTCTGCAAGCCCCAGCGCCCCATGGGGTAGAAGCCCCAAATCCAGGGAGTGTGGCAGCTGCTCCTCCACTCCCAGCATCTTTTGACTGCTTGTGCAGCTGGTAAGAGCTGCCCGGGCAGAGGGACCTGGTTCTGTACCCAGCAAAGATTGCAGCAGGCCCTGGCACACAGCCCCTAGCTATCCTTCTCCTTGCATGATGAGCTACACCCCTCACTGCCATGGGCCCTACTATGTGCAGCTGGCTTGAGCCCTGCCTGTCCCTGACCCTCCTCCCCAAAACAGAAGTCAAACCACATCTATGGAAAGCCTCCCCGGCCCAGCATCCCACAGGCAGAAGCCCTAAGCCCTGGTGCCCCACAGGGCTAAAGCCCGGAGCCCTGCCCAGGGGCTGAAGCCCAGAGCTGCCAAGGTCCACCCTCTCCCCACTAGGCCCTGGAGTTTTTCTAGCATGTTGGGGGCACCTCTGAAAGAAAAGGGTTGAGAACCCCTGACCTACATGACAGGGGCGATTGGAGACTTATTGGTGTTCATTTAATGCTTTGAATGTTCAAAACTCTATACAGATTGTTATGCAGTATTGACATTAATGTAATTACCATCAACTTCCTTTTCAATAAGGTCCATTCTGCTGGTGACTTCATTCTGTACGTTCTCTATGTGGGTAAGGAGATTTAGCTGCCATTGAAGATGTGAATCCACTTGTTCTTCTGATCCTTTTTTCTCATTACAAGCACGCACCACATTCTCTTCAGCAGAGTTCTTCTCCATAGGTACAACAAAAAGAAATAAAGTTAGCACTTAACTGCTTTATTTTCAAGTTACCATTTGGATTCTGGATTTGATTTCAATATTTGGTATAAATACTTTGAATGATGGCATTTTTAATTGTACCAGTATTTAACAAAAACATAAATATGTGTATCAGTATGCAGTTTTTAAGAACGTTAGTAGAGAACAAGTATAATAAAAATTCCAAACAAACAAGTACTTCTAGCTTTCAGGATTACCAACAGACAAAAAAGTGTTAGCAGAAAGCACATGGGAAAGTGTTAAATTCACCAGCTCTTGTATTCCGTTTAATGCAATAGGAGTGGACTACGTCTCACCAATCTGCTACATAAACTGCTACGTAACTCTTAATTCATGAAGAGCTGAATGCATCAGTGAGCCATTATCCATATAAGCAAGGCTCCAGGATTTTGTAGTATTTGCTGTCCAATAGAGGATGAAGTGAAAATACAAAAAATGGAATTATATCTAAAATGCCAAAGTTCACCTGTTTAATTTATTTCGAAGTTCATAGCATACTGCCAGGCAGATTTAAGACAAAAGTACATTTCTTCTGCTTACTACTGTCATCCTACGTAACTTGCTACTACTGTTAGATCACATGGCTGGAGTACTGAAAGAGGCCATATAATTATGTGACCAGTAACTGGTATAGTTAAGTGAACTAAAAGCAAATCTGCTTCAGGAAAGAATGTTTTCCTTCACATGTGTACTGTTTCATAATACACAATACTCAAAATTGGATACCATCTGGACAAAGATAACTCTTTGAATTAAATCAAGAGTAGCTATCATTTGAATAATTTGTGTCTCAAGCAAACTTGAAAACAGCTGAAATCAAAATTAGAATAAATGCGAAATGGTTTACATCGGAAACAGAACACATTCAATACAGAGGACAGAAAGGCTAGATAGACAGCTATGATACAGAGAAAGATTGGGGACCGATATGTGCCAACAAATAATTATGGATTTCCATATGAAAAGTGCTCTAAGGAGAAAGGAAAAAAGGGAAGGACTAGCTAAGTCAACGGGTCCCCCTTCCAAACCTAATAAATCGTATATGCAAAGCCAGTAAAATCATAGCTGAGATGTCAAAGGAAATCTGAATTCTGCATGAATGGACATATGAATTGTGCTCCCAAGATATGACACTATTCAGCAAGAATAGCAGTTTTTGCTATCGAGGAAGATGTACATATTTCATATTGCTGCATGTGTCCTTACTGCACACACTCAATATGTAAGCTATATTATTTAATAAACAATTATCTCAAACAAGGTGAACAGGAATTGACTAAAGAATACACACCTTACGTGGCACATTTAAAACTAATCTGTTTGTTATACCTGAGTACAAAAAATACATATATCTGAATCATTTTCTTAATGGGAAAGACTGAGTGCATCTGTGTTTTATTTATTTTTAAACACTTGAGTATCTCAAAAGGCTTTCTGTTTGTTTTTCTTAAAAAGCTTCTAAAGGAAGACCAGACACTTTCACCCCGCCTGCCCAAAGCAACCATTTCAGGAGGTCACAAGCAATTGAAAACAGGAGTTTAAAGGTGTGGGCACAATGTTTACTATAGCATCACTAAAATGAAACTATAGTAAAACCAGTACTATATACATTAGATGGGATTTACATTTCAAAGAACACTGACTAAAACATTTGCTAGAAATCTTTACATGATCTGAAACAAGCTTAGTTAATTGTTAACCTAAGTGACTGAATTCTGGGGGGAAGGTTTGGTGTTAAAAAAAATATGGATAAACAGTAAACAAAACCTCTTTGTTTGCCTAGTTCCTTTTTAAAATCCAGGTTTTAAAAATTGTTAAGAGACCTAAGGATAACAGAGAGAAACAATTTGCTTTTCAATCAATCAGTCTCTTCTATTATGAGAAAACAACAGATTCCACTTATATTCCTCATTTAAAATACAGGGACTCTCTCTCAAACCAGCAAAATCTTTCAAAATGGAAAAAATAAGTGCAATCACAAACTTTCCTTGAATACAGGAAGACACAAATCTAAATATATTGGAACATCTTAAGTTATTTTCACATATAACCTCCCTATAAGCAGAAATCCATTGTGACGGGAGTGACAAACTGCACCTTGTAATTAACGAATTGCAACAATCTGAATCCAACCTACTTCATCATAATGAGTTTCATTACATTGAATTGCATTTTAAGTATATTGTACTGATCTATATCTGCTCCCAACAGAACATACATCACAAATGGGCAAGCATTTCTAACTATTTTATGATTCTGATCTTTATTTTTTCAAGAGATATACTTTTTTAAACTGTAAGTCTATACAACTGAATAATGAGTTTTACCTGCTCACTCAAGCCGTCTTCTTTTAAAGAACACTGTAAACAGTTTTTATCATCCGAACGGAAGTCCTGATCGTCCTCAAAACTACTCATATCCTCATCATCTGAGCTCACGGGGTCAGTAACTGATCTGCAGTCCTGACCAAAACTCTGTGGTTTCTGGTAACTGTGCTCACTTATAATATATGTTTCTTCCATCTTCTGGGGTAAGCTAGGGGGTTCTTTTTGGCTTTGACTGTGACATGTCCTTTCAGATGGAGTAAGAGTATCTGGCAAAGTCACTATTTTCTTCTCTACCCCAAGAGTCACTTGCTCTTGCTCTTTTCGCATCCCTGAGCAAGCCCAAAGATGAAGATCAGGGTGATATGTATTTCTGGAAAGAAGGGGAGAAGAAAAGTTAGTACATAACAATCACTTTCAGCAATGAAATATTTTTAAATGCTCATTTCTGCTGACTTGTATTTATATTAACATGCAATTTTTTTTTAATCGAACACCATTGCCAAATGTTTCATCCAGCATTGTTGTGGACTTCTTAATTTTGGGTAAATTCTGTATCTCCCACTCATCTTTTGAAAGTGTGTTATGATAAAACAAAAAACACTATTGTTTCCAAAGTGTCCAATCCTGTCAGGTATTGAGCACTATCAACTGCCATTGAAACTGAGAGTTCCCATCACCTGACAAGATTCGATCAGTAAACTGCCCAGTGGAAGCGTAATTAGAAAATTATACAAAAGAGAATGTTAAATATTCAGGTCACTGAAAAAATGACTGTCTCAAACCAATAACAAAACAGATTATTCAGAAACAAAGCATCGTCTATTGGCTAAAGTACAACAATAGAGATCTGAGCTCCGTTCTGTACTGATTTATTGTCGGACCATGGGCAAATAATTAATCTGTGACTCAGTTTACCCTTATGTAAAATTGGGACAGTAATTCCCAATTTCACACAAATATTTGAGAGAATTAATTCAATACTGTTTATTGAACACTTTGAGATGATTAGATGGAGGGGAACAGATTGCAGGTGGCAGATTAGGACACGCATAAGACTTCATTTCACTTCCAAATTGGATTTCACAGATATTACCATATGCAAGTTTCAGAAAAAAAATAGCCTGAGCCTCTTCAAATATTTTTCATTTGTCTCAACATTTATCAACAGCAGTCAACAACAGGAGCACAAATTCACACTCCAGTGTTTAATGGAGAAAACAACTACATTCCTACTTACTGGCATTTTTTTTTTCTGAGGCTATGTCAAGAAGTGCAGACCCTGGACTCCTCCTCACTGAGCTAAGAGGAAGAAGAGGAACACAGCCTCTGCCCCCCCAGACTGAGCTTCAGAACGCATCATCATCTATCCAAACAATTCAAACTGTGCCACATCAGATGCAAGAATATACTGTCTAAATGTATGCTGACATCTGTTTGGGTCTTTCATACAAGTTAAAATGAAAATTATCTTGACCTACACATTAAGTTCTCACTGCCTCTATCTAAAGGTACAGATGGGGAGGAAACACCAGACCCACACTTACTTCAGTATCCCAATCTTCAGCTGCAGTCCATGTAATATTTCAGTTACACCATATACATCAGCCAACAGGTGGTGTGTTGACACTATCTTTTTGGCATTAAGGTGAGAATAATTTTCTTTTAAAAATGATAATCCACACATATGCCCATTGTTTAACCAGTCCTTATCATACAGATATTTGGCACTCCATCTCTGACCTATAGGCAAACAATAATGAGAATTAATTCTCCAAAAGTGACTACAAAAGTCAGTAGTGCGATTCTTAAAACATCTTCTGACATCCTAAGAGAAGGGTTCATAACCTTTCTTCAATCATGAGTTTTCAAAGAAATTCATGTCACCTAATATGTGACATAGTATGCAATCTGGCTTCTATGATGACATTATAAGAAAAATCAAACAAATCAGCTTATCACTCAAGCGTCGGGAAGTAAAAAACATTCTAAACCATGATAGACCTGTAAACTGTATTTGAAAATAAAGTTTTGAATTATAATGGTCTTTTCTAAAACGATTACCTGCTTACTGAAAAGATAATTTAAGATATTAAGAACTTAAGATTCAAAAAGAGATGGGACATTTAAATGGGTATCAAGAATATCCAGAGTTATTAAAATTAACAACAAACATTTTGGAAAAGCTATTAAACCTCGTGGTTCAGGGCCTTTAGATCAGGATGAGACCTGGATGAGAGCAGTTTATCTCCCATGTCTGCCTACTGCAGGATTCTTATAACTTTCTCTGAAGCATCTGATTACTGTCAGAGACAGGGTATTGGACTAGATGAATCTTCGGTCTGATCCAGTCTGGCGATTTCTGTTTCTATACCTCAAGCGTGAGTGTAACCTAAGTAACTTAATAAACCATCTTACTTTTATACCAATTTAATAATCACAAAAATAATTAAAAACGACGAGAGTCCTGTAACACCTTAAAGACTAACAAATTTCTGTGGGCATACACTTTCCTCGGCTGACAAAGCGGGTTGCAGCCCACAAAAGCTTATGCCTGCAGAAATTTGTTAGTCTTTAAGGTGCTACAGGACTCTAGTTGTTTTTGCTGTATATAGACTAACATGGCTACCCCTCTGATAAAAATAAATGTATTCCTAGTTACTCCCAGAACTATACAGTACGTTCACTCTGCAACTGTTAAAAATGGTTACTCACCTTGTTCTTTGAGACGTTCATCACATGTAGAAATGGGTGTGTCATGGCATGGTGGTGGAGAGTTTTCTCTAGTAATACCTATCGGCAAGGCCCCTATACTTTGGTTTCCTTGTGCTCTGAACTGAGAGTATAAAGGGTGAAGTTGCCCCAATGATCCTTCAGTTCTTTTGCACTCGGCTCCTGATGATAGCCTCAAATACACTGGAGTCTGAGAATGGGCCATACAATGGACATATGCAACACATCTCGAAGAACAACAGTTACAAGAAGATAAGTATCTGTTTTTTCTTCATAAGTGCTTGCATATGTCCATGCATTGCAGGTGACACCAAAACCATTGTCATAGATTCCAAGGCCAGAAGGGACCATTGTGATCATCTATGTTGATCTCTTATATAACACAGGCCATAGAACTTTCCCAAAATAATTCCTAGAGCGTGTCTATTAGAAATACATTCAATCTTGATTAAAAAATTGTCAGTGATGGAGAATCCACCATGAATCTTGTTAAATTGTTTCAATGATTAATTACGATAACGAAAAAATGTACACCTTATTTCTAGTCTGAATTTGTTTAGTTTCAGCTTCCAGCCATTCGATCATGTTAAGCATTTCAGCCGATGTCATCAGAAGAGGGACTGTGGGACTGCTTTTCCACATTTGTGTCTTGCCTTGATTCTGCAGTAACTGCATAGTATCTAGAAAAGGGGCGGACAGTGGACCACATTGCCACTCTGCAGATGTGCACAATAGGGGCATTTCTCACAAACGTCACAGAGGCCGAGTGAGCTCTGGTTGAGTGAGATGACCGCTTCTCAGGGGGCACAATACCTTGGGGCAGCACAGCACTTGACAATGATGATATTAATCCATTGAGAGAATTGCTGCTCTGTAATAGGGTGACCTCTTGTTTGTTCTGAATAGGATATAGAGATCTGCGAAAAAAACCTGAAAGGGCTTTGTTCTGACCAGATAAAACGTTAGAGCTCAGCTCACATCTAAAGCGTGTAGCATTTGTTTGTCCTTGTGAGGGTTTGGGAAAAAATCCTAAAAGTATACAGGCTGATTTAGGTAGAAGTCAGATACCACCTTGGACAGAAACTTGGGGTGTGACCTAAACTGGACCTTGTCTTTTTAGAAAATAGCATATGGAGGGTCTGTCAGAAGGGCATACAGTTCCCCCACACGTCTACCAGAGATGATGGCCACTATTGAGGTCATTTTAGCTGTAATAAGGAGCAGGAGGCTAAGGGCTCGAATCGCAAATACATGGGAACAGTCTATCTAGTCCTTTTAGGAACTTGGTTTTGGAACTTTTAGGAACTTGGTAGTGAAAACAATCCTTCCAGTAATTTGAGAGTGAAATACTAAGATTGTAGCCAGATTCTCATTAATGGAGCTGACTGTTAGACTTGTTTCTTTGAGATGTAAAGGATGGTTTAGAAGGCAGAAACAAGAGTTCTTGGGTACACAGATCCGAGAACCAAGGCTGCCTTGGCCAGGCTAGAGCTATGAGGATCACTGTGCCTTGATCTTGCTTCAGCTTGACAATGATCCTGGTAATGAGTGGCATTGGTAGTCTTTGTTTCACAGGAACAAGGAAGTGTCCAAGGCTGATCTAGAGCGGTGACCCATTCTTGAACAAAACTGGGGACACTTACTGTTTTGCCACGTTGCCAAGAAATTCACTGTCTGAAAACCCCCTATAAGAAACATTGTTCCTAGAGCGGCTGTATTGAGAGGTGGCTTGTGATCTAGGCTGAAGGAACTGCTCAGACGGTTTGCCAAGCAATTCTGAACCCCCTGCAGGTGAGATGCCGGGAAAGTTAGAGTTCCATATGCAGAAATTCCACAACCTGATCACCTCATGGCACAGGCTGTCTGACCTAGTACCTCCCTGCTTGTTCACAGACCACACTGCTCTGGTATTTTAGGTAAGCACGTGTATGGTTCTTCCCTGAATGTGCCGCAAGAATTGCTGATGCACAGAATGCTGTGTGCAAACAAAGAATGTTTACATGGAAGCTGGCTTCATGGATGGTCTACAAACCCTGAGCCTGAAGATTGCCCAAATGAGCTCCCCATACCATGGATGAAGCATTTGTTAGCAAGGTCACAGAGGGTAGAGGTGGAGAGAAAGTGCTTCCTCCACACAAGTTGTTCTGGTTTATCTGCCAATTGAGAGATGACAACACCTAGTCTGGGATGGTGCACAAGAAATCCAGGGTGTAGGAAGGGCCACCCCTGCAGGTGTTGTTAGGGAAAACTGTCTAGCTACAGTGCACGAGATATGCACACACCTGTTGCAACACTAAAATATACAAGCACTAGACGAACAAGGGTATGTCTTCACTCACGGCGGCAAATTCAGTGCCACCAGACTGATTCTTCGGGATCAACTGAGCAGAAGTGGAGACCCGCTTAAATTGATCTGGAAGTCGACTCAATAAATCCACCGCAGAAAAAGATTAACACTGCGTCAATGGGAGGGCATTTCTCGTTGGTGCAGCATAGTGGAGACGCTGTGCTAATAATTTAGAAAGAATTAGAATTTAGAAAGCCAATGGGAAATATGCAAATTATTCTACGTAGCTTGTGTATCTCCCGTCAACTGCCACCAAATTTCGCAGGAAGTGTAGATCAGGCCCAAAATTAGATGGAAACTTGCCAATCCTTACACTAAATGGTATTCACTAGAATTGTCTGTAGATTAAACAAAAAAACAAAAAAAACACCACAACAGCTGATGGTAGCAATTAACAGCTTCCTGAAGAAAAACACCATCCATTGCCCAGCCCATCCTCCCAGTATAATTCAAATGCTGACATCCTGAATGACTCATCTAGACAGAAAGAAGAGAGAAAAAAATGGTGGAGTGGGAGGGGGCAAGTGAGCAGGGAGGATGGGGCTAAACTGTGTCTTCATATGAGCAGTTCCAAAATTCTTTAACGTCAGTGGCATGTGCTAATTTTATACCTTCAAATACAAAATTCAACACTGTGTCACTCATACATGCCTAGATTATAAAATTCAAGCCTTTATAGTAAAAAACAGAGCCAAATTTTCAAATTTCTGTGTTTACAATTAGGTGCCTAAGTCCAAAATGAAGGTATCTAAATAACTGGTCTACTTTTTAGCAATAGTAAGCAACTTCACCTACCATGGAAGTCAGTCATAGTTATGTGTACTCATCATCTCTGCAAATTAGCCCATTTATTTAGATAACTAAATATATATTTAAATATGTAAATTCTGTCCTAGTTTCTCCATCTTCCTAAAAAGGCTAAACTGTTAGTGTGTACAGCTTGCCAGAAAGAACTCTAAACTTTTCTCCAAAAACCCCTGTTTCTGCTCTGAAGGAAGATTGTAAAAAAATGGCATTGTGAAGTTATTTTTATTATTTCACTTGCTCCCAGATCAAATACGCTCAGGTTACAAGTAATGGTTTCAAACTGCCAGCCTTTCAAACTAATGCTAAAATCTAAAAATCAAGCTTTGTTTCTTCTAGCTCATGCACCATCATCGGTGACAGCGATGTACTGACTGCAGAGTGCTGACATGAGTAATAACTTTTCAGAGTAAAACTGCTCTTTAAGAATCTGCTGTTTGTGGACGTTAATTTCTCAATAAGGAGTGCTCTCACATCTTTTAAACTCATGAAAATGGTAAATTAATATTTTAAACAAAATTTAAGAATTTAGTATAAAAAAAAGTTACCATATAGAACAGAATGAAATGTTATATAAGACTCATCCAGAAAAGCATAACGTATCAGAAACACAAAACAGGTGAAATCCTATTGAAATTGTGAGTAATGGTTATACAATATAGTTTTGCTGAAAACACATAAGTAAAAATATCAATGAATTTTGCATAAAAAAGAGATTACTCATACCTGGTGGGTCCCTGCAGATGTAACAAATGTACTGCTCTGGAATGCTGTCCTCTAACAATCCCATACATACACTATGTTGCCAACATAGGCATTCTTCACACTACAATCCAAAAAAATGAAGGTAATTCATTATTTGTAAGTCAGTTCTTTTCCAGCATGCTCAAAATGCAGGGAATAGCAGATTTCCTTTAGTAGCTGGCTTGAGTTATGGTATGGTATTCATGCAATCTGTATTTGCTGTTGCAAAATCAAGCCATAATTTAGCTAAATTTTAGCTCTGAAAGTGACCCCATGGCCACAAATTCAAATCTGGAAAACAAAATCAAAGATTTAAACTTAACCGTGTTTTATTACAGTGTTAATTAATTTAGCACTAAATATTTAGTAGCTGACCATAAAGACAACAGTATAAGACAACGGCGAAATAGAAATATATAGTAATATATTATAGCGTAACAATGGGAAAGAGAAAGCTTCGGTTTTCATTTACAAAGTACCTCTCCAATGCTTAAGATTTATCTTTAACAGTGCACTGACAGAAAATCTAAAAGAAAAAGAAAACAAAGAAAGTATAGAGATAAAGATAAGAAGAAAGGGAGCAACACCAAGGTTACAAGGACAAAGCAGCATAATGATTGGCTTGCTGACCTGCACTGACACTAGGTGTGTGAAGTTATATTAAATTGCCAACTGAATTTAGAAAAGGGTAACAAACAAAAAATGAATAAGGAGTAATATTTAAATAATGGGGAACTTTTGAAAAGAATACTGTTGTATGTCTAAAAGGGTTGATGCAGTATTTAAAGACAGAACGGATACTGGACAGCTCAGGGGATAGTAACGGATGGAATGTAGAGACTTTCAGCTCTAGCATGCTGGTTCAAGTCCAGCCCAGGGCAGTCATGATTGCAAATAGCTAATATCCACCTCATCCATATCAGAAATGTAAGCACTGACCAAATTCTGCTGGTCTGTCTTCAAAAAGCCTCTGAAGTCCATCCTTTCTTTTCTGTCCCCATGATGACATTACTTGCCCATGTCTTAAACATCTACTGCTGTGACTATTGCAGCTTTCTTCCCTCTTATCTCAGACACCCATTTTGACCCTTCCGTCTACCTAAAACACCACAACCAAAGACATCTCTCTCCAATTACTACGACTACATCAAACCTTTTTGTCACCAAGATCTTCCACAGCTCTTCATTTTCCATTTTTAGTTCAATCTTTCTGTTCTTTTCTTCAAGACCCAACACCACTCAGCTCCCACCTATTTATCCGACTGGGTCTCTTCTTGTATCCCTTGCCACATCCACTCCATTCCAACAATGCCAGTCTCACCACTCACTGCTTCATGTCCTCCTCACCCAGATCACTGTGTCCTTTTCAATACTGCCCTCATATTTTTCAAATGCTTTCCCAGAATCTATTGACCAAGCCACCCTCATAAGAACACTCATGAGACCACTGGTCCATCTAGCCTATAATACTGTCTTCAAACAGTGGCTGGTGCCAGATGCTTCAGAGGGAATGAACAGAACAGGGCAATCATCAAGTGATCCAGCCTGTGGTCCACTCTCAACTTCTGACAATCAGAGGTTAAGGGACATCCAGAGCAAGGGGTTGAGTCTCTGATCATCTCGGCTAATAGCCATTGATGAACCTATCCTCCATGAACTTATTTAATTCTTTTTTGAACCCAGTTATACTTTTCGCCTTCACAACATCCCCTGGCAACAAGTCCACAAGTTGACTGCACTGTGTGAAGACGTCCTTTCTTATGTTTATTTTAAACCAGCTGCATAGTAATTTCATTGGGTGACCTCTGGTTCTTTAGTTATCAGAAGACGTAAATAACACTTCCCTATTCACTTTCTCACACCATTCATGATTTTATAGATCTCTATCATGAGTCATCTCTTTTCCAAACTGAATTGTCCCAGTCTCTCCTCATATGGAAGTTGTTCCATGCCTCTAATATTTTTTTTTCTCTTCTCTGTATTTTTTCCAATTCTAATATATATTTTTTTGTAGGGGGAGACCAGAACTGCATGCAGTATTCAAGGGGTGCTAATACCATGGATTCACAAAGTGGCATTATGACATTTTCTATTTTATAATCTATCCCTTTCCTAATGGCTCCTAACATTCTGTTAGTTTTTCTGCCACTGCACACTGAGCAGATGTTTTCAGAGAACTATCCACAATGACTCCAAGATCTCTTTCTTGAGTGGTAACAGCTAATTTAGATTCCATCAATTTGTATGTATAGTTGGAATTGTGTTTTCTAATGTGCACCACTTTTCATTTATCAACACTGAACTTCATCTGCAGTTTTGTAGCCCAGTCACCCAGTTTTGTGAGATCCCTTTGTAACTCTTTGCAGTCAGCTTTGGACTTATTCACCTTGAGTAATTTTGTATCGTCTGCAAACTATGCCATCTCACTGTTTCCCTCTTTATTACATTACACAGCACTGGTCCCAGTACAGATCCTTGGGGGACACCACTATTTACCTTTTCTTTCTGCAAACTGACCATTTATTCCCACCCTTAGTTTCCTATCTTTTAACCATTTACATGATCTATCCCTCTTATTACCTGAGTGCTTATTTTGCTTACGGGCCACTGGTGAGGAAACTTGTCAAAGGCTTTCTGAAAGTCTAAGGACACTGTGACCAATGGATCGTTTTTACCCACATTTGTTGGTCCCCTCAGAAAATTCTAACGGATTGGCAAGGCATGAATTCCCTTTACAAAAACTGTGTTGATCCTTCCCCAACATATCATGTTCATCTATGTCTGATAATTCTGATTTACTCTTGCCTGATTCAAACCACAATAAAAACTAATTTCTGTCATGGAGACTATAAGTTAACTATTAAAGTGAATCTTTTTAAAAAGTGGACATGGAATCTACTAAGTTAATGATTTTATTTATGTAACCATGCCCACCTCACTTCATCCCCACCATTTGTTATGTCTTGTCTAAATACTAGACTGCGAGCTTCTTGAGACAGGACTTTGTACTGCACTGAAAAGCGCAGAACAGATGATCACACAAATAAAATAATTGGTAATTGGTAATTGTTTGATGGCCTATAACAAAGAGAAGTTCTCAAAATGTAATCTGTGGAGCAACTGCTGGTTTCTGCAAATCACATTAAAATATAGAGAAAAAAATAATTTTCTAACTATTTTCCAATTAAGCTATTGCTGTAGTTGCCACAAGAACATAATGTGATCATGAATGGGAGGGAAGAGGCCCATGAGACAAGTGTCTCCATAAAGATGTAGTCCTTAAGTTGAAAGTCTGAGGTCTTGTTTTCTAGTGTTTCCCAGTGTTCACACCTGTACTGAAAGTAGAATGGGTGAGGAAAACTGAACTGCCCTAGAGATGATGATCTGGGTCAGGGCAGAGCATAAAACACATTCTGTAGAGACCACTCCATCCACTGCAACTGCCACTACTGTTGGCACAGTGAGAAGTAACAAGGACTGAATGGACACAAACTGTGCCGAACGCACCTGTAGAGAGATGGTCCTACATAGAACGGAGAGAGGCATGTTGGCAGTGTGGAATGCAGGAAGCGTTAACTGATACTGTCTATTTCTTGCCTGTTCTTTACATAAGAAATGTTCCCTAGGATGCCAAAAGAGCAAAAATCACAAGGAAGATTACACAGCAAGTGAGTCCCTTACCTGAATCATGAAGCCATTTTCCTCATCCATTTCACAGATGCATCTAACAATTTCATTGAGAGCATCCTCTTCATCCTGAGATTCTTCAAAATTGGTTGAATCAAAGTCCTGATTGTATTCATCACCACTCAGTAATAAACTCTCTGTGGAGGAATCATCCAAGAACTCCACATCCGAGAGGTCTAGTAAAAACAAATAAACCTGAAGTTGTATATGAAAACAGATTTAATGTTTCACAAGAATGTAGAACCTTAGATGCTGAATGATCCTACACTATACATAGCAGAAGTCACTCAGATTTACTGCTGGAAGATTACACTTCTTAGAGACCTCCACAGTATATACAGCAATGCAATGTAGCCACCGTAAGGGTAGGAGTGGCAACATCCAACCAGTGCTCAGCACAATGCAGAACAACATGAGGAGAGTAAACGTTTTGTTCAATCTGTCATGCAAGTATATACATGTTGGTTTAACAAGCATAAAAGTTTCATATTTTTATGCTTAAAATGAATTATTTGGCATGTATTGGGCCTTTTTTCATTCACTTTATGTACAAAATGTAACTTTTAAAAATAAAATATCCTATTGTTCAGCCAACCTACTTTCTCCACTAAGGTCAACAGACAGAATGGCTCTTGGATACTGGTATGAAGTGTTCTTCTCAGTAAACATGCTTCGCAGAGTCAGAGAGCTCCCAGAAGACCGTGTGAGTGGAGAGGAGCACCTTTCCAAAAACTCAAGAGAACTATCTTCATAATCCGAATAATCTACAAAATTAACATGAACAGTGGTTATCTGATGTTATAGTGCTCAAGAAAAAGTTTGTTTGTAAGAGTTCACAAGACCGGAGTATGACAACTATGTAAGAAAGTTATAACATTATGTGCAAAAAGTAGAGAATATGCATGAGTGCATAAATACCAAAATGAAAGGAAATGAATAAATACCTACAACACACAAACCCCTAAACTGTCTCACCATATATTATTTATAAGTACGGATAAGACTATCATGGAAGTCATGGATTCCATGACTTCGAGACACCTCCGTGAACTTACCCTTTCCAGATTCCCCCGGTGACCTCAGCCCATGCGGCAGAAGTGGTCAGTTTCTGGGATCTGTGGAACTCTCAGTGGGCAGCCGCTCTAAATAGTTGCAGGTATCCCCAGCTCTGAGCCGCAGGCTGGTGGCAGGAATCCTTCGGCTCTGATCCCCCAGGCTGGTAGCAGTGACCCTACCCACCGCTGTCAGCCCAGGCAGGCAGCAGGGACACCATGGCTTGGAGCCACTGCCACCTTTGCTGCTGTCAGCCACCGGTAGGCAGCAGGGACGCAGCACCTAAAAGCTGCCGCTGCTCGGAGCCACTACTGCCCTCCTGCTATGAGCTGCCAGCAGGGATCCTGCAGCTCAGAGCCAGCGCTGCTGCTGGTGGGTGCCAGGGACCCCATGGCTTGGAGTCACTGCTGCCAGGGGGCAGGGTTGGCAGCAGGGACATCACAACTTAGAGCAGTGAGGGGCTCTGCTGCTATCAGCCGGGGCAGGCAGCAGAGATCCCGCAACTTAGAGCTGGGGCAGGCAGCAGGGGGATCCTATAGCCCCGGGCGACCACGAGGAACCCCACAGCCCAAAGCCCAAGCCAGTGCAGGCAGCGGCCCTGCAACTCTGAGCCACAGGCAGCAGGGGAACTTCAGAGCTCCGCATGGTGGCTCTGAGCTCCAGAGTCCCTCTATCGCTGGCAGTGGCTCTGAGCTTTGGGGTTCCACCACCCATAGCAGCTGATGGCTGGTGATCGTGCAACTCCCAGTCGCGGCAGGGGAACCCCGCAATCCCAAACCACAGCAGGGGACCCAAGCCTGGACCTGCCCAGCTCCCAGCTGCTCCGTGCCTGCCCCCGGACAGTTCCTAGCTCCAGCCTGTGATTTTTACTAAAAGTCACGGAGAGGTCAGGACCTCTGTGAATTTTTGTGTACTGTCCGTGACTTTTACTAAAAATAACCGTGACAAAATCTTAACTTTATCTAAGAGTATTCAATGTAAGCAATGTTAGGAACATTACGGTTACCAAGTTAAGCAACAGAGTAAAAAAAAATTACAAAGTTAAAAATTTCACTCGACTTCAACTCTTCCGCTTCTTTATGTACATGCACTGCACCAAACTAATTATATAATTTACTATTTCTCACTTCATATACATATGAGATTATGAGAAAGTATCTCTTAAAATTACATAAAAAAGAATATTGCACTATATACATAATCAGAGTCCTCCAATGGATCTTTAATTGATTGAGATTTTTATGTCAGTTCTTTTCTCTAAAACAGTATTACGTGTGTCACATCATAGAAGATTAGGGTTGGAAGGGACCTCAGTAGGTCATCTAGTCCAACTCCCTGCTAAAAGCAGGACCAACCTCAACTAAATCATCCCAGCCAGGGTTTTGTCAAGCCGGGCCTTAAAAACTAAGGCTGGAGATTCCACCACCTCCCTAGGTAACCCATTCCAGTGCTTCACCACCCTCCTGATGAAAAAGTTTTTCCTAATATCCAACCTAGACCTCCCCCACTGCAACTTGAGACCATTGCTCCTTGTCATCTGCCATCACTAAGAAGAGCCTCGCTTCATTCTCTTTGGAACCCCCCTTCAGGTAGTTGAAGGCTGCTATCAAATACCCCCTCACTTTTTTCTTCTGCAGGCTATACAGGCCCACTTCCCTCGGCCTCTCCTCATAAGTCATACGCGCCAGCCCCCTAATCATTTTTGTTGTCCTCCACTGGATTCTCCAATTTGTCCACATCCTTCCTGAAGTGGGGGGATAAAACTGGACACAATACTACAGATGTGGCCACACCAGTGCCGAATGGAGGGGAATAATCGCCTCCCTCAATCTGCTGGCAATGCTCCTACCAGTGCTGTCCATTATGCTGTTAGCCTTCTTGGCAATAAGGCACACTGTTGACCCATATCCTGTTTCTTGTCTACCATAACTCCCAGGTCCTTTTCAGCAGAACTGCTGCCTAGCCCGTCGGTCCCTAATCTGTAGCAGTGCATAGGATTCTTCCATCCTAAGCGGTGGACTCTGCATTTGTCCTTGTTGAACTTCATCTGATTTCTTTTGGCCCAATCCTCCAATTTATCTAGGTCACTCTGTATCCTATGTTACCCTTCAGGATATCTACCACTGCGATTACAGGGTTGTACAACTCCCATTTGTGGTCAGTTGCAAAGTTTCTGCTGAGTGCATCGGTAACCATGTTCTGAGTACCCAGTGGGTAGGCTGCTGTACAAAGAAGATGGTGTGTTATGCACCATTCCCAAAGCTGTATAGCTTCTGCACACAGGGCTCAGGAACTTGCTCCTGTTTATGTAGACGACCACATGTCAGTGTTGTCTGACATGACAAGAATGTGTTGGCTTTTGATGTTTGGCAGCAATGACTGGCAAGATTTGCGTACAGCCAGGAGTGCCAATATATTTGTTTATGTGCATCCTGGATTCTTGTGCTGTCCATGTGCCTTGTGTCATGTAATCACCCATGTGGGTGCCCTAGCCTGTGAAGGATGCATCCGTTAGAATCATCACAGTGGGCGAAGATGGAAGGAAAGCTCATCCCTGAGCAGACTTGTAGTGGATTCATCTACCATTGGAGTGAGGAGAGAACTTCTGGTGGCATATGGACCACAGTGTGCCTGGGTTGATGCATGTGGGAGTAGACCCTCTGTAGCCAGAGTTGAAGGCAGTGCAGGTGCAGGCAAGTGAAGGGCCGCCATGTCTTCTAAGACAGAGACACAGGTTTTAGCTGAAACTGAGGGTTGGAGGACACCGAAGTGAATAATTCACTTGTTGTCTGGAATCTTTCCCTTGGTAGATAAGCTTGGAGACAGATTAAGTCTTTGAGAGCTCCGATGAACTCCAGGATTCCGTAGAGCTTGAAGTTGATTTTTTGACATTGACCCTCAGGAAGCAGAAGAGCAAAAGCAATCGGGACATCGACTCCTGGGCCTCTTCTTTGGACTGTGCTGCTATCAGCCAGTCATCTAGATAGACATCAAGAGGTCCTCATTTTCCCGAGATGGGCTGCCACTACTGACAAAATTTGTGAATATTCTCAAGGCAGTGGTTAGACCGAATGGCGGAAGCCTGAATTGATGATGTCCCACATTGATCCTCAAGAAACTGCTAAGAGTCAAGTGTATACTGATATGGAAGTAGGTGTCTTGCATACTGAGAGACGTAACTGGTGCAAGCATGATCATGCAAAATCTTGGTTTGGAAAATGAGCGGGTGAGGTGTCAGAAATCTAGTATTAGTCTCCATGTTCCAGTCTTTTTGGGGACTAGGAAGTAGCTGGAGTAGAACCCTGTTCCTTGAAAGGAGTCTGGGATTAGCTCCACAGCTCCCCTTCACAGTAGGAAGTTGACCTCTAGTTGGAGAAAGTCACTGCATGGGTATTCCATGCATGTGAACTGAGATGAAGGGCAAGATGGAAGCATCATCGCAAATTCTATGACACAGCCGTTCTGGATAATATCTAGGACCCACCTGTCCATTGTTATGGTTCTCCATGCTGGCAAGAAGAGTTTGAGGCAGCCCCCAAAGAGGGTAGGCGAAATGGGCATCAGTGTATGGAATGGTTGATGGCTCTCTAGGGATACTTAGAATTACCATTTCTGTGACATTTGAGTGTGTTGCGTTGATGGCTGAGCAGCTGACATAGACTGACGAGGCCTGTGGACCGTAGGGTGCTTTTAAGAAGCCTCATAGGTACACTGATGGTACAGCTGTTGGGCCCTGTAATGATATGATTGGGGCAGGTTGTAAAATTTCCTCTTGGGTGCTGCTGTGTAGATGACCAGAGACCTTAGAATGGCTCTACAGTCCTATAGGGAGAGTAGGGACTAGTCCATCTTCTTACTTAGTCCCATCTTCAAATATGAGTTCTTCTGTATGGTTTTGTACCTCCCTGGGAAAGCCAGAGAAGTGTAACCAGAATTCTCTCCTCATGACAATCCCTGTTGCCAGAATACAGGAGGCTGTGTCTGCAAAGTCCACTGTTGCCTGTAGCATGGATCTGTCAAGTAACTTGCCTTCCTCCAAGATTATTGGAGGAATTGATTGATTGCGATCCTGTGACGGTAGCTTGTCTGAATTGACCCATAGTTCATAAAATCTTATTTGGCCATCAGGGCTAAGTAGTTTGAAAAGCAAAACTGGAATCTCACCAAGGAGAAGACCTTTCTGTCCATGAGATCTAGTCTCTTACCCTCTCTATTGGATGGGGTTGAATCGGGGTGTTGCTGTTTGGAACATTCTGAGGCCACCTGAATAACCAATGAGTTCAGTGTAGGACAAGAGAATTTGGTGAGAACATAGTATCTCTTCTCAGCCCCCTTCAGGGTGGTTGCACATGTGGCTGGGATGTGCCATACTGTGTGTGTTGGTTGGAGGATTGCATCGTTGATTGGTAAAGCCATCCTCACTGGTACTGAAGTGTGCAAAATGTCAAGCAGCTGATGTTGACTGTCTTGTACGTCCTCTAAGATAATTTGTAGGGCCTTAGCTATTCTCCGCAGCAATTCCTGTAACTGGAGATAGTCATCTGGTGGGGAGGAGAGGATTCAAGAAGTGGCTGCATCTGGAGAAGATGAGAGATGCTTTTCCAATGCTGTCGGAGTCGGGCTAATTGGTGAGTCATCTAGCACTATGTTGGAGCGCATACCTGATGACGGTTGTGGTGGTGAAATGGGGAGGTCTTCCCAAACTGAGCGGGACTATTTGAGGGTGAATATTCTGGCCACAAGTTCCAGTATGGCCAACCTACCTGGCCCTGCTGTTGCGTTGAGACCATGGTGCCAGATACCAACTGTGCAGATAAGATAAGGTGTGGAACTGCCATGGTGATGATGGAACTTTCCTGCAGTCATCCTTCCAGAACAGGAGGGTGGACCATGTCGGACATCCAAATCATCTGAATCAGGAGTTGGAAACCTCACCAAGTGGTGGTGCAGTCAAGAGGTGGCGGGAACATAGTGGGCGAAGGGCCCCTTCGACTTGGTGATCGGATCTGTGGTTGTGTAGATCGTAATCCCTTCAGTGCAAATAACTCACGGGGACCCAGGGCACCTCCAAGTTTCTTAGGGGTAAATGGTACCTGTTCCACTGGAGGAGATAGTATCAGGAATGGCATCTGTCTGGAGACCGATGGTTCGCAAGATGTTGGCAGATCACGAAGGGCCATGAAAATGAAGACAAGTAGCTAATGTTTGATGCAATAGAGAAAGGGGAGCCAGTGACAGGATGCAAAGACAAAGGTGATATGGTCAGTGACAGTCTAGGAAAATGATCTTCACAGCAGCATTCTGACTGGATACGAGCAAGGCAAAATTGCCAAGGCCAGGAAAAAGGATGTTGCAGTAACTGAGACGTGAGATGATGAGAGCCTGTACACAAGTTTCAGTTACCAGGATGGATAGGAAAGACTGTAACTTAGAGATGTTATGCAGAAAGATTTGGCAAAATGTAGACACAATCTACATAACTGTGAAGATAAATTTAAACAGTGAGAGAGTCAAGGCTAGATGCGAAAGAGCCCGGGACCTGTTCTAACTGGACACAGATTTCAGCGCTAGTCGACAGGGGACATGTAAGCTATTTACAGTAACTTGCATATCTCCTATCAACTTCCTAACATCTACTTCCCGCAGCATCTCCACTGCGCTGCGCTGACAGGAAATGTCCTTCTGTCGACACAGCACTACACTACTTGCCAAGGCAGATTTACAGAGTCGAATTCCAGGTTTGACTGAGCGAGTCTTCACTGCCACTCAATCGAACCTGCAAAATCGATCTTGCACTGCTGGCAGTGCCACCGGCACTTTAGACCTAGCCTGGGATGCAGAACTGGGTGGAGGGAAGCTGGAGTGGAGAAGTATATCTACATACCATTGTTGTGAGGATGGTAATTAAAGCCACAAATAGACATCATCACCAAGAGAAAGGATATAAAGGGAGAAGGAGTGCCAGATCAGAGTGCTTTTGCTATGTGAAATTTCAAGACCAACACCTAATTTTGATAATTTCTGAAACTTTGGGACTTGTTTCTGAACTGTATGAAGGTTAAATATTTCAGGTAGTATCAATAACCAATAAGAACCAGAAGGATAGTATCTGATCTTTACTTTTAGTCTTAATTTCTTATTTACTGAACTTACCATGCTGTTTAGATTTCTTCTTCTTTTTCTTCTTCTTCTTCTGTTTTGATTTATGATCTTTTTCCTTCTTCTCTTTTTTCTCTTTATCTTTTTCCTTCCTTTTTCCTAATTGAAAATGAACATTTTAAAATATTACCATCACCTTTGAATATTTTTCTCTTTCAGTTACCCTAAAAGCAACACTTAAATGCTAAATCAGCTATTCCAGTCCCCTGCCCAGAGTGGAATGATTCAATTAATTTGTTCAGCACCATGAGTATAGCCCTCGTGATTACTGATTTTGGAGTAGCACTGGGTGAGTCTCCTTAGCTGAGACACCTTGAAGTTAACACAGATATTAGTGAGAATCTTCCTAAGAAACTAACATAATTCAGCTTCTCAGTATCAAGAAGTCAACTGTATCCCACATCTTTACAAATAACATTGTGCAGCCTTCAGCTTTTCCAGATGTGACCCTCATATGAGGAAAAAACCGATTTTAATAAGGCTTACATTTTAAAAAACATTTAAAAATACATCAGTAGTACATCAATAAGTAAGAAAAAGAGCAGCCAACCCATTTATTTTCCAGCATGCTAGATGATCTAATATGGAGCTTAATGATAAACACCTGAAACTACTGCTGCTGCCATAAATTCCTTTAAGAACATCTGCCTTCTCATCTAAAACTTTATCAGCAGAGTTTGTTCTGAATAAAATTAGTTACATTTCTGTATTTCTACTCCTTTGTTAAGCACTACTGACATCTGCATGAGAATGGAGTCTGTCTTGCAATAATTCATCTGCCCCCACTGCTTACTTCCCATGTAAAGCCATAATCCAGAGCTTCTAACTTCATAGTTCTTTCCAAAGCAATTAGTTCTGAGGTAAAAAAGAGGGGCCTGACCTCAGCTGGAAAATAAACCTTAGAGATTGATTCTAAAGGTAATTCTCCTTTTTGTGTACATTTTGTTAGCCACACAGAATAAGAGCAGATACAGTGAATATTTCAATGAGAGCTAAATGGACTTATTTCTATTCCTTCTCCCTTCCATATACTGATGAGCAATTCAGACACATATAGGGCTGAATCTGTGTCAAAATTAAATTTGTTTGGGGATGGAAAACAGTGAATTGTGGTGAAAATGAATTTTTATGGATCTGAATTCTTAATGGACCGTCACTGCAATATTTGAAGAGTGAAAGGCCGAAACTTCCTTAATTTATATTTAATTTTAGGAAGCTTTGCATGTTCTGTTGGATACCTAGCCATTAGCCTTTTCCTTTATTATTCCACTGCTAGGCACAAGTTATTAACCACATATATCACTAATTTGACCGGAAAAAGTTACCCTATTCCTTTTCTCTGTCTTAGGCCTCTTGCCCCACTCATCTGATCTAGGAATGGAAACATGAACTTATTGGCCCTCTATGCCCTTGAAATTTACACATACTTTTTCTTAGGCATGCATTCTCACATTCCCAAGACCATCTTTTGCATCTATTCAGGTGTTTGGGTTCCAGGTTTTTGCTTGGCACGCCCATTTGCACAGATACCAGAGATTTTTGCCTTAGTGGTATCTGTAGGACTGGCTCTGGTGCCCTTTGGAGCCCTGTGCTCATGCAGTGGTACATGAGGCACTTTCAGCCTTGCACCCCTTCAGTTCCTTCTTGCAGTCAACTCCAATGGTGGGGACAGTGGGCAAGTCATGGAATGGACATCTCGAAGAACAACAGTTACAAAAGGTTAGTAACCTTTTTTCTTCAAGTGCTTGCTCATGTCATTTCCATGTTAGGGGACTCACAAACAGTATCTTCGGTGGTGGGCTCAGAGTTCATGAATGTGCCCGTTGCAATACTGATCTACCAAAGCTTGGTATCATCCCAGGCCTGCTCGGTGATCACGTAATGAGATGTGAAAGCGTGACGTGAAGACCAGGTAGCAGCTCTGCAGATGTCTTGGATCAGCACCTGCACTAGGAAGGCTGCTGCAGAGATCTGTAGAGTGAGCTATTACAATCGCTGGCAGAGGCATCTTAGCTTGTTCATAACAGAACTTGATGCAGGCAATTAATGAGGAGATCCTCTGGGAGGGGACCAGCGGAACTTTCATTCTTTCTGCCACTGTGATGAAGAGCTATGCTGACCTACAGAAGGGTTTAGTCCTTTTGATGTAGATGGTCAAAACCCATCGAACATCTAGAGTGTGCAACCTATGCTCCTCACTGGATCTGTGCGGTTTCAGGAAGAACAAAGGCAGTAATGTGTCTTGGTTATTGTGGAACTGTGACACCACTTTTGGTAAGAAGGCTGGATGGGGTTGCAGCTGAAACTTATCTTTATAAAATACTTTGTAAGGCGGTTCCGAGGTGAGCGCACTGATTTTGAAAACCATTAACAATGAGGCAATCGCCACCAGTACGACGACCTTCCAGGAGAGGTGCAGAAGAGAGCAGGAAGCTAATGGCCTGTGAGTCTTGAAAGGACTCGATTCAGGTTCAAAGGAGATACAGGATCTCTGACTTGTGAGCCCCACTCAGTCTAGGTCTTTTAAGAACCTGATCATCATGCCACAGGATAAAACTGATCTACCATGGACTGGAGAATGGAAGGCCAAAATAGCTGCCAGATGAACCTTACAAGACGAGGCTAGGCCCTGATGCTTGAGATGTAATATGTAGTCCAATACAGACTGTATTGAGGTTTGGTGAGGAGAAAGGTTCTGGTCCGAGGCCCAACAGGAAAGCCTTTTCTATTTGGCCAGCTTTGTTGCTCTAGTATAAGGTTTTCTGCTGCCTACCAGAATCTACAGAGAATGCACTGAGCAAGCCTCCTCCTCTGTGCTCAGCTATGCAGCAGCCATGCTGTCAGGTGCAGAGATGCTAGGTCCAGATGCAGTAGATGGCTGTGGTCCTAGGACAGAAGGTCTGGCCAAAGCGGCAGTTTCAGCGGGGTTGCTGTTGAGAACTCCAGCAGGGTGCTGAACCAGTGCTGTTGTGGCCATGCCAAGGCTATCAGAATTATTTGATCTTCAGCAGGCCCCTGTGAACCAATGGTACTGGGGGGGGGAAGGCGTACAGCAATGTCCCCAGCCATAAGAGCAGGAAGGTGTCTGACAGAGAGATTCTGGCAAGCCTGCAAATGGAGCAGAACTGGCGGCACTTCCTGTTATGCCTGGACATGACCAGGTCCATTTGGGGAATCCCCCACTCTTGGAAAATCATGCTGGCAAACTCCAGATGAAAGGCTGAAAGGTAGTGCTGTGAATTGACAATGCTGCTGGTCTACCCCAAACAAGCGGAGTCTTCTTGGGGAAGACTGAGATGTGGAAGTAAGCATCTCTTAAGTCAAGGGTGGCGTACCAGTCCCCTCCATCCAATGAAGGAATGATGGAGGCTAGGGAGACAATGCGAAACTTCAGCCTCTTGAGATATCTGTTGAGGCGGTCTGAGGTCTGCCTTGGCCTTTGGGATAAGAAAATAATGGGAGTAAAATCTTTTCCCCCTTATGTGTTAAGGGACTTACTTCACAGCCCCCACCTGAAAGAAAGTTTCCACCTCCTGGATGAGAAGTTGCTCATGAGAAGGGTCCCTGAAGAGGGACAGGGAAGGGGGGAGGCATTGAAGAGAACTGAATGGTGTATCATTCAATATGGTATTAAGGACCCAACAGTCCGATGTAACTTCCTGCGTGAGCAGGACGGAAAGAAGATAGGTGGTTGAGAAATAAAGGGGGACATGGATCCTGAAGGGAGACTGAGATGCTGTCCTCAGGTGCACCCTCAAAATGACTAGCACAGCCCACTCAGATGGTGTGCAGAGGGCTGAGTCGTGGATGAAGAGGCTGGGGCAGGGTGGCGGCATTTAAAGCCTCTGACTATCTCTCTCCTCTTATAGGAGCCATACCGTAGCAGGTCTGAGAATCTAGGTCATCACAGCAGAGGGCAAAATTGTTTTCAGGATATCTGTGGGTTGTACTGCCCTAGAAAGCATAGAGTGGCCCTTGAATCTTTTTGGTCACGGAGCCTGGAGTTTGTCTGCTCCAAAACAAGGGCATTGCCCTCAAAAGGGAGGTCCTGTATGGACTGCTATACCTCCTGGGATAGCTCTAATGACTGCACCCAGGAGCATCTGTGCACAGACACTGCTGAAGCTATCAATCTGGCCCCTGAGTAAGCTGCATCTAGCGCTGTTTGTATGGAGGCTCTAGCCACAACATTGTCATCCTCTAGGATGGAAGTGAACTCCTGCCCAGTCCCTTGTGGGAGCGAGTCCTGAATTTAGCCATCGAGTCCAACAAGTTATAGCTATATCTCCCCAGCAACGCTTGTTGGTTGGAGAGTCTAAGTTGAAGAATGGCTATGGAATAAATCTTTCTTCCGAACAGATCCCAGCTTCTTTGCATCCTTATTTTGGGGGTCCAGCTCACGTGTCCCTCGTTTGCAGCCACCACCACCAGGGACTCTGGGGCGGTACGAGAAAAGATATTCAGAACCTCTGGCTGGCACATAATATTTATTTTCGGTCCTTTTCGATGTTGGTGGCAGTAAGGACAGAGTCTGCCACAAGGCTTTGACCATCTTAAGCACCCCTTCACGCACTGGCAATACACTTTGGTTGGTGCAGCTGCTGCCAGAATATTGAAGAGGCTGTTCACGGGCTCTGCAAGTTCCTCTGCCTCTAACCCCAGGTTGGACTATCTTTTTGAGGAGCTTTTGGAGTCCTCTGGAGGAATTGTAAGGGTAGGGCTGGTGACTGCCCTGTCCAGGCATGATGAGGTTGATGGGGGAGAGGGTGGCATTTCCTTTTTCCATAGGAGCAGACCCTGGTGCCGGTTCTTGTGGTTCAGTGTTGGCATCGGAACCTGAATCTTGCTCCCACACCAAGCTAGTCCCAACACAGACCACCTCTGGAACGGCTGTGGACGTTAGGTAGGAATAAGGTTCTGGCATCATGGGGATCCCCCATAGATTCCAGTATGGCCACTGGACCAGCCACTGCCTGTGAGGCTAGTTTGCCCACACCCAAGCTTGTGCAACCAATGACCACTGCTTTTGGGGTTGGTAGCTGAGTTCTCCTGATTCTGAGGAAGATGGCTCTTCCCTCGGGGACCATGGTGGAGCAGATGGCACTTCCACCTGATGGCTCCTATGCAGCACTGGGGAACAGTGCCAAGGGAAAGGTGATCGGCACCGGGCTTCCCGGGATCGATACCGCACAGGGAGGAGTGACAGCAGCAAGCGATGCGACATCGGGGAATGGGGCAATGGAGATCAATGCCGGGGGTCCAGTGACCAGCACCACACCATCCGGTCTCTGGGATAATGAAGATTGGTATCAAAGTGACCGAGATCAGTGACACATGGTCGGAGACTCATGCCTCGGAGCTGGGAACTTGGCATCTGGGGCTGGACACCAGTGTGGGGACCTTCACCAAGGTGTTGGAGACCAGTGCTGGAATTCACAGCATCAGCTGGCCAACCGCTGTGGTGGGCCCATCACAGGTTTTCCCTTGGAGGCTGATGCCTTCACTGGCTCTGCTGTTGAAGGAAGGTCCTGTGGAGTGGGTGGCACCAATAAGGCCATAAGGTCCCTGGCCACTTGAAAGGCCTCTGATGTTGAAGACACCATCAAATGGAAGAGCCCACTTCTGCTCCTGAGAAATGGAGGTGGTTCCCTCAGTGGGCTTGAAGTCCTTGGCGAGGAAGCTAGGCCCTGCCATTCTGACATAGGTAATCGGCCTGACAAGGATCCTTTCCCTGATCCTGCCTTCTTTTAGGGGCAGAGGGGGAGGGAAGGAGAGGCGGGGGCAAATTACCTCTATCTGGACGTTGTTTCTTCTGCCATTTCTTCAATACTGACAAAGGTGAACAGCATTGAGACAGGCCCAGTGCTGGAAGAGGGCTCTACACCGACCCTGAAGTACTCGGCACCGAGTCAGCGTGGGAGGGTCCTAAGGCTGGTCTGAATGCTGCCTCCATGAACAGGGCTTTCAGGCAAATCTCCCTGCCATTTTTTAGTCCGTGGTCTGACGTCCTTACAGATCTTGCAGTTGTCCCTTCTGTGCATCTGTCCTGAACAGTTTAAACAACTATTGTGGGAGTCATTAAGTTGGAAGAGCTTATGGCAAACAGAATACAGCTTAAAGCCTGGGGAAGGGGGCATGCCCTGTCCTGAGGCAGACGTCCCTAGTGGGATCACTGAACTAACTCTTAATTATATAAAAGAAAACTAATTATAACCATCAACCACTTCTGAAGCACTCGTGTTCACAAGAGAGAGGTGTTCCAGAAACCAACACAGGCGGAAAGAAGGGACTGAGGGGGCGCAGAGCCGGTGGTTCCTCATATACCGCCGTATGAGTATGAGGCTCGAAAGCCGGCCCTACAGATACCACTAAGACAAAAATCTCCGGTAGCCATGCACATGGGCATGCGCACACTAACATGGAATCTACATGATCAAGCACCCAAAGAAGAAAAGGTAAAAAGTTAGGGACCAGCTATGCTCTTGGTCTCTCAAGCCTTAGCCTTTTTGCTTAAATATTATTTTCTGTGCATACCAAATGATGATGAGCTTTTCTCTTCCAATTTCACTTTTTTTTCAGTTTTCAATATACCTGAAGATTTAAAAAAAAAAAAAAAACAAGCTTAGTTGGACCAGTACTGCTGATATACTTTCTTGTAAAAGTTACTCGGTTGTAAACATTCCTATCAATACATAATTAAAAGAAAAATACAAGTAACACAATGATTTTTAATGATGCTTTACAATTACTTTTACGGTCTTTAGCACTGGAAATAAAAAGCATTGTAGTTTACCAACTTCTGAATGCTTGCCCTTCTCAATGACCTTTCTCCTGCAGATTCTCAAAACATTTCTCCTTTACAGGCACAGAGAACTGTATCTCTGTCCCTTCAGAGCTGACTGATGTGGAAGACCTCTATTTTTTACTATTCCCTTTGGGTAACTTTACACTATTGATTAAAGGCATTTCCAGATGCAAGGCATGTAAATGGGACGAGGGTGCTGAAAACAAGAAGACATATTTACTGGGCATTCACTAAGGATTTAATCCTGTAAAGCAGCATAGCAGCCAGGTCACAGCAGGCTGAGTCAGACTATTCAAATGACAAGTACAGGAAATATTTTTCATAATACGTTAAGGTTTGAATGCCTAGGTCTGAGTGCATATAATAAATAGTACATGCCAAAAAAAGGTCTGTGTTCTCTACTTTTTATAAAGGAGATATCAATTCCAAACAGTAGGGTTAATTTCAATTTAATTTTCTGCTGCTTTAGCCTAACTCTTCTCTTTTCTTTCCATGAGAGTGGCAGTGGAAGTCACTGGTATCAGTCAAGAAATTGAGTTACCACAAATTGTGGCTTATTTTGAAAGGACAGCTATCTTTCATAGATTTTAGGGTTATAATGCTACTTTAAAAAAAAACATTTGTTCAATATAAAATTTACAACCTCAAAGTTTATTGCACTCAAGAGTTATTTTTTAAAATGGTACCTCTACCTCTAATCTAACACAAGTTCATTAGGTTGAAATGAACTCTAGAAATCAATGACCTATTAAAATCTGAATCTAAGGAAAATATATTTGAAGTATATGTAAAGAAGGAAGCTTTGTGTATAAATCAGAATTTGAAGCTACATTTGCATACTAAGAGTTCTTTGAGAGCCTTACTAATTCTTGACTATTCAATAACGTTCTTAAAATTTAGAAGACTTTTCTCTTCATTGTGAGCTAGGAAATCATAAAGTAACTAATGAACTGAACAGAAATTAAAAATATATTTTAATATTGCAACTCCAATATTTATAATGAAAATACCATAAAGGACATTTTCAAATAATCAAAACAAATAAGACCCAAAGCTATTTTGATCTAAGAAAGATACCTAATTTACTCTCTACCACAGGAAAAAAATAGGTGGCTCAAGAAAGAATCATCAGTACCACCTAGATCTCCCACCAACCTTAGTAGCCAATGCAGTGCAAGCTCTAAATCTCTTCCCTAATTATGTAACTGGAAACTTCTAGTAGTCTAATGCCTCCTTGGGTAATGCTGCAAAATAGTAAGGAAAATGTAACCTTACAAAATCATAAGGTGGTGTCCGGGTTTTTTAAACATTTAAAAATCCATTTATCATTCCTTTTACTTTAACAATCATTCTCACAAAAGTAGCTTGACACAATTTGTCTTTAGGATTCTTTGATGTGGAGGTTGGCAAAGGAACAATTGTTTAGGTGTTTAAATCACTCTTTTGCGTAAAGTTTGAGTGCATATATACTGGTAATATTTCAGGCTAGGATTTCCCAAAAGTTATCAGTGATTTTGGATAACCAATTTAAAAACGCTAAATGGGGCCCAATTTTCAGAAGGCAGGCACTGAGCATCTTCTGAAAATCTGGTACCATTATGGTATCTCAAAAAGTTGGTCTCCAAAAATAGCAGCATTCAAAATCCCTAATCGCTTCTAAAAATCTTGGTGTCTGACAGTCTAAAAGATTGGCCCCCCAGAGAGCAGCCAGAACCATGATCTTTAATCTGAATATGGTTCAAATTAAGAGGAGGTTCTTTTAGGGTTCTTTGAAGTCCCCTTTTATAGTGCTCATTACGGTAAAAGTGAAAAAAAAATAAATAAATAATACTAAGTGAATTTAGTGCTCATGAAAAGAGATGGATTGAGAGGCCTGAAAACCAAAGTCCTCTACTTAACAAAAAGATTGAATCCAGAAAGCGGTAATGCTCTGGGCACGCATGTGAGGAGAAAGCACAGACCCTCTTCCTAAGCTGATCTTTCCTTGCCATACAGAGCACCACACACACTTCATCAGCTTTCCCCCCATCACTCCTGCTCCTGAGCAGACGCCTCCCTCAAGCAGTAGCCAAGGCACTTCACAGTGAACAGGCAGCAAGAGCAGGTATGTCACTGGAACACAAAGCAGCAGGAACTACCCAACACAGAGGTTACTATATGGGGACGTTCCAAGCCTATCTGATGCAAAGGCAGCTCCAGATCCCACTCTCCATCACACAGTCCGGCCAACAGCTGAAAGCAGCTACTTGCATTTGCTCGAGGGAAGGAGCCAAAGTGCCTCTAGGCTTCAGGGTATTGCTTGGAGGTATTTTCTTCAGTTGCTGTTACTGCTCAAGCCCCTCGAATAACTTGAGCAGACTATCACTGATGCCAAATATTCCTCTCAGCACTGGCCCCAGCATGAGCCCCCACCCTTAGCAGCAGAGATAGGAGGGATATGTAAAATACCCTACGGGCTAAATACCCCTAATAAATACATTTATTAGCAACACAAAGCAGTATCTGAACTATTTCCTTCTCTGGGCTTCCCAGCTTCTCTGTGTCTGTGTTGTAGGACTGTAAAGCTCTGCAGGGCAGCAACAGCCTTAATTTTGTGTTTTACAGAGCCAGGAACACACTGTCGGCAGATAAGTATTAAACAAAAACAATGGAAACTTCCCGAACCCCATCCTATCAGCATACTTCACCCCAACCTGCAAGGACCACTTCTAGAGATGAAGCTTATTTTTAGTCGCCCATCGACAATCAATATTTGGCTTCTCTGCCAACGCTAATGAACATTCCAATTGGTGCCAATGTGGTGGACATGGGGTTACTAATATTTTTTTTGTGTGGCCTATGTGGACATGTGTACCGTAGAAACTAAACTGAGACCAAATAACTACACGCATCGGATAATCTGGTTAGGCCACTAGTATCTGAACCAGGACATTGAGGGCTCGATATATGAACAGTTTATTGAATAATGTAATCCCAAATCATCTTCCCAAAACAGGATTGGGTTTAAACTTGTTATTTAAAAACAATTTTCTTACGTCAGCCATCCTAACCCATTGAATGCCATTATTCACAACATTATCTTAATTTCCAACACCCTAAAATTAGACCATTAAAGCTCAAATGTCATCTGACAAACTAAACAGCTGGTGATGAAGAAAGTTGGCTGATGGCTCCAGGAAGTATTTTTCATAGAAAGAATTCTGCTACAGTGACACTAACACCCTTTCAAATGATTCACACATGTAAGCGCCATTGCTTCACTAACAGGAAAGGAGAAGCAAACATGTACTCTTACACTGTTCCTTTCACTTAGAGATGCACAAGAGAAATGCGTAAGGTGCATAAGATGATAATATGAAATAGAAGCCTAGATGTACTTCATATTAGTAATCGTTACATGTTTTGAAAATTATAATTTCACTTGTACCTAAATAAATGCTATTTCAAATACTCATATTTTTAATTTAAAATGTGTAAGTTATCATACCTTATAAAATAAAGTGTTGATTTACACTACGTAACCATAAAATTAAGTAAGAGGTGATCATTCGCAGCCTTTTAAACCAATGTAACCACCAGAGCAACATGGTTCATAACTTAATATTTTTTATTAACTAAATACTGATAAAAATTAAACATGGTAGTGGCTTTGTACAGGGGTTTTTAATGGTCATTTGTTTCCTGTTGAGGCAACCAATTACCCACCTCATAGACACACAGAGTAGCAGTGTGGGGAGCTATGCAGAAAGTCCTCTGCGTGCTTTATATGTACACCAAAGACACCAAAGGACCAGATGTGAGCAATCAATACCTATGTCATTACTCTTAGGTCAGTTTTGCCATGTCCATGAAACAATGGAAAAACAGATTTCAGTTTAAATATATGCAGACTACATCAGTTTTGCTGCTTTAATTATGCCAGCATAGTTAAAGCAGCACAGACCTCAAGTGTAAATACATGTACACTGGTATAAAATTGCTTATACTGGTAAAAATCTATTCCATTTTGGCAAAGCCTAAGAAGCTATACCACTATAAAGTGTCTTAGGCTGGGTTTACACTGACGGTGGCAAATTCGCCGCCATCAGATCGATTGCTTTGGATCGACTGAGCGGTCTGTGTAGACGCGCTCAGTCGATCCAGCAAGTGACGCAGGAAAACCACCCCGGTAAGTGGCGTAGCACTGCGTCGAAGGCAATGCTGTTCCCTTCAACGCAGCGCAGTGTGGACGCCGCGCAGAGGAGACGCTGCAAAGTCGACGGGAGATACGCAAGTGATTTACGTCACTTGCGAATCTCCCGTCGACTGCCGCCGAATCACAAAGGTAAGTGTAGACCGGGCCTTATACTAGTATATCTGTATCTTGGGTTTTACCAGAATAACTATGTCAGTTAAAAAACAAAACAAAACTCAGCCATTAGTGATGATTACATTTAAATATAGACAAGCCCAAGAATAGTCAGGGTTTCCCTAAAAATACTGATTTTTTTTTTATTTTTGGAATTTCTGTCACTCCGAAATATTTACATGAAAATACATTTTCAAATATATATCCTGGATATTTTAGAGAGTATGTAATTTCAGTCTGTGCACGAAAACTAATTCTTCTAAAAGTTAAAAGGAGCGATAAGAACATTAAGGTTCCTGCTTGCCTATTAGGAAAAATAAGAATTTCACTGAGCTGACTGGAAGCCTATAGGAGACAGGCAATGGCAGAAATCATTGGAGAGAGTGAGAGACTAGGGAGTGGAGATCTCGATGAATGCTAAAGACAAGGGAATAGATGGACCTATGACACGTTGGGAGGCTTGGTTTGCTAGTATATAGGAAAGTCTCCGAAAACAGGGTAGATGAGATAGTGTTAGTAGTTTCTCATTCTAGAATATTATATGTGAAAGTTGTTGATCAATGATGAGTTATTGGAATCAAGTGATCAAAATCCTGAGGTCCCTTCCAACCCTAATAATCTATGATTCATTGAAATTATCAATGACTGAATTCATCTGACATGTCTACCTGCAGAAAATGGTGGAAAACAAGGTATTGAATGAACTGGATCGTTAAAAATAGTTAATTGTATTAAAATATAAACATTAAGAGCTGCTAAATTGCAAGATAGGAGGATTGCATGCTAACATTTGCATCAATTTCCATAATTATGTAGAAATTTGCAAAGCATAAAAGCAGGTCTTTCATCAAAACATAGCATGTATTTTACACAAGGAAATCTTTAATGAAGCACTAAATGTACAAATGCAATAGGTTTAAGAGGGACTTAACAGTTTACAGGCTGTCTGAGGATACTTGTCTCAGTCTCAGTGGAAAGCAGACTTGTTTTAACTCACAAGAACCAAAACAGACAATTTTTTGAAAAATAATTCTGATAAACACAGATAATCTCTGATGAACTTTCATTACTTAGCCAACATAATTCCTGCTAACTACAACTTTAAGATAAGCCCAGAACAGGAAGACACAGCTGAGATATAGCAGCTAAAATGTAACATTGAATTCTCTCCTTGCATTTAAAACTGAAGATACTGATTGCTATTCCAAAGAAGAAGGTTCTGTGTCAGTTAGTGGCACCTAAAGGATGGAAAACTGGAAAAAAATGACAGTTGAATATAGAATTTTGTCAATTTTCAAAAGAACTGCACTTTTGCCAGGAAGCTCAATGACAATTCAGTATCTTTTTAACACATTTGGTTTGATTAGATTTTGAACATCTGCAATAGGCTAGGTGCTGGAAAGCAAATAAGATTATTCAGATTGTCAATATTTTGGGTGAGGGACTCTCTTTTCATTCTGTGTGTGTTTACCTTGTCTATAATTTTTTATAAACTAAATACTAATAAAAATGAAACATGGCAGTGGCTCTGTAAAGGAGTTTTTAATTGTCATTTGTTTCCTGTTGAGGCAACCAGTTAATCACCCTCCTAGGCATGCACAGTAGCAGTGTGCGAAGCTATGCAGCACTGGTTCTGCTTTGAACAGGGGGTTGGACTAGATGACCTCCTGAGGTCCCTTCCAACCCTAATCTTCTATGATTCAATGAATGCACAGAGAGAGATTTTGGTTTCCTTTAAGGGTAATGCAAGTCATACTTCCAGGAAGTCTCACAATTCCATCACATCTGATTAAGAGGAAAATAATCTTATACAATAGTAAAGATTAAATAAGAAATCTCTTCCCTCAGACTCTGCTTTATGAATGGCAATCACCTGATTCAGATCTGAATGCAAAACTCATCTCTATATCCAAACTTTCCCCTAATAAATACCTCATATACAATGACACAGGTGCATATCCTCCATTCTTGGGCACTCTGATAAAACTAAAGCAAACCTGGACAGACAGGATGTTTTTATATAATACTGATTATACTCAAAAATTAGACAAATCATAAATTAAATATTGCTATTGCAGTAACTCTGCAGACCAGAGGAGAAGCTATTATGCACTCAAACAGTTCACAGAGCATCACTGGAAATGGTCATATTTGGCTGCACATTTGAGTTATTATGTTATCTTCCAGACAGAGCTCTGGGATCTTTAACTTCTACTTGATAAGTCACCAGAGATACAGTGGTTTAAATCTGTTCAAGTATACAAGAAGCATATCAAATGCTTCAGAGATTTTCCAGATCATTTCTGTTGTCATTGCTGGCTGCCCACCTAGAACACACAATCTTTGAAAGCTAACTACAGATAGCTACAGCAACTGTATTTGCCTCCAATGTCCAAATTATAATGGAAGATTGCACTCTTCACTAGAAAGATATTCACCAATAATTGGTTTTCCTATATATTGCCTCTATACAGCCATATTGTGGAATGTGAGCTTGCAGGACTTGGGATACAAAATCTAGAAGAGCAACTTGACTTTACCCTTTTGTTTAGATTTGAGGGTGTCAAAAGCAGTGTAGTATGTATTTTCTGAGAGTAATTGAGAAACTTCAGGTTGAATACTACAGCCAGTCATTCCAACAGATCCTGCAACTGCAGTCCTTCAATGGAGATACAGCCACCACTAGCTTCTCAAGGGATGTGGAAGAGGCAAGTCTAATTTCAGTATACTCTGTGAGTTTCACATCAGCGGCCATCTTCCAATTCTGACAGGATTTCTGTCTAGGTTATCCTCATTCCTGATCAAAGAAGGTAACAGCCCGGCCCACAAGGTAGAAGTGTGGTAAGACAACATGAGTAAAACAACTCTAGTTTTTCTTCAGAGAGAAGAAGCTAACAGGCATAGATGTGTCTGGATTCTAGGCTCTTCAGGCAAAAAAAGGAGCCAGTAGTGATTGCTCCTCAAAGAGCCACATCGTCCAAAAGCTCTGCAAGGAAAGGAAATCTGCACAGAGTGGTCTGGGAAAAGCCCATGTAAGTAAATGCCTATCTAGAAGACCAGATCCCTTCAAAAAAGGGCATAAGGGTCTTCCAAAGCTCAGAGCAAACAAAATGAGCCTCAAAGCCTGACTCTGCTGATGCCAAGACAGTCTTATTTCCTGACAAAGAGGGAAGGCATAAGAAAAACCTGAGTTATCAGACTCAGAAGACCCATGACAAACCATGGATGAGTATGGCACAGGGGACCCACCCTAATTAAAAACACAGGCTTATCAGGACACCCAATGATGGGATCTCCAGATTCAAGACTCCCTAGGGAAGCTTCAGATCCAAGCAGCTCAAGGGCTTCAGACCTATTCTTCAAACCATAGGATTTGTGCTGTTCAGGTGGCCGGTCTGCTGCATGTTGCCTAGAAAACTCACCTGGGATTCCTCAGGACAGAAAGAACAGCATGGAAGCTCAAGACAGAGCAGGTCCTCCTGCGTGACTCGGAAAAGCTGTATTGAAGGAAACTTCAGAACAAGCACTGCCATCTCCAAGAAGCAGCATGAGCAAGCCACAGACCTAACCGACAGATACAACAAAAGGTACCTGGAACCCACGGAACGATTCCCTCAAACCTGAAACAAACTACTTTGTATCTTATATGAAGCCAACAACCAATATTAACCTTAGAGAGACCAGGACCTGTAGAAACTAGATCCATCAAATTAGCTTTCACAGCCTCCTGCAAAAGGAAGCGTTGTAAATGCTCTCTCTCATTCTGATCCAAAGGTATAAAAACCACAGACAAAGCAGCACCTCAGGAAATAGTCTTCTCGGAGACAGAGTAAACAATAAGAGTACTGATGTGTCAAATATTGCTGAGTCTCAGTATACTTCATTCAAAACCTGGGTTTTTGGTCAGGATAATCCATGGCCTGGACTATAAGCAGACCCATTCACTAAACCAATATAATGACATTCACTGAATGAGGGACCAGGACCAAACCACTTCGATCCTAAACTGGTGCAAGAGAGGATATTCTGCAATACAGCAAATATCTAAAAATCAACACTAATTACACTAAACTAAGGGAATCGCCCTACCCATCACACATACAGCAGGGAAACCAGAATAAATTATGAAATTGTGAAGCTGGTGTCACAACACTTGCAGCTAGTTATGCCAAAACAGGAAAAGATGGTATCTAGTGTTGTTGGTCCCTCTTTTGTAAGATGGCTCTGAACACACCGATTCTTTGAGGGGGAGGGTACATGCAGCCCGAAAGGGCACTGCTCTTCTAAATGGTTCTGAGCGCTAGACACTGGGGATGCATATACGAGTGGGGTTTTGTGCAAATCATTCTCTAGGGAATCTCTAGCTCTCCACTGTTATAGAATCTGAAGTACACAATACTCTTCAATGCTTTGGAATATTCTTATAAATTACTGCTTGCAATATAGCACTATCAGACAAAAGAAGACTGAGTGAGTCACATGCATGAAATTTCACTGGATGAGATCGAGAAGAGCAACATTTTAAAAAAGTTTAACAAATTAAAATTAATTAGAAATATACATGGTCCACTATATCTTACAAACATACCTATTTTATAGATTCATATATTTTAATGACAGAAGGGCCATTCTGATCATCTAGTTTAATCATCTGCATGCTACAGATCACAGAATTTCATCCAGTAATTCCTGCCTTGAGTTAAGTAACTACAGTTGTGAAAGGGTGAGGAAATCAACCTACATGGAGTCAACAGGAATCTGCATAAGGTGATATTTTTCCAAGAGTGGGGCCATGAAAATTATTTCATGTATATATCAATATCTACACAACATTTATTTTTTCCTGATAAGAATATACAGTCTTATTTGAACACAACACTTACCTACAAATGTTTAAGAGTATTTCTATATTTTTAATAAATAATTTATTGCACAAAATTTTCTTTACTAGTACAGGACGCTCTCCAAATTAGTCTTTCAGGACAATAAAAAGTTACTAATTTTTGTATTTTTAATCACTTTAGTCAAACAACTTACAGGTCTTGTACAATACATAAGTAAACTTTCTTCGTGCTACTTTGCTGAAAAAGGCTTTGGGATTTTTAATGAAGAAAGTAGTAAATGTAAACCCCTCGCAGGCCAAGTTTTAAACATAAGCAGTAAATAATGCACCTCAATAAGGGCTACAAAAATACATACGCTGTGACTCTACACTTAGATCAGCAAGGGAAGTCTTAGAACCCATGAAGAAATCACAATGACTTCAGTGGGATTCTATCTACATGGATCTGAATGCATCACTTGAATGACAGAACCCAATTCTGGAAACCTGCTACAATGCAGGTGGGACCCCTTGCAGAGCCCCAGTGTGGGGCTCTTCACTAACACAAGGGAACAAGTAATAAGATCAGGGCAATAAATGTATAAATTACAGGGGGATTTTCAGAAATGCTCAACTTTGGTGTAATATGTCTCCCATTAAGGATACTCGAAAAATCCAGTGATTTTAAATGAGAACAGAGCTAGATCAACATTGACTGCTTTTGAAAATCATAAGTCTACAAGCGTTACTGTATTTTCCCAATCAAACAAATGAAGAAAAATGTCAAATCAAGACTGGCTAACATACTTCTAAATTTTAAGCCTAAAGCTACAAGATAAATCATTATGACTAAGTTTAACATTTGACAGTAAAGTAGCTCTAAAGATCAATGTACATATGGACATTTATGCACCTTTTCAAAATTGATGCTCTTGAGTTTTCGATCCCTGTCTGTAGCATTAAACCAGTTCCACCTTGAAGAACATTAGAACCAAAGCATGAATGTAGTTCAAAGCTGGGAGAAGACAGAGAATCCAAAAGGATCCCAGGATGAGTGGAAGACTTGAAAACTTATAGTAGAAAACCTATCCCATCATTTTGTCTGATTGAACACATACAACACACTTACATACCCTGCAGCTATAAACCTAACTGCTTGTAAACTGAATCTCTTTACCTGACACTGTTGTAGCTACTCTTCCATCAGTTACTGCTTTGGAAGAATGATATGTAATCATCTGAATATCTTCCTTTTCTTTACTGGGGTATTCATTACGGAAAGCGGATTCTGTGGATAACGGTGCTGTAACTTCCAAACTACGGCTTAAGTCAAGAGGGAGACATGATCCACGCTTCTCAAGTGACATATGAGCAACATCAGGTACTACACAAAAGAAAGAATGTAATATTAACAAAGATACATAGGCCCAATAAAAACAGTATGGGTCGCAGTGTTACAACAAACAAACAGCATATAGCTAAGGGTAATGAATATTAGTCAAAGTTCTCATTAGGTGAAAAAATGTGAAAGGTCTTATTTTTATGACTCAGTTTCTCTCGGGTTGTTCTTTATTAGATTAAATACATTACCCTCTGATATTGATGGCTGTTGATTTTGAGCACTGATGGAGAACACTTTTCCATCAGTGATTGGAGAGGGAGAAGGAACTTTTTGTATAGACTCATCAGGCAACGAGCAAGTGGCTAAACGCTGTGATCTTCTTCTCCTCTGGCTATGTTTGT
This sequence comes from Mesoclemmys tuberculata, assembly GCA_007922155.1. Lineage (NCBI taxonomy): Eukaryota > Metazoa > Chordata > Testudines > Chelidae > Mesoclemmys > Mesoclemmys tuberculata. The sequence continues at coordinate 4,961,469 of ML675632.1, read as the reverse complement.
AGGATCTAGGGGGATTCACTGGCTGTGACGGACCTAAAAAGAGATCTTTCAATGTTCATGAAGTAGAGAAACGTCAATCTTACGGAAATATTTTAAGATCTAGAGAAGGGTCATGCTTTAAATAGTTCTCTTCTGCAGAACTGCTAATCACATTGTGCTTTGTAAAAATGGATTAAAAACTATGACTATCAGAAGAATGTTAATGTTTGAGGCAGGATTTTGTTTTTTGCTTAATATATTGCTATATGAATTAGGGGATCTAGTCTCCATTGATATAGAAGAGGTCCGAATGTAAAAACTCTATTTACATTAAGGGGAGCCACGTCATAAATCAATGAGAGAGGAGACAGCTTATAGTGGAAGAAACAATAGGATTTCCAATATAGCAACAAAAAAAAGTCACAGTTATAAAGACTTAACAAAAAAAGCATGGACAGCATTAACATAAAACTTTTAAAATAAATTCACAAAAAGTAATGATTCATTTTAGTTTTGATCTCTCCACTTTCTGCTAAACTGATATTTAACACCCTGGTAACAGCAAGTACAGAAACATTTACTGTCAATGCGCTACATAGCAAGAAGTACCAACACCAGTATCAAGAATTTCAAATGAAGAGGAGAATATGTAAACATTATAGGCCTGATTCATTAAAAAAATGAAACCTTATGCATGTTTCATATATTGTACTTGGGGAAATGTGCTTTACTTTCATAAATTAGAGTTTTGAAAACCATTAATTCTTTTTCCCTTGTCTTATCTAAAAATCTGTGTCATACTAAATATTTACAGTAGTACCAAAAATTACATTTCTATTAAAAAAAGACAAGAGGTGGGAGCTCTTACAAATGACATTAAAAAATAAGATACGTAGGAAATTAAGTTACAGGCAGATGAGTAGCTTCAGTCCAAAACACAAAACCTCCTCGAGCAAAACTACTTACCAACATCTGGGGGGTATTGCAACACATGGATGACAATGTTTTGTTGGGGAAATTTATAACATGATTTAAAACCAATTATGTCTGTTGAGTGAATACAGAAAATTGAATGGCTCATCGCCCTCCCACATTCAATTAAAATTTTCTACAAGATTAAGACACAGTTATCTCCTCAACTGTAGATGTAAGGGGGTAGGGGACATGTGTGATGCAGGAGCCCTCTTCAGGCCTTATTTTGTCACTGCTCTAGGAGTGAAGCCAAATTTCAGATTTTGCTTTATATAAACCCATGTTAGTTATAATTGTTGACCACATAACTTAGCCTTCTTTGAGCAACAAAGTATCTTTAAGAGGTGAAGCTCAAAACAAATGTGAAAAGGTTACACTTTCCCTCTCCAGCAAAAAAATAATATATATGGAGCTTGTAATTGCACAAAAATGTAATAAAATCATTCAAGAATGTTATGCAGCAGATAAGTTACCCCAATTCTTCTGTCCACCAATAACATCTTGATATTTTGCAAACCAATTCCATGGTTTTAAAAGGCTGTGTACACCCTACACAGGACATCTTCCTTTATCTTCCCACCAAAGAAGTTGATGCCATCTTCGCTCTCACAACAGACTTAGAGAAAATATCATGTAGTGTGAAGGATGGTACAGGTACATCAAAGCAGTCCACTAAAGGCAGAGTTAATCAATGATAGAAAGGAAAGATCTGCAAGAATATTGCACATATTTTTAATGAATCAGGCCCTTTAGGTAGAGGTGTTTGTTTTCTCCTATATCACTATTACTACTAGCGTGGAGATTCATACAGTGGAACTTAAATCATTAAAAGCCATGACTTTCTACCACCATAAAGTGTCATTATTACTTGCACCATAATTCATACACCATGTTAATTGACTTTAATTTTTATAAGTTTGAGCTATCCCTAACGCACCCACTTACGTTTGAATTGTTTTAAAAAGCAGATTCATTGTAAAAATCAACATTAATTTACAATCAAAATGATTTGTCTATATATTTCTTATGACTATAAGTAAGTATGGTATTTTTTAAAATGTCTGTGCTCACTAGTTTTATTTATCACAGAAGAAGGAAGCTGAGAGACCAGCGTCAAATCCTCGACTTGTATTAACTCTGGGGAAAGTGGTGGCTTAGGGGGCTTTATACACCCAGAAGAATCTCCAGATTCTTGTTTGCATTTCTTGCTGCGAGCCTTTCCTGAAGACAAAGATGAGGATAACAGTGCAGGTTTCTGAGTGTTGGCAGAACTGCTAATATCAGCTTCATTTTTTTTCTGACTTTGAGGTTTAGGTGAAATCTCCTGAATAAATAATAAGAAATTGATACTTTTATTTCAGTTTCTTCATTGTGGTTCTTGTATTTTACTTTGTTTTTTGTTTGTTTGTTTGTTTTTTTTTAGCATCTCTAGTATTCAAAAACATTTTTAAAGCAACATTTAACATTTTCAGTACAAATGAAAAACAGACTCAAATGTATAAAAGTAAAAGTTGAGCAATCTGGTTTTTTTTGTTTTTTTAAAGAAAGGGACACTGCCAATAACTTTCATCCTTAAAAGTTTCTCTTAATTTCTCATTGCTTGCAATACTCTGAAAAAAAAGCTTAATATTATTTTCTCTTAGAAACTATCTAATCTGTGTTTGACAAACAGTGTATTTTGCTGTGTTTCTAATACAATAAAATCCTTTTCATGTCCATCGCTCTCACGTTGAAAGCTAACATCAATAGTTTCAACAAGAATAAAGAATGACTTCAAGAACACTGTTGTTACCACCCAGAATGGGAATGCTAATTTTGTTGAGATCACCCCACAAGATAGAAGTTAAGTTTCTCAGAAAGAGTTAACAATTTAAAATAAATATTTAGAAGTTGGATGTCATTTTCCACAAATTTACTTCAATTTTGATGAAGGACCTGAAAAGGTTGACAGTGCCCCTTTAAGGAAAACCTTAGAACAACAAACGATGAAATTAATAGAGTGAGCACGCATTTTCAACCCCTTTCAGTGCTGGGAGTCTGGATTTCACCACACTACTTGCTTGTGCTAATGTTTCATGAAATCGCAACTTCTAGCACCACAGAGTTAAATAGATTGCTAACTGTAAAAAAACAAGCAGATAAAATATAAGTTAAAGAAACACTTTTTGAAAAGCAAAATACGCTGTATTTTCTAAACCTGAAAGTTTTCAGCCTTCTTTATAATGCGTGTACTGAAATATTTAAAAACAATTCTTCTGAATGTACATCAATTAGCATTTTACATTTTTTGCTAGAAGGAAGTTCCTTTTACAAAGTGAGTAATCTGTATCAGTGTTAGTACTTGCCCAATAATGGCAGTCTGTACATATCTGAATACATGACCTCAAATTTATTCCACAATTGCCCAGTTGAATATGCATCACAGTATTACATAAGCTAACAAAGCCATAATTATGAAAGTGTAAACTTTTGTTCTAGAATGAATCTCCAAAAAGATTTCACACCACTGATGATTGGGGGCATTTCCCAATTTTCAGACCTCCATGCTTCAGAGGACTGCATTTTTGGTATTGAATAGAAGCTTTCTTTTCCACTGGAACATGGGAAGCGCACGTTCCAGTGGAAATATAAACAAAGAAGCATACTATACATACTTAAAATGGCACCCTTGAGTGCTATATGAATGACATGCTGGAAGTACCATGTAAAAGTCCGGTGCAAAGTGTCCCATTCAGTTATCCCCAGTTTTATCCTTGAAGCAACTCATTATACACGTGATTTAAGTGCAGTTTATTCATGTAAATAAAATATTCCATGAACTGTAGAGTATACCTATGCTGATTACAAAAGGTATTACCAGAAATTAATTAGAGCCATAAATTGTAAATAAACAATTTTATTGTTCATCTTCACATATGTGAAAGACATTACTACAGCATCCATTACTTTCAAATTACAAAGTTATTTAAACAAAATTAAAAAATTAAATTAATTTTGATAAGGTGCTTAACCTCTTAACAAGGACAAACTAACATTAAAAAATCTTAATGAATTAAAGTTACTCATCTAAGCAGGTCTTGCTCAAAAGGAAATATAACATTACATAACCCTAATACAGTTAAATAAACTACCGAATCTACATCTAATAATCTGAGGGTTTTGGATTTAAGACCGTTGTAAATTTAAAAATAGTTATAAATATAATTCCATCAGCACAGCATGTTTTTGGCTGTTGGCCTGAATATTACTATGTCCTGTATTACGTTATTTAAAAAACCCTCTACAAGACGTTTTACCCGATCAGTATTATAGTGGTAGCAAAAAGTACCTCTACAATTAAGGGCTGTCAGCTTTGCCATTGTAAAGCCTTTTTAATTTTAGGGGTTTATAACTCGACCATTTTAATTTACATGTGGGCTAGAATTTAGCAAAAAAAGTTGAGCTCAGATATTCCTCCTCCCACTTAATCAGTTTAAAGTTGGTTGTTTTTTGTTTCAGTTAGAAGAAAGGAGAGGAAGAAGTACACTTGTTGCATTTTGGATGCTTTTATTTTTAAAAAAAAAACCTCATTACTAAAAGAAGTATTTTCAAAAATTATGTTTTGCAGACCATTAGTGAGTGGTGACAGTGCCTTTTTTGTTATTTCTAATCAAAAAATAAAAATAGAAACAGCCGAGTTACTTTAGACTGAAGTTACTATTCAGAACTTTCTTTTACTATGCACTGTAATCTATACTGTTGCATACAGTCTTAGTAAACAGCAAAATCCCATTCACTTCAGTGGGACTCTACGCAGTAAAATTTACACTATAATGATTCTTCCAGAAATGTCATGCTGGCAGCCGTTTCACAGTTTTTTGCACACTGAAAGTATTATACACAGTAGTAAGAAATTATAGCATCTTTAATATGCAAAAATTTGGGAAATATGCAAAATATCAGTCAATGCATTGGCTCAGTACCATTACAGTGGCAGCATTAAAAATGGAACTGTAACTTTCCATTGACAGCACCTTGGATTTGAGAGACTCTCAGATACAATACAGTGTCAATGGAAAAACCATAGCAATGCCACTATATAGCAGGACTAAAGAACTGGTTACAAGCAACACAGCACCAAAGAAAGTTTAGGGTAGGGATTGTTTTCAGAGTGTGGTGGGACTTGCGAAAAAAGGAAGTGCTCTTTTTAGATTGATTGTTTTAAACAAACCATTAACGAAAAATGAAAATTAATACAAAAAAGCTGTATTAAAATTACATTAAGGATCTGATTTAAGCCAACAAAAGCAAAGATACCCAGAGTTAAGGCTGCCACTTCATCAGCTTGCATTACTGTGCTTAGGTACTCAACTCTTTTAGCATGCAAGATCATGCACAATTCTGAGCCTCAAGCAATGCCTGAACACAATGGAATGAGCCAGAGACAAGGTGGCAACCTTCAGTTCTTCAAATAAGTGGTTTTAAATCAAACCCCTAACATTATTTAAAGTTACTTTTTTGTATTTACTAAAATATACATCTTAGCAAAATGTATGGCTCATTGAACAGTTCATAAAACACACACAGTCTACAACACCAATTCTTACAATAGAAAAGAAACTTCTTACAAAAGAAGTTTTACTAGATGCCAAAAACCCTGTTTCAAACCACAAATTCAATCTGTGTAAGGGTCTTTTTCAAAGCCAGTTGTGGGTGTGGTTCCAGCTATAAAACATTGGGACTGCTGTTTTCTGGCCTTTGATTACTTGGAGACAGTAACTCATTTATGAAAATTAAAGTTAACACTGTGGTTTGTATCAATTTATTTGTATACTTCTGGCTATGCAGAGATGTAAACATAAGATCAAATATTTAGTTCCCTATTACTGTTTCTGAAAGTGCAATTTTGTTATGGATACTATATCTCCATGGCACACTCCAGTGGGAACCTTACAAAAGAATCAAACTCTACCATTTCATACCTGCTCCAGGACTGGAGCTGTTTCTTTGTTGCCTTCCTTTTTTTCAGCACCATCCACAACAACAGCTTTGGATGCCAACAAACCTTTAAGAGAAAAATTTCAGAGATTTTTATTTAGAATGGATTGGTTATTTTCATTTTACTGTTTGCTATCATCAGGATTTATGAAAAACAAAGGTGAAAAATAATTAAAACATTTTTAGAAAGATTCTCTCTGAAATCTCTTGTATGGAGTCTTTATGTAAAAGAACAAAATTTACGAGGCCTGGGCTACAATTCAAAGGCCCTTTATTATAAATGAGGATTAGCACAAGTCACTCCAATTCCACCACCAGAAATGAAAAAGGAGCCTAAATTGTGAGGCTATCACCCTCAGTTCAAAACAGTTGTGCTTCAAAACCAGGCCTACAATCCTGAAGTAAATTTTCAACCTTTTGATTTCAGGAGGTCATTTAGAATCCCTTCCTTCATTCATTTTCCCCTTCCCACCACCACTCTCTTTTGGTTTTTGTGTGCTTTACTAACAGTTAGAAGTTACAGTTGCAGAGTTTGCATCAAAGTTTACTTTCTGCATTCTTGCCTCTTCCACAGGCCCATGCAAGTCCTGTCAGGACTAGACTGAAGCAGCTAACACAAAGAAAAATCTTACAAAGGCATTCTCTATGATTTGACTAATGGGGATCTCCAAGTGACCTTGATAACAGGACCAGCAGAAAACTATTATTTTAGAATATTAGTTGTTCACTCACAAATTCATATACAAGACCACTAACACAAATTTTACAGACGTACAATAGAAACAGTCAACAGTTATACACGTGATGTTCAGATTTCTCTTTCCTCTCCCCTTCTTTTTATGGAGAGTTTGCTGTTGGCCAGGCAATAAGTAGTTTCAGAGCTGCTTTGTGCAGGAATTTTAACTTTATCCCTTCATATCTCCATTAAATAATGTCGGCGAGGAGACCCAATCTGTTTCAATATGCCTAAAGGAAAACTAAAGTTAAGGCAATAAGATGTCTTTGAAGTCTGAAAAACTTCTCCTGCAATTTTTGGCCCCAAGAGGAAGCTCTCTTTTAACAGAGGTTGTTATCCAATCTGATCCGTCTATAAGATATTACTATTGCATTCCATGGAAATTTAGATACCCTGAGAACAAATGTAGGGCTCACTAAACTGAGGCATATCACTTAGTGAACTCTAGCCTTTCCTAAAGTAACATGTTTAGACACTGGAATACTGCAGGTACTTCAGTAACTCAGGTGACTTTTCATTAGGGAGTCCAGGAGTGGGACTTAAGTGAAGCAAAATAACTATCAGAAAATATACTGTTTATTTTTACAAATTTAGTTTAAGTTTATGGAACACAACTTGAAATAATGATTTTTCTTAATTGAGTTAAGTGATTTTTCTTAATTGCCCTGAAACTGGGCACCAGATTTTGTTTTTACAATCACATTTTGATTTTTTTCCCTCTAACAGTTGTGAGACATAGCCACACAAACATCAATAGGAAAATGACTGGCTACTTGGAAGAACCAGAAAACTGACTATATCCAGTACTCCGGCAAATGAACAAAACACAAGTCAGAAGCTTGAGAAGCGTGTATTTTTCTCTAGCCTTTGAATAACAACTCTTCAGAGTTATAAGTTGATGTCTCTGTATTTAATATAAAGCTTCACAGTTATAGAAGTTCAGTAATAATATATTTTCTAAATAAGCTAGGTCAGAAAATTGACCGAAGCAAAATTTTCCCATTTCCTCCTCCTAAGGATCCAAATTATCAAAAAAAAGTGGAAAGGGAGGCCAGGGAGCCTAAATCTAGCAGTAGGAGAAGGAGCCTAAATCTAAATCTAGTAGGACTAGGCTATTTGAAGCCTTACTTGAAGTCTTTGAAGCCAATATTTCAAATAGCCTCCTCCTACTAGATTGTCAGCTCCTGCACTCCCCTGCACCCATTCCTGGGCTCTCCTCGGCAAGCAAATCCCTCTTCATCCTTCTCCAGCTAGATCTTAAGGGGAAAGAGTTCACTCACTGCAGTGTCTGAAATGCTTTATCACTGCCTTAGATCTGTTCTGCTAGGTACAGCAAAGTGACCCCGAGTCCCCGCCTTCAATCAAGTTAAGGCCAGAGACAAAACACATAACATAAAATGAAGTGTAAGAAGTTAGTGTTCACCAAGAGGATTCACCATTAGCAATTACAGCACACTTCATTGTCCAACTCTCTATGCAGATTAGTTAATCATTAGATACTGTAACCACAGAATCTACAGCATGAGTTGTGGGAGGAAAGTACTAATATTTTGAAAACAGATAATGTTATAAATCATCGCAATACTAAGGTTGTGGATGCCAAATTTCAGCCTGGAATTGATTATAGGACTAATCTAAACCCATTGAAACATCTAAAAATCCTCAGCTAAGGGAGTGCTTGCTGATACTGAGTTAACAAATGGGGCTTGCAAAATTCATTAGCCAATTCATTAGGGACAAACAGAAACTGTCTTTGGCAAGTGGGTGAGAGTCAGTAGCTACAGAGTAAAACTGACTCCACTGAGCTTGTGAAATGGGCAATCTTGTCTATGTTGTAATAGACTTCTGTAAAGCCTGTAACGTATGTGTGCCCTGAGGCCATTTTTTAGTAAGTGCATACCAACCTGGGGGATGCTCAAAGCAACAGAGACAGTTATTACCAAAACCAGGCTGTTCCCGAAAGTTTAGCAAACAGGAATGGAAGCCTGGCAGCAGATAAGACCTGTTGACCATTAAAAAACGAAAGATGCTGCATCAGAGAATCTGTCCAGCGACAGCAAGTCACCCCAAGGCATGTAACTTGCCAAAGGGGGGCAAAAGTTCCTTCACAGGCGTGGGACTTGCTGGTTGGACAGTAGCCAAAACGTCACAATTGGTTTAAGCAAGCAATACGCTGGGGTGGAGATATAAGGTGGTCAGAAGAGAGGCAAATTGGATGAGCCATGCATCAGAAAGGGTGCACCAGAATTGCACTGCGTAGAAGGTCTGATCAGCCATCTCTCCTCTCCCCAGCTCACTGCTCAAAAAAGTAAGACAGGGCATTAGGGGTGATAACCTGGGTGTGAATGCAATAGAGGCTCCACCTGGATGAAAACCAGTAACCTGGGTGCAAATGCGATAGAGCTTCCACCTAGATGAAAACCCGGGAACGTAACAAAGAGTAAGGAAATTTGGCCATAAACTTTTATTGTTTTGTTGCAACTGAGTTCATCCATCTATGTGGTAAGTATTAATCAAATGTTGTTTAGTTGTAAGTAAGTCTTTAAGTATATGTTTCGTGTATTTGTGTTAAGTTTTGAGTTTAAGGAATTGTAAAACAATAAGGGGAGACAACTTGTGATAGAGAGAAAAACCCCAATAAATAGTGAATTTGAATTGAACAGAGAATGTGTGTTATTGTACAAATGAATGATGAATGATAGATTTATAAACCGTTGACCAGGTCTTGGACTAGGACAGGTTTCAGCTGCCCTCATCCGTCCACAAGTTGGTCGAGTGAATAGCAAAGGGGGCCTGTCTGACCCTAGTGACTCAACGGACAGGTGGAGTGACTGCAGCCACAAAGCTACCCTTTCCCCTTCCCTAACTCATGAGCCCCTGCAGATCCGTTGCTCAATAGAGCTCCTGTGACAGCCGGGGAGTGACCTCCCTCTGTGTCTGTCTGTCTGCCTTTCCACCCCCCTCCCGCTAAATAAGCATTCCGTTATCGGATTCATTCACCCCATCGGTATCACGGGCTGAATAGAAACAGTGCGGACCCCTCAATCAGTCAAACCTGAGCAAGGTGTATGACTGTGTGTGTAAGCGTGTTTTGAGAAATTAATCCCTTTGGGAAAATCCAACTGTCTCAAGCAAGGGATAAAAAGAAAAAAAGAGAGAAAAACCCAAAGCGGGCCATAAAACTATCACCAAGCCACAGATGGAAGTAAACCTGATAAGAAGTCCTTCCCTCTTTTGCCCACTCTCTTCTCCAAAACTCCCCCCCTGCCCCGAAACAAACCAAGACTGGAGGTTTTTTTATCCCCTTGTCACCACAGTCTATTTCACTTTGCAGTTGTTGCTCCATAGCTCCTTGGAAGAATTGAACCCTTCCCTCCCCACAGAAGACCCCACCCTCAAGTAACCCTGGACAGAATCTGTGCTTTGGTTGCTGCTGCTAGGAGGATTCCAAGAAACAGCAGAAGGAAACTGACTAGACTCCAGTGGTATTGCTACTTCACTGATCGACTAGCAATGATTCAGGGTATGTCTACATTGACAGCGGCACTGTGAGCACCACTGGATCGATCCTTCAGGACCGACTGAGCGGCAGTGGAGACCCGCTCAATCAATCTGGGAATCGACAGTGTTAATCCACTCCCCGCAAAGCTTAATGCTGTGTCGATGGGAGAGTGTGGTAAGCAGAAGTTAGGAAGTCGACGGGAGATACACAAGCTACTCTAATTTCGCCAGCAGTGTAGACCAAGCCTCAGTGTGCGTAATATACACAGAGTGCCACATCCAAAGCCCATATAGATCACATTCCTCAAACAATGGAGGGAATTATGCAGGAAATAAAAGGCATCAAACTAATGAAGGCACTTGTTCCAAGAAGAGCTCTATTCAGAATGATCAAGTTATCATGACACTGAATTGAAGACAGGTCAAATCACAGACCTTATTTCAAAATCTAGGAACGGGGCTGGATTTATTACCATTTGTGAAGCACTTTGAGATCCTCGAAAACTATAACTGCAAAGTATTAGTATAATAAACAGCCATGTATTGATCTATTGTTGCACCCTACAGACAAGCATAAATATTTGGATATGTTAAAAAGTAATGATGGTCTCAATAAAAAAGGTAATTTACCAGTGATCTTATTAAGACGAGCTCTCTTTGCCTGAAATGTGTTGCCTAGATTACTCTTCCTCTTGTGCAATAATGTGCTCTCAGCCCGCACAAATGCCATCTTTGGAACGTCCACTACTGGGAATCCTACTTTTAAAAGAACAGACATGGAAGAGTTCATCTACAAATTCACATATCATAAATATTTCTTATCAACTGTACATATTTCAATGCAAAATACATTCTAAAATGAATTAATAGGCTTTTATGTGCCATAACTGGAAATTTAAAGATTTACAATTAATAGTATGTATCTAAATATTAAAACCAAGTTACCTTGAAATTTTAAACACAATGCCATCAGTTATAAGATAACGGATATTAACTTTGTTGAAGTGAACATCATGATTTACTGATTCAAAGGTAAAATCTTGATAGATCCCAAAACATGAAGACATACATATTGCACAATCTTCAAATATATCTAGAAATCTCCATTATAGCCATGAATCTCATGAGATTTTAAAATTAAAATTCTAAAGGGAAAATGAAATAAGAGATCCAGAAAAATAAATTACTAACCTCTGCTGAGGCAATTAGAAAGCAGAAATTTGCACATAAATCTAACTGATTTACACTGTCCCAGACCTCAGTATTGAAGTCTACAATGATACAAAGTCTTCCTATAGAACCATCGGCAGTACCATTTTGCAACACAAACAAAAAAGATTCTGAGACCAAGAGTAACTGGGCAGGCAAGAAAAACAATATTTGCAACCTTTAAAAAAAATAAGAACTAGAATATAGTTTGTACCAAACGTTTCACTAGATGTAGGCTCCTCTTCCTTTTTCTGAACTTCCTGGATGATTGTAGAGGTTGAGGTTTCTTCCTTCTTTGAAGGTACTTTAAACCATTTTCTCTCCTCTTTATCTTTATTGCTGTTTGCACTGGTCCGAGGTTTACTTCCAGCTTTGTTCTTGGCTGCTGCTGCTGCAGCAGCTTTGACCAAAGCTATCCAATCCTCCAAAAAGAAAAAAGAAAAGGTGGAGGAGCATTAGTAGCTGTTTGTGACATTCAAGGAGAATCCATTTACAAATAGTGAACAATCTCATCCAGAAATGGTCAAAGTACATTTATGTTTAGTTTTATGACCACTACCCTGTGATTCAGTAAAATGTAGTTCCCAAATTGCCTACATATTGTAACTAGAATCTACCTCACATGGATAAAAAAACTACTGCATATGGAAATCAATCTCTGTGATTTGCATTTCAAACACTATTGTGCCCTAATAACTAATCTGTATACAATAAGAGTTACAGAAATACAGGAACTGTCATACTGAAACAGACCACTCGACCATTAATTCCATTAACCTGTCTCTGGCCTACACTAGCCTAGCTATTTCAAATGGAAGACGAGCCCTTTTGTACCCCATACATGTTTAGCAATCTACACAATCCCTGGGCAGGAGATTTCTTTTAAACCTAGTGGTAACTTTGGCACAGCAATTTTTAGAGTAACTGCAAATACTATCCTCACTGTCAAACTTTTCACACTTCCTCCAAGAATCTTAAATGGTTCTATAAAAGTAACAAATGTCACAATCCACATGCAAGTCAGGAAGAGATTATCACCATTTTAGAGATGGGTAAACTGACACACATGGAATTCAAGTGACTTGACATCGTCCACACAATGAGCAGTAGCAGAACCTAGGTGTCTTGACTCCTGATTCTCTCTTCTAACCACTTGGCAACTCTGCCACACTAAGCCATTTGGCTTATCATCTTGCAGCAGTGTTTCCACAGAAAAATTATGCTACAGAAAAATAATTGTATTCACCAACCACTGAATATATTTGTAAACTTTTTGAAAAAAAAATTACTGACCACGTGACTGTCTGTGTTTAATATATAAGATCTCTAGAGCATAAACTGTATTTTCTTCTGTTTTGTAGAGACAGCACTCAGTAAGTAATAAAATATTTCCTTTATTCATTTTAAATGTGCTTAATTTTAATCTAGATTGTTTCCTTGCTATTGTATTATGGGATATGTTAAAAAATAGTACCTGATTGGCTTTCACTCTTCCAATCATACTTCACTTTTCTAAACTAAACAATCTGAGTCATTTTAATCTCTTCATATGGAAACCTTTGTACCCAATGCCTCTACAACATTTTCGAATTTTCATTCAGTGGACTTATTCTATTTTCTGTGCTCCCCTTTAAGGCATGAGGACATACCTTCAGTTAAGTTCTTTTTCTGCATTACTCTTGATCCCTTCTTCATACAGCCCAACCTTTAATTCACATTTTACCACTGTTTTGCATTGCATTGCATATACATCTCCAGTGTAATGAACTATGCATTTTGTGATGGTGAAAATTTCAACACATCAGTAGTATGCAAGTTCCTTTTTCCAGGAAATTAAGACATTGATGCAAGAAGATCAGGTAACTTTCCTGTGAAGTTGACTCTTTTCTATGACATTATTTGCTTCACATTCTCCCCTTATTCTGCAGTTCCCAGAAGAAGTTAGTTACTTATATGTCTGAATATTACTAACTTGGTATTCACCTTCATAGATTTAGATAATACCAACTGTGAGGTAGGCACTTTACAGGTGTATTACAAAGACAAAGTCCCTGTTCCAAAGAGTTTACAATATGAATCTCTTCTGAGCTAACCTACAGACATGTGAACCTTCAACAACATATACTATACTCATTTGCACCCGATCACATATTTGAAGAAATCCTTCACTTGGTGCAGCTTTATACAGTACTAATATTATTAGTACCACACCAGAGATATGGATGGCGCTTTACAGACAGGAAAGAAAGGACAGTTCCAGTGCCAAAGAGTTTACAACGCACGAGACACAACATAGGAAAACAATGGTAAAAAGGAGAAAGGGAGAAAAGAGTGTCATAAGATACTTGTGGTTTACATATCATGGTTGTTCCACTTCTGTAATTTATACTTAACTTTGCATTTATTTAGTGCAGTTTAGGTCAACAAGCTGACAGAAATAAGTAAGATCACAGGAGCATGTGATGGAATGTACAGATGCTTTGGTGCCCCATAGGTGACACTGCCCCAGTGATGTCCATAACTGGAGTCCTGCTGAGCCAGACAGTGGCATGGTGATTTTGGGGTTAAACCCCAGCAACATTTCTAAGGCCAGGCTTTCAAATTCCCACTTGGAAGTGCAATCCTGAGAGGGAGTGACTGGGGCTTGGCTTCTACCTATACTTGTGCACATGAGCTTTTATAAGCTCAGAGCCGTACAAGGCTTCGGAGGTGCAGGTAGGGAGGAACCACCTGGAGGTTGCATGACTAGAAGCTAATACATGAGACAAGAACTGTCTTATTTATATTGTTTTGTTTAGTGTTTAAAGACTGTTCACTTCAATGAAGAAAACTGGTCAGAGACTTTGCCGGTCTATTTTTATTTTGTTCGAGTGCCCTGTAACAGAGATTTCATGTGCAAGAAACTAAGGGATATTCTTCTCTTGGTAAGCACAGAAATCCATATTCAGACAGAAAGCATCTTCAGATGTCAGCTCGTAGCTTATTTACAAGTCTTTATAGAACTTGTATAAGGGAAATTAAAGAGAAGAAGAAGAAAGGAAAACCCGAAACCTGAATGAGTCTAAAGTCTTTCATTGGGACTGGTACCAGATTTCTAACCTAACAGCCATCCGCGACACTGGGATGTAGCCAGAGTCTCAGTAACCTGTCATTCAAACAGTTTTAATCACATCAGTAACAGCAGCTTTTTTGGCATGCACCGTATGTACAAGACCCAGGATCCAGATATTATCAAGTTAGAAGGCAGCAATCTCAAGAATAGCTCTCCTGAAATAAGCTCTCCTCCTCCTCCTCCCCTGGTGATTAGCCATCATAAATTGCTTTGTTCTGGTTAGCCACTGCCCTCAGAATTCCCTGCTATCAAACCACAGCCAACATGGCAGACTCCACTTCTGAGCCACAACGCTCACCCCAAATGACCTTTTTTCCTCAGTATTTCCTCCCACTTACTGTTCCTCCCTCCTCAAGTTCCTTTCTTTCTTCTCCTACCCCAACTACAAATATTTTTTTAACTAAGCTGTATCCAGGATAACAGAGTAATAGGAAGCAGTTAGAAGTAAAGCAGCAGTTGTGGTTTCGACACATGGATGTAATTCTGAGAAAAGTCAGAGCAAAATAATTTGCATAGTAATTTGTCATTAAGGGAATCGCTGTGCTCTAACTGGTTAAAAATGGCCATTGGCTAGAGTTCAGGAACTGGCATACTGCATGACTATATAGCAAACAATAGTCATTACAAAATTCAGATCAACTAAGCCAAATTGCAGGAAACTGCATAATAAAGAAATAAGTTAGCAGGTACCATCCACCATCCCTAAACACAAACTGGCTAGAACAACTGCATTTAAATACAATTCATTTTATAAGCTTATAACTGCAACAGTGGGAAGGCAAAAAAGAGTAGCATTTCTAAAATCCATCCCTTCTGCCAACACTGGATTCATATCATGCCACCTCTCCCTTCAGAAATCAAACCATCACCTCTTCGCTTCTCTATCTAAAATACTGCAGTTATCTTCCTTTTCTGACACTCCTACCACATTATCCCTCCCCACCACACACACATCCACACCCCACACCCTCCCACTTCCAGTTCACTAGCTGTTTCTAAATCAAGACCAGTCTCCTTGCTCTCACCTGCAAGACCCTACAAAGCTCTGCCCCACCTACATCTGAGCTCTTATTTTCTCCTATCATCATCCCTTCCTTGTCTCTATCCCAATTGTGCCTTTTTCCTCAGCTTTCTCTTCCTGTGCACCAGGTTCCCTCCCTCTCCTTTAAATCCGTCCTCAAAACTCACTTCTTTTGGATCGATTTCCGTCACTAATCTCAGCTCCGGCGCTATCTGCTCCCTCTCGCGCGCCTAATTATATTGAAGATAAAACAAAAAAAAACATGAAACAGAACAAATAAGTTATCTGAGTTATATGTAAGTGCTCCTCAAGGGCAGTTTTCATTTCCCCCCCCTTTTCCATTTCTTCTCTTCCCCACTTCAGCTGCATTTCTGCCTAAATTTTAAAACATTGCTAGTCCAAGAAGAAACCTGGTCTTTAGTCTCCACATAGATAACTATATAAACATTATTTTATTCTTTTTTTTTTTTTTTGCCTTTCCACCCTCACAGCTGAAAATTTTGAATATACATCACTCACTTTAAAAAGAGACAAAGATCTTAAAAAAAAATTGCATTTCCATCTCAAAACATTACACCTATTTTTGTTACAAATAACGCCAAAGCTTACTGGAATAAAAACAAACAAAAAAAAACCAAAGAATAGCCTCTTCTTCAATGTGCTTAATTTGTGCATTTGACAATACTTCGGGTATAAACAGTTTCCCTGTCCTAATCGTCCCTTGCATCATTCATGCACTGCACTTAGGTACACACAAAACACTATACAAAATATAACAAGAGAGCAAAAAACCCTTCTACAAAAATGTTATGAAATGTTATATTTTATACGGACACACTATTTTAAAGATGCTAGAAATATGAATTTTTAGTCAACTTTTAGAGAATTAAAAATATCAAGATGCTGCCCTTCTAATTCTTAGGTTAGCTCACACATTAATAGACAAATTAGTTTTGCACACATTCAACATTTGCAGAAAAAACTTTTGCATGTTAATACCTCGTAATTATTTTTAAATTAATAAAATTTTAAATAAATGCCATCTCTTTCAAACTGGGATTTCTATACAAGGTTTGTTTTGTTTTGGAGGAGGAGGCCGGTTCACAACAGGAAAAAAGTTCTGGGTTCGAATTTAACAAATAGCATGACAGGTTTATCTGATGCATGATTTTCGTATCAACTATATTATGTTGGGGGGATTCTTTGATACCTTTCCAATAATTTCTGGTAAGAACAGTTTTAGTTTGAAACAAAACATTAATCTTAGATAACTGACTATCAAGCCAATCTTAGGCTGTATTTTTATTTTTACAACACAGATACTTTTGAAATGAAGACAGGGATTTTTCTGCCATAGCATAATAGATTTACCCAGCCTCTCATCCAGCAGTTATATTACTATTTAAACAACGAAACCCAGGGGCAGGCTTTGAGATCATGAAACTTGTGCTCCAGCCTCTGATTTGGGGGACTTAGAAATGTCAAGGTTGATCTTATCTTGTGAACATTTTGTAGCCCATCTAGAAATCAAAATTAATCACCAAAAATACAAGTTTTTTGTCCAGTGATTCTTCCTCAAGGTCTCCACTATAGTTGCTCAGGTTTGGCCTCAAACACATGAAACTCAGCATCACAAGTCTCTCAATATTTGAAGAAAACCAGAATAATATATGGTGTTTATAGGAGTGCCAGTTGGGCTGCTTTCTATGACACTAGCTCTTCTACAGATTTCCTTCCAGTCACTGGCTGGTTGCCTCAACTGCTCTTGTTCCTCTGCTGAGAAGCCAAAATGGCCTTTAGCCACAGGGTAGTGTTGCACTACTGAAATAGACAATATGGTTTAGTAGTGGAATAAACAGAGGATGGAGAGCAAGGAACTTCTGAACTTTAAACCCATTTTTAGCTCACCTGTTTTTCTTTATTCAAGTCAAAACCTTCCTGCCTAAGTTCCCCTATTTGTAAAATCAAGTGAAATAATTAAAGTTCTACCTCATTACACTATACACAATTTATGTTAGTACAGAAACTCAACAGAAAGCAACTAACCATGCAACAAGAGAAATGAATACGGATTTCTGTACTTAATTATTTTTTTTAAAAGAGATTAAAGTCTGAAGATGACCCAAATAATACACTGCCTGTCCTCCTCCAAAGTTCTTGGCATGATTGTCATCACGGTTTGTAGCTATCCGTTACATGGAAGCATGCACAAACTATTATTTAAGGCTCTCCCATTTCTCCATTTGAAAATAGTCATATAAAAACCAAACTCAGTGATTTATTCATTTTTATAAGTCATTTTCCATAGCAGATTAGACATTTGAATTCTGTTCTCCCAAGTAAAAGAACAGCTTCTTGGAAAATTGGGGACTATTATTATTAATATATGTAATCTATTTGCATCTTATCAATTTACTGTCTTCTTTTAGCAAGTTTCAATGGGCAATGATTTCATTTTTTTAAAATAACCAAAATTTCTCATTACCAGCACAATTACTCAAAAAGGTTATTGCTCAAAGCAGGCTTTGTATAAGCTTGGAGAGTGGATAAAACTTGGACAAAATTCCTAAGTATTTAAGTTAAAACTCTGCTATTAATCTTAGGTTGCATCTCTATCTCACAATCTGCCTCCACTTCCTGGTTTGCTGCTGCTCTCTTCTGAGACAGTACTGAGGCTATTACAGATAAAAGAATATCTGCCCACCTCCAAAAGGTTTGGCATAGGGAGATTAAAAAATGGCACAACTGAATTAATGGAAGAATGTGGTAGAAATCTGCCATTACAATAAATCCACCAGCAGCAGCCCTCTAATTGGCTAAGGCCTTTTCTAAAGGGCCATGAAGACCAAGCAGGAGAGAGCTTATTAGCCCCCATGCGGTCCTGGGTTGGGACCACTGAAAAGAGAATGCTCAGGGAACAGATAAGCCAGTGAGAGGAGCATATTGCGGTCAGATGTTTCATGATTGAAGTGACATCACTAGCATAGCACGTGCTAGGGCATCACCTGAAATTAAGAACTGGTGAACCAACATACTGAAGGACTTAAAGAGAAGGCAGCAGCAAGTCCTTTCCTACAGCATTCCATTCAGCAGATAATTTGTTCTTAGGTCTCTGTTAATATCACCTGCCTGTTTAATAGTCAGCACAGACAATATCCTCACCTGCCCTTTGGCATCCTCAGGCATAGATTTGATATGCATCCGTTTTAGGCATCGAATAACTCCATCATAGAACTGTACTGTGAAGGTTCCTAAAATAGGATTGATGCAATCACTATGAGTAGTTAGAAACATACCTACCTCACTACTTTCCCAAAATGCTACAAATACACAGTCACTTCAGACCCAGTCCTGTATATGATATCAGTGAGTGCTTTGGCTCTACAAGGACTACAGGATTGAGCATCTGGTTAAAACTCTTTCCTTTATAATTACAGTCCATATCCTCCTTGGATCATATAAAGATTAAAAGGGACAAAGTCAAGGCAGAAGTGTTCAAAAGACCCTCTTTACTCACAATACAATGAACAACTTGTTGAGTTCTATAGGACAAGCACAAAGTTACTGAGTGTGGTTTCAGGACCTTGGACAGTTGAATTAAAATTGTAAAACCTGTTTTTATATGATTACTTCCTGTATTTCTCACAGCTTAGTCAATAGTAATGCTTCATTATTGTTTATACATTTCCAGTTTATTAATCCAATGATATCACATGTAATCGGTACAGGAGAACATTTAAACTCACACTCAAAACCAATTTTCATTAGCTTTAAAATATAATAAAAGCATTGCTTTGTTTGGCTTTTAAATTTATTGTAAACATCAAACTACTTTAAATGTTGTGCCTAAGCTAGCTGGCATTTTCTTTTTAAGATTGCATTTACTTTATCTTACTTCAGTAATGAGTACCAAAGCTCAAAAACCAGATCTCTTAAGTTTTCTAGAAGAATTCAGCTACTGTAAATATATAAATGTAAACGCAAATCAACAGGACTGTGAAGGTTCTATAATACTGAGGCAAGGATATTCTTCCCCTAGCTATAAATGAAAGTTACATTACTATTGAGGGGAGGAGGTACCCCAAGTTTTTAACTTCATGGAAATAAAAGATGGTAAATACTCACTAGATCAAATCCATTCCTCCCCTGAGAATAGCAATGCTTCCTACAGTATGTTTAATGCAGTGAATGAAACTGTATGTAAACATGTTTTAATTTTAAAGCAGATTATAGCAGAGTTTGTGGTAAACAAAAAGTAGTACTTAAGAGATGCAGTGTATTTATATACATACCCTCCTTGTTAATTGCTTCAATCTTGGCAGGATAGTATCGACAGTCTGTCCAACGAGCTAGCACCTCTTCTCCAGCTTTAAAATCCTATTTTAAACAATTTTAATCATTAATATCTTGACCTGCAAACCTTTCCTAAACAAACTGAAGTTTTATAAATTAGTGATATTTAGCTTGAAAAAACTAATACCATTAGGCTTGGCAGAATTCAATTTTTAATATAATTTTAACAGACAATATTGATCTTTATTTTTAAGCATCTTTAAAATGTTTATTCATCAAAATTTTGACAGTTCTGGGAAATTACTGAGGATCATACAATTACTTAATGACAGTAGCTGTTGATATTCAAAAAGTTAAAGCTTTATAACTGTTGAAACACAAATTGCCAATGTCAAATGTCAAAATATACAAATTAAAATGTACAATTAAATATCCTTAAATTCTCAAGCAGCATTTTTCTCACTTTACCTGTCTGTAAATTTTGATCATCATCAATGGAAATATCTTTTCATCAGTTTGTATTTGTACAGTGAAATCGATGTCTACAAACATAAAAATCTAACCCTTTCCAAGCTTAAACAAAATAATTTACACAGGGAGATAGAAAAAAACTAACTTGCTACTTACAACAAATTCATCGTCATCTTTCAGCCCTTCTTTCCTTAGTGCCGGTCGTTCCAGGGGTCGCAATCGATTGCTGTCCCAATAAATCCACTCATCATAGCGATGACTCCAACGTTCAAAATGGACCAACATCTTCCCTTCTTCATAGTCTATTTTCTCAATGCGAGATGGATACCTTGAACAATAAAAGGAAAGGTGTCAATTATGCAACTTTTTCCAGCAATGTTTTGTATAAATTTGTACTCATGCAACAGTTTAAACTACTTTGGTGGTGTTAGTTACATTAACATTTGGTGCTGAGAATCAGTTTGGATTTGAAAGAAGTTTTAAACAAATTAAATTGTTGATATGACAACACCTTGCTGAAAATCTCTTTACATACAATAAAGGAAGGTTATTGTTCTGTCTTACAGCCACAGAATTGTGCAAATTCAGATTTAAGGATCAAACTGCTAGGTAATGTTAAGATGGGTGCCTTATTTGGGTTAAATATTGGAAGTTTCATGCTCAGCTTTGTTAGTAACTTTGTTGATTTAAAGCAAGAATAGAAAGGTTTTTTCCCTCTGGGGATCAGGGGTGAACTGGCTTTAAAAAAATGAATTCATTAATTTTAATCTGCATAATAAAAATTCCACATAATTTCAAACAAATCCAAGCTGCTAACAAATCAAAACAATTGAAGTCAATAAAGCACTCCTATTAAATCTAAGCTGCTGACAAATTTGCAGATCAGCTCCACTGACTTTGTCGATATTGAATCTAATGCAGTCATTTTTGGTATTAATTTTTTTTTTAACTTGCACGTTAAAACAGACACAGTGTTAATTAAGGACTGTAGGTTCTAACTGCCTCTTAAACATATAATCAGTAGAATCAACTACACATGCCCTTCAATCAGAACAACTCTTAATCACCTAAAGTTTGAGGGCATGGTTAGAATTTAACATGGATTTTAACTACCCCCAAATTTGGAATCTGTACAAACCAAATGATTTAGTTTCACAAACAGACCTCACATTTTTCAAATTTTCAGCATCTGTGGGAGTATATAATGATCAGGGCAATGGTGCCCAAGTCACATTATTGTTTAGTTTTGTTTTTCTAAGGGCTACTTTGGCTTTAGGGAGCCACTAGCTGAGCTGAAATAAGGCAAGATCTAATCTTCTCACAGTATGTCCACTAACAATATAACCAGACTAAATTTTTTCAGTTCCATAAAGTGCATAAAAAAATCGGTGTGTTGAAATTAAGCTGATTTTCAAAGAAAGAAAGAAAGATCTGAAAACACAAAGAACCTTCTAAAACTATCTGGTGCATTTCTTAAGTTTAAGAAATTTCCTCCCAAGTTAATATTTTTGGAATCCAGGTTAGCCTAAAAACAGTTTCTTGGGAAGTTCTACACTTCCAAAAAACAGTAACGATAATGGAACAGAAGAGGACAAAGATCCGGAAGCTACCAAAACATTTATTGAAATGAAATGCTAGCATGAAAGGAGGGCTGCCTATTTCCAAAGCAAGAGACTCAATCCACATTCTGCAACAATGACAATGTTTCCTCAACATTAAACGGTGGTAGCTGCTGCAGTCATTTGCTATTCCTACTGTATATTCCTTTACCTAGAAGCACTGTGCCACCTGATATTGAAAGAGATACTGTCAGTTTTTTTCCTCCAAGTTTCTGATAGAGCAACCTTTACACAGTAAATACTACAAGAGTCCTGTAGCACCTTGAAGATTAACAAATTTCTGCGGGCATAAACTTGATCTGACAAAGTGAGTCGCAGCCCATGAAAACTTATGCCTGCAGAAATTTGTTAGTCTTTAAGGTACTACAGGACTCTCGTTGTTTTTGCTGTATACAGACTAACACAGCTACCCCTCTGGAACTTTTCACAGTAAATAGTGATCTTTTTAAGAACAAAACTTTTTCTATAAAGTTTAGGGATTTTCTTCTTCCCTGCTGCTTATAAAGTTATTTTTCAGCAAGAGAGAGAAAACAGTGCAATACGTGCTTGGACCTATCCCAATTCCCTCCTCTCTCTCTGCTCACTCCTGCCTGCCTTTTCTTTGTCATCATCAGCAACTAAGGTCTCTCAATATCTAAACTCCTCCTCCAAACTGGCAGAAGGGTTCCAGGGTAAGAAGAACTCACGTCTCACTATTCTGTTTTCCAGATTTCTATTGTTCCCTAATCCCAGGAGGGTATTTGGGAATGTAGAAAGTCTTTCCAGCTCTCAAGTTTTTATCATTTCCTGATGTCATATAGGGATACAGGAAACAGACAGAGCTTTCCATTCCCCAAGCTCCCACTGCTCCTCAGCCCTGTGTGTGAGTTTCAACAGTGCAAGATTTTTCATGGCTGTCCTCCAGCTTTTGTTGCTCTCCAGCTCCTTGAAGGTGTTCCCGGAAAAGAAGGCAACCTCCTGGACTCAAACTCCAATAGCAGCACTTGGCTGCTGTGTTACTGAAAGATGACTTCTTTCAAGGCTGGGGAAAGACTGCAGTAGAGCTCCCCTCAGACCAGTGCATGAGTGTGGTCATTGTGTTCTTGCATCACACAGGAAGTACAAATGACAATCAACAAAACAGTGAAACTGACTGCATGCACAGTGTAACAAACACACCAAGAAAAACTTTCCCACCAACTCCTTTCACTTTTACTAATCTTAAGCAAGGCTTCAAAAACCACTGGCTCTGGGAAAGGAGCTTCTCCTAGGTGAGCATCACCAGCTTCCACAGAAGCTTTAAAGAGAAAAAAGCTTCTTGGCCTTTATAGTTGTGAAATTAACATGCCAAATGTTATCGCAGAATCATAGAATATTAGAGTTGGAAGGAACCTCAGGAGGTCATCTACTCCAACCCCCTGCTTAAAGCAGGATTATCCTCAGCTAAATCATCCCGGCGAGGGTTACGTCAAGCCACAACTTAAAAACCTCTAAAGATAGAGATGCCACCACCTCCCTAGGTAACCCATTCCAATGCTTCACCACCCTCCTAGTGAAAAACTTTGTCCTAATGTCCAACCTAGACCTCCCCCACTGCAATTTGAGACTGTTGTTCCTTGGTCTGTCATCTGTCACCACTGAAAACAGCCTAGCTCCATCCCCCCTGGAATCCCCTTTAAGGTAGTTAAAGGCTGCTATCAAATCCCCCCTCATTCTTCTCTTCTGCAGACTAAACAGGCCTAGTTCTTTCAGCCGCTCTTCATAAGTCTTGTGCTCCAGCCTCCTAGTCATTTTTGTGCCCTCCGCTGGACTCTCTCCAACTTGTCCACATCCTTTTTGTAGTGGGGAGCCCAAAACTGGACACAATACTCCAAATGTGGTCTCACTAATGCCAAATAGAGGGGAATAATCACTTCCCATGATCTGCTGGCAATGCTCTTACTAATGCAGCCCAATATGCCATTAGCCTTCTTGGCAACCAGGGCACACTGCTGACTCAAATCCAGCTTTTCACCCACTGTAACCCCCAGATCCTTTTCTGCAGAACTGCTGCCTAGCCCATTGGTCCCTGGTCTGTAGCTGTGCATGGGATTCTTCTGTCCTAAGTGAAGGACTCTGCACTTGTCCTTGTTGAACCTCATCAGATTTCTTTTGGCCCAATCCTCCAATTTGTTTAGGTCCTTCTGTATCCTATCTCTTCCTTCCAGGGAATCTACCACTCCCCCTAGCTTAGTGACATCTGCAAACTTGCTGAGGGTGCAATCTACCCCATCCTCCAGATCATTAATGAAGATGTTGAACAAAACCGGCCCCAGGACCGACCCCGGGGCACTTCACTTGTGACCGGCTGCCAGCTAGACATGGAACCATTGATCACTACTCGTTGAGCCCTTTGCTCTAGCCAGATCTCTACCCATTTTATAGTCCATTCATCTAACCCATACTTTTTTAACTTGCTGATAAGAATACTGTGGGAGACCGTATCAAAAGCTTTGCTAAAGTCAAGGTATATAAAATCCACTGCTTTCCCCTCATCCACAGAACCAGTCACCTCATAGAAAGCAATCAGGTTGGTCAGGCATGACTTGCCCTTGGTGAATCCATGTTGACTGCTTCTGATCACCTTCCTCTCTTTTAAGTGCCTTAAAATGGATTCCTTGAGGACCTGCTCCATGATTTTTCCAGGGATTCAGGTGAGGCTGACTGGCCTGTAGTTCCCTGGATCCTCTTTCTTCCCTTTCTTGAAGATGGGCACTAGATTTGCTTTTTTCCAGTCATTAGGGACGTCCCCCAGTTGCCACAAACTTTCAAAGATAATAGCCAATGGCTCTAAAATCACATCTGCTAACTCCCTCAGCACCCTTGGGTGCATTGAATCTGGCCCCATGGACTTGTGTATGTTCAATCTTTCTAAATTGTCTTGGACCTGTTCCTTCAGCACTGCGGGATGTTCACCTCCTCCCCATTCTGTGCCGCCCCGTGCAGTAGCCTGGGAGCTGACCTTGTCTGTGAAGACAGAGGCAAAAAAGGCATTGAGTACTTCAGCTTTCTCCACATCCTCTGTCACTAGATTGCCTCCCCCATTCTGTAGGGGGCCCACACTTTCCTTAATCTTCCTCTTGTTGCTAACATACCTGTAGAAACGCTTCTTGGTACCCTTCACAACCCTTGCTAGCTGCAACTCCAATTGCGCTTTGGCCTTCCTGATTTCATTCCTGCATGTTCGAGCAGTATTTTTATAATCGTCCTTAGACATCTGACCAAACTTCTACTTCTTGTAAGCTTCTTTTTTTGAGTTTAAGCTCACCAATGACTTCTTTGTTAAGCCAAGCTGGTCGCCTACCACACTTGCTATTCTTTCTGCACATCGGGATGGTTTGTTCCTGTGCCCTTAATAAGGTTTCTTTAAAATACAGCCAGCCCTCTTGGATTCCTTTCCCCCTCATATTAGCCTCCCAGGGGATCCTGCCCATCAACTCCCTGAGGGAGTCAAAGTCTGTTTTTCTGAAGTCCATGGTCCGTATCCTGCTGTTCTCCTTTCTTCCTTTTGTCAGGATCCTGAACTCGACCATCTCATGGTCACTGCTGCCTAGGCTGTCACCCACTTCTACGTTCCCTACCAAATCTTCCCTGTTTGTGAGCAGCAGGTAAAGAGCAGCATGGCCCCTAGTTGGTTGCTCCAGCACTTGAACCAGGAAGTTATCCGTGACACAGTATAATTGTGTATAAATTGTATAAAAGTATACATTGGTTCAGTGCTACCTTCCCAAGGATAAAAACTACAAGCCTTCCTCCATTTGGATTAAGTCTTTCTGCTCCTTCCATAAACCCCAACAAGCTGCAAAGATCGACCTTATCCGTTTTCACTGCTACATTGGGAATCACACAAACAACAGTATGGGAAAGTTCTAAGCAGCTGTAAAGTGGAGATATGGGAGATATTCATTAGAAGGAAAAGCCAGATATGGAGAAAGACAGAGGGGTAGAGTAGAGGAGACATTGCACCAGCCAGAAAGCTAATGGTATAAATCCCACCACACCACTGGGGTTCAGGAGAATTACAAAAAAAAAGGATAATGCTCCTTCTCACTAGGGTTTAGGTGCAGCTTCAAATTTATCTAAGGGCATGTCTACACTGAGAAGTGAAGTCGATTTAATTTCAGTCGACATCCAGCCACCGCACTAATGAAGTCAGATGGCTGTGATCACACCATGCTCATTGCATTGGAGGAGTGCATCCTCATCTACTGTGTTTGTATTGATGAACACAGCACGAACTCTGGGTGGCTATCCCCTAGTGCAACTAGCCACAGGGGCTTTTGGGAAGGTCTTCGGCCATCCACGATGCAGTTTCCTCCTTCCCTCCCCTGATATCAACAACAAACAAACCAATACTTTTTTGGGCCTGTTTTTGAAACCCTGGCTCAGCTGCTTGTGTACCATTGTCCGAGAAGTATGCAACCTGCTCAGCACTGCACTCTTGTTGTGAGCATTACAAACAGCTTGCAACTTGTCCTACAGTAATTTCCAGGGCCAAGGGAGGAGCCATGGCATGGAAAATTGCGATGTTACTCAAGTAGCCCTGCTAATAGCCATAGAACAAAACAATTCCTGGTTGCAGCTGGCTGTCACACAGCAGCTGAACACAGTGGAGTGCCATTTTTGGTCCCTAGAAACAGGTACTGACTGGTGGGATTGCATTGTTATGAAGATATGGGACAACTAGCTGTAGCTGCAGGACTTTTGGATGCATAAGGCCACTTGCCAGGAACCTTGCACAGAGCTTTCCCAAGCCCTGAAGCACAGGAATACTAACGTGAGACCTGCTGTGGCAATGAAGAAGCGAGTAGCCAGTGCTCTGTGGAAGCTAACAACGCCAGACTGCTACTGGTCAGTTGGGAATCAATTTGGAGTCGGTAAATAGCTGCTGTGATACAAGTGTGCAGGGTCATTAATAGACTTCTGCTAAGAAGCATAGTGATTGTGGGAAATGTACAGGACACAGTAGGTGGTTTTGCTGCGATGGGGTTCCCTAACTGCAGTGAGGCAATAGATGGCATGCATATCCCCATCTTAGCACCAGACTAGCTTGCCAAAGTGTACATAAACTGAAAGGAATACTTTTCCACGGTGTTGCAAGCACTGGTGAATCACAGAGGGCGTTTCACCAACATCATTGCCGGATGGTTGGGAAAGGCGCATGACGCATGCATCTTTAGGAACTCAGGTCGGTTCAGAAAGCTACAAGCAGGGACTCTCTTTCCTGACCAAAATAATAACCACTGATTATATTGAAATGCCAATAAGTGATCCTGGGAGACCTAGTCTATCTCTGGCTCATAAAGCCTTATACCAGGCACCTGGAGAGCAAAAAGGACCAGTTCAATAATAGGCTGAACAAGTGAAGAATGGTGGTGGAATGTGCCTTTGAACCTTTAAAGGGTCACTGGTGCAGTTTGCTCACTAGGTTAGATCTCAGTGAAAGCAACATCCCTATTGTTATCTCTGCTTGCTGTGTGTTCCATAATGTCTGTGAGCCAAAGGGAGAGACATTTCCACTGGGTTGGGTCATGGAGGCAGTTATCTGGTTGCTCAAAGTTTGCAGCCAGCCTACCAGTGCAACAATGAGAGCCTACCGAGGAGCTCTATGCTTCAGGGAGGCATAAACCCATTCCTGTAATGAGCCACAGTAATGTGCATCACTAATGTGCTGTACCTTCCCATACCTGCTGCATCAGTGTCCTTGCACTTCCCCTTCCCTCACAACCCCCATGATTGTAATAAATAAGTACTTCAATACATATATGTAGACTTTTATTGCACAACAGTAATAGTAAAAGGAAAGGAAAATAATTTAACTTTGAGCAACAGTTGTAATAAAAATTGGAGGGGAGAAACAAATGCAGTTTGGCTGTACAAGTACCAAAGCTTGCACACTGAAAGGTTTTAGAATGGCCACCTTCTCTTCTTACTACCCTCCCACATACTGCACACAGCCCATTCTCCTTCTGGAAGGCTTGGGGGTGGGGGCTTGAGAACAGGCAATTCTGCAGGGGCTGCAGAGGGACATGCTGCTGCTGCTCTTGAAGCTCAACCAGACGCCTCAATGTATCTGATTGATCCCTCATTATTCACCGCATCTCATCCTGCATGGCATGCTCCATATCCAGTTTTTCTGACAATTAAATCCTACAGGCTCTTAGCTCTGTGTCAGCTGTCCCAGATGCATTCATTATCTTGTTGAACATATCCAAGTTCTCTTTTTCCACTTCCTAAACTGCGACAGCCTCTCTGCAGGAGTGGAGGATGCGCTGAAGGCCACACTTGCCACTGTAAGGCATGCAAAGACAAGGTAACCACTGTCAGTGCATACCAGGGGTGAAATGCGAGGTTGCTATGTAAAAATCACTACCCCTATTATTCTCAAGTAATCAAACAAACTGATTCACAATCCCTACCTATTCCACAAACCATTTTGGTCTTCCACCCATGGAGATTAAGGAGCTAGTGCTTCCAGTTTTGGGAAATCAGTCAGGATGACAGAATGTCTTGTGGACAAGATCCCCTCTTCCCCCAGCAACATGAGTAGGGACCACCAAGCCTCCCAAAAATGTGTTTTTTTCCCCAAGGCAGCTCTGGGGGTGGTGTGGGGGGAAAGTCGGCCAGGAGAAAACACATTAACATCCATAACCAGATCCATGCCAATCAAAACAACCTCATGTTAGGAAAACAAAGGTTGAGGGGCACAGAAACCGTTCTGGGTGAGGGATCACATGCACTATTGTTTGCGGTATGAGCACATGTAATGAAAACTTCCATCATCTCCCCTAAGTGACTATGTGATGTTAGTCTTCTGAAGGTAACAGGCAGAAAGGGAGCAGATGCTGCAAGCTTCTGGATATAGATCTGGTCCTTATGCTGATATGCCGTGTTCTGTGATGCCAGCAGATTTAATAATAGAGTGGTGGAGGAAGGTGTCCTACTGCACTGGAAGAAATAAGGCATCCCTCCCCAGAAACCTTCTGCAAAGGATTGCAGAGTACTTCCATGAAAGTTTCCTGGAGATCTCCATGGAGGATTCTCAGGCCATCCCTGTGCACATAACCAGTATTTTCTCAGGGCAACCCTCTGCATAGCTGAAGCACCTACAGGGAAACCGATCCCACTTCACCTAACATTTTCTTTCATATTAAACAGAGCCCATTAGAGACTGTAACCTCAACACTTTGACTGAAATTCCACAGTCACCAGAGGTGCCTTCTCCGGCATCACCGTCAGCCATGATGCTGTCCTGCACCCAACTGAACTGTTCCCAGGTTAAAAACAGCTCCTGACTGTCAGGGAGAATGGATCCTCCACTTGGCTGCCCCCCATTCTCCTCCTCCCTGTCCAGTCTCATCATCATTGACCTACGACCTGGATTCCCCCAGGGAATTCCATGCTGTGTCTGGGGATAGTGGTGGTCACTGCAAAGAATCTCCTGCAGCTCGTCATAGAAGCAGGATATCTTTGGTGCTGAATCAGAATGTCTGTTCACCTCCCTTGACTTTTGGTACGCCTCCCTAAGTTCTTTGATTTTCACATGGTACTGCTGTGTGTCCCTTCACCACCATGCCCCACAAAACCTTTTCATAGATATCTACGTTTCTTCTGCTGGATTGGAGCTGTGACTGAACAGATTCTTTTCCCCCACAGATCAATAAGATCCAACACCTCAAGTCTACTCCAGGCTGGAGCACATTTGGGGCGTTCAGTCACCATGATCTGTGCTGGCAAGCTCTCCACACTGAACAGGAAATGGGAATTCAAAGTTTCCTGGATTTGATCGGGGCGGAGCTTTTTCCTGTGTACCTGGCCACTGTGCAGCAGAGTTTAATACAATCTCCAGCGCGGTCACAGAGGAGCATTGTAGGACACATCCTGAAGGCCACTGATGCTTGATTTATGCAATGCTCTGCCTACACTGCCTCTCAGTTGACCCATCCACTTCGATTTCAGCACTTCACCTCTCACAGAGCTGGATTAATTAAGTCGATGTTTCCAATGAGTTAGGCTGGTGGAAGGGACCTGGCAGTGCAGATGCAAACATTATGTGGTCGACCGAAGTCAGTTTCTGTCAACATGACTTCAAAGTGTAAACCAAGCCTAACGCCTACAAGCCAGAGATTAATACAAAGAATTGAACTACAGGGCAAGATTCAGGGACATCAGCTTGATAGGAATCCCAGCATCCTCCTCTTTCCTTGCAAGAAGAGGTGGTGTGTCCTCATCTAGATATTGTCCCTATACAGTTCACCTTCCCTATTTTGTATTGTTCTGTGGTTGGTAGGTTTAGCCCTCTGGCTATTAGTTATCTGGTAAAATTTCCAAGCCTTATGGAGGCTGCATGCATTGATCTGAGTAGAAGAGAGAGGAATAAACTGGTGAAATACGGAGTGACCATGCTTTTTGGAAGAAGTGGGAAACTAAAAGAAATGCAGAAATTGTAAATGAGGAGATAGAAAACACAGTGTATAGAAAAAGAAGGAGAGAGGAAGAACACAATAAAGACAACACAGTAAAAGATGCAGTAAGTCGGACTGGTCGAGTATTATTCATAAAATCTATTTGAACAAAACTAGCGACTTTTGTTGAATACCATATTCAACAAATATATTTGCCTGCTAGTTGATCAGCTTTAGTGTAAGATACTTTTAAACAAGTTATTAGCTTGAAAGGTGTCTGACAATATTCTGTTAATATTTTATACTGAAATGTTATATTTAAACATAACACTGTGAAGTTATAATGGATACCATTCTTCTGGGGTCAGAGGAGTGCAACTGGCTGATTAGGCCCACCCACTACACCTGAGAAGACAGCTGGAACTTTATTATAAGAGGACAGAAGGAATTTGGAGGGGTGGGGGGTTGGAAGGGGGAAGCTATCATGGACAGCCTTGGTCTCACTACAGAGACTTACTGAAAGAAATTTAGATTGGAGACATTTCTTAACGGGGCATGCTCCCAGGAGGTAGCTCAACAGCTTTAGGACCTGGCGACCCCATACCTCAAAGCCAAATGTTGGTGGAGCTCATGGAAAATATTGTCCTAGAACAATACCTGCATATTCTCCCTCTGGTGGTACAAATGCATCCACTGCGAAGGCAATGGAGACAACTGAAAGCTTCTAGGAGTCGAATTACCGAGGAGTGAGAAGGGCAATCTACTTGTGGGCCAGCCACACTTAGAATGGCAGTGAGAGATACCTACCAACCCAGCAAGGTTCACAGTACTGGTCTGCCTTAAGCAACCAACACTTTACCCCCCGTATGGGCTCCCAAAGTCCCAGACTTTCAAGGGATTACCAACCTTCAATGAAGAGCCAGTGGTATGTTATCACTGTAAGCAACCCAGGCACATACAATGGAAATGCCCTATAATGGAATGCTCTATTTAGGGTGCTTCTTTGGCCAAGCAGGGGAGAATCCAAACCAACCAACAGAATTGACAGAGGCCCTTCATGATCCAAATAAAAAAAGGGCCAAATATGTGGGAGGGGTATGGATAAACTCTACTTCATCAGGACTTAGTCTCACCTAAAGCCATGGATCCAGCGTAATCCATCCAGATTTCCTGCATCCATGGAATAATCTGTACATACCCAATGGCACTCATCATTTTGCAGGTAGCAAAACAGATAGGGCACCTCCATGTAGGAGTGGTGCATCACCTACCAGTGATCCTGGAATGTGACTGCAAACATCTTTGGACCCTCATGGGAAGAGAATTGGTTCCCTCCAGCTCAGACACCCTGCAGATGCAAGAAAAGCCCCCTCTACATCCCCAGATGCCCGGGAGCTATTCCTCACTGCTCACGCTGATATTTTTGAAGTCTCATTAAGGTCCCAGGGCTCACAAAAACAGCCAAAGAAATCTTAGAAGGAAGGACGAACTTGGGCCTGTGCCAAAGTTAACTCCATGGAGCTCAGAGAAGAACTTTCCCAAAGGACAGACCTTGGGAAAGGAACATCCCAACAGCTGGAGATTATCTCTCACCCACATACACTGCAGAGCCTCTTCCCATAGCAGATACAGCATCCTGAGTTACACCTTTGACATTCCGGTAGCTTGGTGTGATGACCAGACACTCTAGGAACATTTCAATCAATTCAGCATGGTCAAAAAGATGATCACCGCTGAACATGTATCTTACCAGTTGCCCTGCCTTAATGCCAAGAAACATCCCAGATATCAACTCCTTAGTCCCCAGGCCCAGCAGATGTTCCTATGGCTAGCCTGTACTTTTCCCATGGCTGAACACCTACATAAGGTGAAAATCCAAGAAAGACTGTTGGCCTGATTCTTTTGGACGAGGGGTATATGAAGAGGCAGCTTATTTCTTCTTATGCCCCAATAGCCAAAAAGGAGCCCCAAAATGTTGGGGCTGAACCCCTTTTATCCCCTACCCCTTATCACAACCCCTTTTGGTATTTGTGGACTATACCACTTGATATGCAATGGCAATTCCTCGATGAAACACCTTTGCCTCCACCATAGCGCGATAGCTACCTCAAATGTTTGCCCAGGTTGCCCTTCCATTGGAAGTCATCACTGATCAGGGAAAGAATTTCATGTCCCAGGTGCTCTAACAAGTTTGCGCATTATTGAAAATACGACTCTCCACACCACAATCTATCATCTCCAGTTGGATAATCTGGTGGAGCAGTTCATAAAACCTTCAAGAATACTTTAAAAAGGGTTTATGGGAACAGAGGCCAAAGACTGGCACCAGCTGCTCCCCTATCTTTTGTCTGTAGTGCAAGAGGTACCACAAGCCTCCACCGGCTTCTCCCCTTTCAAGGTTCTTGATAGGAAACAGCTTTGAGGAGCATTAGCCCTTTCTGCTACACTTGAGAAGAGAGCTGTAACTTAATTAGCTTATCCTTATAAAAGACAGCAGCAGGAAATGGGGGAATGACTGCAACACCCTCCAGAAAGCTAAGCGGTCAGGGGTTGCGCTCCCAATGGACTGCTACTGGAGTGACAGCCGAGAGGAACTGCTCCAGAAACCAAATGGACAGAAGGAAGATGGTATGAAGTCTTTTGTTACTGAGGCTCTGAGATAAGAGCCACAAAATTTTGAGCTACTGAAGTTACTGGCATGAAGGACAGATTTGGGGAAGGAACTACTAGGCCTGCACAGACTTTGAGGTTTTGATTTGTTTTGTTAAGAAGACTTAAAATAAAACAATGAACCCTGATAGAAACTGCTTCCTGTGTTTATAAAATGACAGGCTGTCAAATGCAAATTCAATTCCAGAATGTATGGTGTATAGCAATACAAGAAAAAGAACCCAAAGTTGTTATTAAGTCCAAATCCTAGTCTTTAGAG
This sequence comes from Mesoclemmys tuberculata, assembly GCA_007922155.1. Taxonomy (NCBI): domain Eukaryota; kingdom Metazoa; phylum Chordata; order Testudines; family Chelidae; genus Mesoclemmys; species Mesoclemmys tuberculata. The sequence goes on along the minus strand of ML675632.1, from coordinate 4,928,227 downwards.
ATGAGACTTTATTAATTCACTAAACCACCATGTTTATAAAATCACTGGCTGTCAAATTCAATTAAGAATAACTTTGCATGGATCAAGCAAGCAAGATAAAAGATCAAAGATATTTGTGTCATTGAATCTGCCATATTAAGACTATATATCCTGAACTACAACATTTTATATCCTACATCTTCAAGCTAGGGACTCTTGAACAGTGGTTGTCAGTATTTAACTAGGTATGTCAAAATTCACCATTGCAAATTTTGCATTCTACAATCATTTTCTGATACTGTAATTTTTGTAGATTCTATTAAACAGATATTTTCTTAAAACGTAAGATTCTCAATGTGAGTATTTCCAAGGTGTGTGTGTACATATATTTATACAGATATTCCTGCTAAAAGAAGAAAGGAGGTAGCTACAAGGAAAATGTTGCTTTTGCAGTATTTTAAAAAAAATCATTAACTGAGTACACAAACTACAAAACTGTTTGTGACTATCCTAACATTTTTTTCCTGATTGGATAGCTCATTTCTCAATCTCTCACTAAGGTTCCACAGTCCAAAAGTTGTTGCCCTACAATTGCTATTTTGTAATGAGAAATCTTACAGTACTTCCCTCTGCTGGCTTTCAAGCAGTAATTAATAAACATTCTATCCAGAGCTGTGCTGACAAATATTGATGATTCAGATAACATAAGCTAATGCTTTTATTGTCAATAAGAGCCATGTTAATTCTAAATGAAATGGAAGTTAATGCAAAAATATGATAATGTCTGCCATATAGAATAAAACAAACATATGAAGAAATTCCCCTAAAACCAGAACTGCAAGGAAGCACTACAGAGTATTACAAACGGAAGTAAAAAAAAAAACATTACATTTAACGTTAGCTTGACCATATCTTGACGTTCAGTGGTAAATGTCTTTTTGAATTTATATTTTGCCATACAGTTTCAACTTCCATTTGACTAAATATTCATTTTTAAATTAATCAGATTGAGTTTTAAATAGATTTACTACTACTACAGCACAAATAGAAAAGACATATTGTAACAGATAACAGGGAAGTTCTGAAATCATGAATAAACATGTTTTCTTTAAGTTGTTTGTATGAAAACAGTCTTCTACTGCTTCATAACACCTATTTGTGTCTCAAACAAAAAGCTATCATTTGAAAGCTTTCAATATTCAACTCAAGAGGTTGCAAACTTATTGGAAACAGCATTCACTAAAGGGCTAACATGACATCTGATTAAAAACTAGAGTAATACAAAATTAACATGGCATACATTAAATGGATTAAAAACTGGCTAACTCATAGGTTTCAAAATATAACTATAAATGGGAAACCATCATGGGGAGTGGGGGTACTAGTGGGGTTCCCGGGGGGATTGGCTCTTGGCCCTACATTATTTAACATTTTTATCAAGGACCTGGAAGAAAAAATCACCACTGATAAGTTTGAAGATGGCACAAATTGGAATTGTAAATAATGAAGAGGAGAGGTCACTTATACAGAGATCTGGATCACTTGCTAAACGGGGTTGAAGCAAACATATATATATTTTAATATGACTAAACGTGTACATCTAGGAAGAAAGGTAGGTAGGCCATACTTACAGGATGGAGGACTCCATCCTGAAAAGCAGTGACTCTGAAAAAGATTGGGGGAGGATGATGGATAATCAGCTGAACATGAGCTCTAGTGTGATACTGTGGCCAAAAGAGCTAACACAATCCTTGAATGCATAAAAAGGAGAATCTCAAGTAGAACTAGAGAGATTATTTTACTTCTGTATTTGGGATTGGTGCATACAGTGTCCATTTCTGGTACCCATAATTCAAGAAAGAGGTTGATAAATTGAAGAGAGTTCAGAGACGAGCCATGAGAATGATTAAAGGATTAGTAAATATGCCTTATAATAAGGTAAATAGATTGAGCTGTTTGAGCCTAACAAAGAGAAGGTTAAGGGGTGACTTGATTATAATCTACAAGTATCTACACGGGGAACAAATACTTAAAGATATACCTTTCTCTGCTGGATTGAAGAGCCTAACACAATCCAGTGACTGTGGAAGATAGACAAATTCAGACTGGAAATAAGATGTAATATTTTAATGGTGAGAATAATTAACCATTGCAACAATTCACCAACATGCTAATCACTGACAATTTTTAAATCAAGATAGGATTTTTTCTAAAAGATATTCTAGAATTATTTTGGAAAAGTTCTATGGCCTGTGTTATACAGGAGGTCAGACTACATAATTGTCCCTTCTAGCATTTGAAACTGTACATCTATGAATATATTATCCAAATTTCAGACAACTATTGTTGGCTAATAACATCTGCAAGCTTTACATGTTGTTCACTCTTCCCTCTCTCTCTCAAGTTCTAACAGTAACATCCCATGTGAATTACAGAAATTGTAGGGAAAAACCTAAGATACATTATTTAAATCGTAAACAACTGCTCAAAGTTTTTCTTCTCCAATCTTAATATTCACTTTAAAGATTCCATATTAACACACAATATCCATAGTGTAATAATTCATACAAGGGCCCTTTTCTTCAATACAGCCGTTTGTCCAGGATGAATGGTATTCATTATGTAAGAATAAAACTTTGAGGCTCAAATATAAGACACTGTAGAAATACAAAGTGTTCTGCAGTCATTTGTCCCTAGTGAGGTGGGAAAGGGATTCCATTTGATAGATATGGAAACTGAGGTACAGAGTTTGAGTGAGTTACCTAATGTTACATATGAAGTCTATGGAAGAACCAAAAACAGACCCAGACCTCCTGACTCTGTCCTGTGCACTGACCTTTCTTCTTTGCCCTACATGGCATATAACACTATATCTATTCCATTTACAGACCTCCTTCATGGACAGACTTCTCATATTTGTAAGCTTCTCCATGCACCTTTATTGCCACCTCATCCTTGGAGTTAGTTTAGCCCAGTACTAGATAGATTTTTTCTTCACACCCCTTCTTCAGTTCTAGACCTTTAACCAAACAGCAGACACAATCAGGTCTCCCAGTCAGCAAAAACAAAAAGCAAGGGCTTTACAGAATGGCTTCCTGTTTGTAGCAGACCCCACCAAATCTTACAGAAAAAATTTTTTTGGACCTCTACTCTGTAAGGAAATAAAAATCAACCAAGAGTCTACACCCTTGAGTCACTGCAGTTCACAAAAGACAATATTCTTCTAATAAGAGGCACAAACTGACAGCTATTTCCATCTTGCACGTGCTACATAGGCCAACTGTACCTTTTCTGTTTCTCCTTCACTATCCCCTTTTCCTGGATTTGCATTTCTCTTTATGAGCAGATTGAACAAGAATATGGTCTCCTATTAATGACAATCTTCCTGTCATTAGTAGTAGTAGTACAGTAGATGCTCATTAATAACAACATATCAGTGCCTTTTTTCTATATTTCTCCTAAGTGGCTGGTGCTGTTATGGGCAGTGTGAGAGAGTCTGTACAAATACAGAACAAAAAGATGGTCCCCTGCCCAAGGAGCATAAAATCTTAGCATGAGAAGAGAGAGGATAGAGCCAAACAGGAGAAAGATCAGGCATTAGCAAGCTGTTCACGGGAGAACTAATGGACAGCTAGATACACAGGATGAAAAAAAAGCAGAAAGGAAGGGGAGGTAGCACTGATTTTATAGAACCCACATGTAAGCCATGTCTCCTACTCCAAAAACCTTAAGAGTCTAAGGCCTGATCCCGCAAACATTTAAGTGCCTGCAGGATCAGATCAGTAACGGAAAAAAAAACCAAAAAGAGGACTTTTTAAGAAACTCAAGATCAATGTGTATTTACCTTATTTAAGCATTGCCCAATTTATACAACCAGTCCTTTATTATAACACCATTATCTATTTATTTTGTTCTTAATATTCCTATTATTAAAACTTCTGAGACTCTGTTGATTAGCCATTACCAAATGCTCAAGTGAACTTTGGATAGAGTTGAATTTACAGTGCAATTTAGTTGAGCTTAACTAAAATTATAAGACTATCTTGTTCAGAAATCTGCCTTGTGTAAGTACACATCATACATGTATTTCATAAAAGATATTCAGTTTAAGGGAACTACCATTGTTCTCTACAAAGTGGTGAAACAACGGAAGCAATAACCATGTTTAAATATGGTCCTTGTCCAGTGTGGACAGGGCTTCCCCCAAGCAGCAACATTACTAACCCAACTAAACTAACCATGTCAGTCACCTAAGCATGTAACAGCTGTAAAACAGTATCATTACTATCACAGAAATCTAACATGGCTTCAACCATTGAGTAGACAAGGCGTACACTTTATGAACATTAATGATTTCACCTAACAAAAAGCATGTTTCATGAGAGGAGTTGTAAATAACTCAATTATATTGATAAAAGATTAAGATCTGATGGAATAAGCCTCAGAAAGCAAGAAACAGCAGGTGGAAACTTCCCTAGAAACTCCAGTTTTTGAATTACAAATTTACTCCTACTATTATTATTAGGCTCAGACGGATTAGTCTTTGATGATAAATGTTGGAAAACATTGATTTCACTGTATACACATAACCCAATGAAAAAATATTTCCCTTGATAATGGAAATTTACCAATAAACAAAGAAAAATGCTGCTTAAGAATTTAGTTTTAAAAATATTTATTTTGTATATTTTGACACATGATGTTGACACTGTGCTTTAACAGTTACAAAGCTTTAATGTTTTAAATCTTAATATCTGTCATTAAATAATTATTTTCTGACCCCTCCCGTTGCCTGAAACATACCCCATAATTTCCTGAAAATATGAAAATGCTGATCGTTAAAAATGTTTTTAAAAAACACTGACGCTATCTGTCTAAATTTTTAAAAATGAATTCTGTCAAGCCTAATCATAGTTAAAAGTTGGATCAATTTAAGAACAGGTGTAAGGCTTGAAGTGTATGTATAAATTTAAAGGATACTAAATCTATTTTTGAGCAACTGAGTGTTGACAAAATAGAAAGATTTAAATTGAACCCTAATCTGACCCAGTTCTGTGTCTTTCAAGAAACTATTCTATTAGACAGAAATGCAATAGAAAAATGACTTGTGTAAGTTACCTGAAAAAAATTTATGTATGTTCAGTACAACTTCTCTGCGCACAGCTGCGATGGATGCATTTTAGTTGAAAGACAGACTGGCAAATTTTAAAGTCAACAGGGGTCCTTAAGTGACAGGTGAGCAGGTCAGGTGAAAAACACATGGACTATTAAATTAAACTATATCTCAGGGACCATATTCATAGAAGGACCAATTTTCTCTAACAAGCTCCCTAGGTATTAATAAATTCATTTTTCTTCAAATGAAAGAACATGTGTCTTCTCATTTCCAGATCAGGGGTTCTCAAACTGGGGGTCATGAGGTTATTATGGTGAAGTCATGAACTGTCAACCCCTGCACACACCAGGGCTGTGGCTGTCAGCCCTGTGCATGGCTGGGTGGCCAGAGAACAGTGACTGCTGGCCAGATGCTCTGAAGGCAGTGCCACACCCAGCAGCAGTGCAGAAGTAAGGGTGCATGACATGGGGGGGCAGGGAGTCATCACAGTCTGAAATATTTTCAAAGGGGATCCCAGCAAAAAAAGTGAACAATTTTAATATTAATTCCTCTTCCTGTGCGTAAAGTTATCACAACCTTTTACACTTATTTATGTAAACTGTGTACCAGAGATCGAGTGAATCCTGTTTTGATCATGTTAAATTGAAGCAGTTCTGTTATCAGCTCCTGTACGTACTGTAGTTTTAGCTGTTATTTTTGGCGTCAAAATTTTCTTAAATGACTATTTGTTAGTTTTACAGCACTACGGCAGCGGTCTCAACATTTTTACATTCTTTGAACATAAAGTGCTAATTGTATGGAGAATAATTTATTTTAAAACTCAACATATCTCAACAGCACCAACTAAGAATAGTAATGTACCATGAGATGTGGTTTGGTTAAATAAATCAGTTCCATTTTCTTTTTGACACACTGATTATTTCTACAAAAAGGATTTGTTTGAACAAAGTATTACTGGCAAAATGTTCCAGTTTGACAGCTCTGGAAATGTAAGCCCTCTACAGAGTAAATATTGTATGAGTATCTATATAATTTAACCTGTAGAACTCACTGATATACATTACTATTATTAAGGGCAACAATATTAGACATTTATGTGAATAAGAATGTTCACAGTTATGTCAGAAAGAATGAAAATGTGTAAAGGATATGGACCCACATGACCCATTGCATCAAACACTCACTTTCAGAGGAGTTAAGAATAAACCTCTTCTGAAGCATAGAGCACTAAGCAACGTTAGAGACAGAAGACTGAACGAGACAGACTGTACTTCAAATTGACTCGAGATAGCACAGGGGTAGGTAACCCGCAGCTCCCGAGCCGCATGCGGCTCTTCAGCCGCGGCTCCGGAACGTGGCTCCCCTAGTGACTAGGGGACCAGAGCAGAAATCTTCCCCTATTGCAGGCATGTCCAAAGTACGGCCCGCGGGCCACATACAGCCCTTCATGGTTTTTAATCCGGCCCGCCGCTGTGAGCCCCACTCTCCAGCTCTGCCGCCGAAATTGACAAGGGCAAGTCAATTTCACGGCGGAGAGTGGTCTGAAGTGCTGGCTGCTGGGGTGCAGTGTGTTGGGTGCTGTGTACATAAATGTGTATTTAATACACTCCATTCATCTGATCCTTGCCCGGCCCCTCTGTCAAATTTTAGAACGCATTGTGGCCTGTGAGTCAAAAAGTTTGCCCACCCCTGAGATAGTATTTCCAACCTATACTTTTAAACAAAGCCGGTCATGTTACTAAATTTTGATTAAGTCTGACTTTTCTCTCTGAGTAAATAGATAGTGCAAAACTGAGCTCTGGTCTACACTACAGAATACTTCAGTGTAACTGTGTTTCTCAGGGAATGTGAATAAAATATCCCTGAGCAACGCAGTTATATCAACCATAGAGGTGTAGACAGCACTATGTTGGCAAGACAGCTTCTCCCACCAACACAGTTAACCCACCACTGCGAGAGGCAATAGCTAAACCGACGGGAGAAGCTCTCTCCCATCAGCTTAGAACGTCTCCATTAACGCACTACAGCAGCCAATGCAGTGTTTTAAGAAAGTGTTGACCTGCCCTCAGTATGGCATTTGGACCCAAGAACTTCTTACCTCCAATCCTAGCTCTAACAGACTCTGGTCTGGTCTACACTTACCCGGCGATTCGGCAGCAGTCGACGGGAGTTACGCAAGCTACACAGAGTAGCTTGTGTAACTCCTGTGGACTGCTGAACTTCTGTTCTGTGCCGTGTCTTCGCTGCACTGTGCCACTTGAGGAGGTGGTTTTATTACACTGACTTCCTGATCGACTGAGCGGGTCTACACTGACCACTCAGTCGATCCAGATAAGTCGCTCTGACGGCAGCAACTTTGCTGCCGTCAGCGTATACATACACTCAGTTTATGATCTTGGTCAAGTCACAACTTTGGTGCCTCCATTTCTCCACCTGTTAAAAGAATTATGTACCACACAGTGGACAGTAAGAATTAATTTTTATACTTGTAGTGTTATATGCACATGAAGTTTTATTACTGAATACTACATCAAATTCTCAGTTTTAAAATTTGTGAAATCTGCTTACACCTTAAAATTAAAACAAAACTGGATCTGTGAATCATTACTGGAGTTACACACATCAGTGCACTTGACAATCTTGCACACAACACTGCATGCCAGAGTATTCTGAATATGTTTTTCATTTAATACCACAGTTAATATTTTAGCAGATACAGACTGTCATGATAGACATGTCAGTATCAAAGAAAAGAACAAACTATTGTCTAGAAAAAGGATTATGAACAGAAATATAACATAGCCATGCAAGGAAAAACAACTCATATTCTCTTTCAATTTGATTTTTGGAGGGATGTTTTTCTAAAATTCTGTAATTATTTTAGTTCATTTTTTAAAATAAGGGTATTCATCAAATTAGTATATGGACTGATTGATGATGTATTAATTTTTAATAAAAATAAAAAAAATCAAAGCTACAGACAGCTTACAGAACATGTGAAATAATTTTTTAGCTAATTAAGCATTGCAATATGTCTTCCTTACCATTTTTGTAAGTAGTCCAGTGCTTCCAAACGGGCACCAATCTCAAATGTGATCCCTGGACGATTTGGAGGCTTTTTACTCATCTTGATAACGTCTATTTTCTTTTCCTCCCTACCTTTAGAGAAAAATATTTTTGATATTACAAAGCAGAAAGCACTGTTTAAAAATACACACAGCATTTCAAATAAATATATTTTAGCCATGTGAAGAGAAAACTATTAAAAATAATAGCACCTATAAGTGTAGGATTCATTGGGTGCACTAAAATTGGAAAAGTTTAGACCATTAAAGTAGATAATATAATAACCCTGTAAAAACAGTATTCCTTAATTTTCCTTTCCCCATTAACAGGTACATCATCAACTTGCAATCTATTTATATAAAAAATAAGAAAGACAAAAATATGTTCTAGCAATACACTTGACCCTAATTCCACATCAGCTTTGGTGATTTTATAATCACATTTTTCAAGTTTTCGGATGCGACCTTTAGCCTGTTGCTGTATGAAAGGCCACACAGGCAAAAGGGACAGACTAGACAAAAGACAGACTGAGAATGACAACATACATGTACTGTCTAATGAACAAAATAAACTGACAATACCCTGAAAAATATTTATTTTCTATAATCTTTCTGTCAATCTTGCCTTTTATTTGCAGCAGCAGAGGAGACCATTTCATCCCAAAGCACCGCTATTAAATTGACAATGTCACTTTTAAAAATTACATGGCACAAAAGGGTCCTCCCAAGGGGCCAGGCCTTGGTCTGTGTGGAGAGGGGGGGCAACGCCCAGGCCTTGGTCTGTGTCCCTCTGGATTCAGGTCCCCAGGCGGTGGACCACTCTGTGTCTGTCTGGGTTGAGGGGGAGCTGTAGGGGAATCCCCCATTCCCTTGGCTGGCCTGTCTGGGTGTCTTTCTAAGCAGTGGAGGGTGCAGAAGATCCCCCACCCCCCGGACCAGTGTGTCCGGGTTGGGGGAGGGGAGAGGAAGCATGTACCGTACCCCCCCAGACCCGGGGCCGCTCTGTCTCTTGGGGGCAGGGGAGGGGGATCCCCAAGCTCCGGACAGTTGTTCCTGTCGGGGGGAAGGGGCACCCCCGGGCCGCTCTGTATCCCCGTCCCAGGAGAGCCCCCAGGCCCTGGGCCGCGCTGTGTGTCCCCGGGGGGGAGGGGAACAGGAAAGGGGGGGCCCTGGTCCGCTCTGTGCCCCCGTCCGGGGAGGGGGAGGGGCAGGGCCCCCCCAGGCATCAGCCCCGGCCGGCGCCAGGGACGGTTGAAACGCCAGGCCCGGCTCCGCGGGGCGGAAGCTCCCCAGGGACGGGGGCGGGCCCAGGGGGAGGCTGAGACCCGCAGAAGGGCGGCCCGGGCCCAGGCCGGGCCGGGCAGAGAGTGGCCCGAGAGGCCGGGCCGGCCCCGCCGCCCGTCGGCTCCTTACCGCCTTCTCCCCCGCGCAGGGCCGCCGCTCCGCAGGCCCGGGCCCCGCCGGCTCCGCAGGCCGCGGGACGCTGGGTGAGCAGCTGGGTGCGGGGTGCGCCGCCCTCAGAGCCCCATCGGCGGGCGCGCTCCCGCCTCGTCCCGGCCCGGCCCGGCCCTGCGCCCCGCCCCTCAGCGCCCAGCGCCCAGCCGCCGCGTCACCGCCGCGCGACGCCCCGAGGCCGGAGCGGGCGCCGCCATCGCCCGCCCACGTGACCAGGGAGCAGCGCGTCACGCCGCTGCACGGCGGGGGCGGGGCCAAGGCAGTGGCAGTGCAAGGGAGGGGCGGGGAGAGATGGAGGGGTGGGGAGTAAAGGGGGGTCAGGTCGGTGCTGTGGGGTGTAAATTGGTGGGGGATGGGCTCAGGGCGGTGAGTTGAGGCATACATTAGTAGGGGATGGGCTCAGGGCGGTGGGGTGGGGTATAAATTAGTGGGGGATGGG